>CM035431.1:68959336-69559336 GCA_020310875.1 Ceratopteris richardii
GTTGGCCTACAAGGAATGAGGAGATAGAGTAGTCAAGCACAAGAGAGCAATCAAGCACAATCCGGCAATAAGGCCTAATCATTTTTTTCATAAATTATTTTCAATCAAAAGTGATTTTCATCACTACGCAAACATTGTAAATACCATTTTTGGTAGATTGGACTCCATTTTGTTCAAGCCAAGGAGTCCTCGAGCTTGAGGAAGATTAGAAGCCCCTATGTATCAATTTTCATAATTTGTAGACTCCATTTGAGCCGTCAAATAAGCCCTAGAACCTAATTTTAACTAGGCTAGACACTAAGCTTGGAGAGGGCCAAAACCTAGTAAAAAACTATAAAAAAGCTAGAGAGCTCATTTTGAGGGCAACTTGTTAGAGATTTGAGCTTCTGTAAGAGAATTCTTGAGTAATAGAAAGAACTCCATTGTTCCTCTCTTTGTTCTCGCCTTGTGTGTGTGTATATGTGTGCACGTTAGTGTGCTTCTCACTCATGCACTTGTGCCATCACTTGCTCTTGGTCATCATACTAGGCGTCACATCTCCACAGATTGACATTTATGAGGTGGATCGCCTCACGTTGGTACTTATGATTGTGCTAGAGAGACATCAAATTTGGTGCCATCACTGGGGAGAGAGCTTCGAGGACGAGCATGTGATGGTAGGACATAGAGTTGAGACATTGGAGTCATAGGTATTTGTTGATATATTTAGGTAGTGATGTGTGTGAACACACTAGGACCGCCGGGGCACTTTTTTCCCTCTTTAGGAGGTTCTTTTCCCCCGGCTTGTATATACGCCTATTGCCCTAATGGGCTACTTATCTTTGTACATTCTCTAGTAATACATTCAGTATTGTGTGTTGTGCTCCAAGCTTCTTCTACTTCCTTGTGCTGTTCGCGTGCTTCCGCAGACGTCTAACTCTAAAAATTGGTATCAGAGCAGGTCGTCGCTTCATCTAGGGTGCCATCGACACTCCTCCGTTTGCAGTCTCAGAATCGCACGAATTTTGGTGAGCATACTCAGCATGTTTTCGAGGTCAAAACATCTTTGCGCTGTGGTGCCGAAATCGCGATTTGAGCTCGTTTCAGCCTCCGAACGCACTATCGCAGCACTTGTGCAGGCTATTTCGTCTTTTTGTGCCAAAGGTATATACCAGTTTCTATTCGCCAGTTTAAGCGTCTCGAAGTCTGCTACAGGTCTAGCAGAACTCGTCTCGGGAGTTCTGTTGAACTTTTTGAGATACAGTCAATTTTCTGCATCAAGGTATTTTAGTCACCGGCCATGGCTGAAAGTAGTGATGTGTTCCATATGTTGGCTGTTGACGATAAGTTGGATGGTACCAACTACCCATTATGGGCTTATATGATGCGACATGTTTTGGTTGCAAAAGGATTATGGAACATTGTGCAGGGTGTTGAAAGATGTCCTTTTACACCTATAACGACAGGTACTACAAATACAGGTGCTGGAGCTGATGAAGATGGTGTCGAAGATGATATTGTGCAGATTCCTGTTCGTGCTACTGTTTCTGTTGCACCTACTACAGAGCAAATTCGTTGGGATGGCAGTGATGCCCAGGCACATGCATTGATAGCTTTGTCTGTCAAACGTGCCATTATTCCTCATATTCGCTCTTGCAGAACAGCTAGGGATGCTTGGATACACTTACCACATTGTACCAAGCTAGGAATGAGGCTCTTGTTGCTTACCTCCGAAAACATTTGGAGAGAGAGCACATGAATGAAGGTGATTCTATGGACAGTTTGCTAATGAAGATCAAAGATTTGAAGGAACAGTTGATTTCTGCTGATGAGGTTATACAAGATAGCTCACTTGTGCAGACCGTTCTGAATGGTCTTCCTGATTCATATCAGAGTTTTGCTTCTACTCTTCGGTTGATGATGAAAGGCAATCCGAATGCCTTATCATTTGAGGAGTTAGTCTCTGTTTTGTTGCAGGAAGATCAGTCCAGGCAGAACAGGTCCATTATGCCTGTTGTAGATCAAGCTTTCCTGGCTAGTCAGAAGGGCAAAGGAAAATGGAGCTCTTCTACTAGTAAGCAGAAATCTGCAAATGCTGCACATTCGAAGAACGAGGATAGAGATGAGAAGAAATCAGAAAAGCAGAAATTGTTTTGCAAGTACTGTAAAGGGAATGATCATATCATAAAGAACTGTCCAAAACTAGCTGCAAAAGAGGCAAAGAAAAAGGAGGCTGGAATGGTTGTTGCAGATGCCTCTACACCAAAAACAGAGGCTGCTAATCTTGTGCAGGAAGAAGAATGGGTGTTTACTACTGTTTGCAGTTTTGACCCATCTTCTCATGAGCAGTGCATGTCTGCAGTGGACTCAGATGTTTGGTACTTTGACAGTCGGGCGACCAAACATATTACCTTGCAGCGTAGTTTCTTCTCTTCACTCGAGCCTGCCCCTACAGGGAATACTGTCACATGCGCCAACAACTCCTCTTATCCTGTTATGGGAGTTGGTAAGATCATTCTGACTACTGCTGATGGTAGTTCTTTCACCTTGTCAGATGCTTTATTTGTGCCAGGGATCAAGAAGAATCCACTATCAGTTTCTGCATTAGCAAAGATTGGCTTGGTTGTGAAATTTATTAAAGACAAATGTACAGTTCATGATCTGTCAAATGGCGATGTTATTATTGCTTCTGGCATTTTATGTGGTGGGCTATATAAGCTCATAGACTATGAAAGATCTGTGAATGATTCGGCATGTGTAGTTCATGATTCTCAAGCTATGTCAGATGCAAAGCTTTGGCATGCACGCTTTGGTCATCTGAATTTTGCTAGTTTACTACGCCTACAGAAATCTAATATGGTGTCTTCTTTGCCCAAACTTGAGGCATCTGGAAAACATGTATGTGAAGGCTGTATTTTGGGCAAAAATCTCCTTTCCAAAAGATGGTTTAGTTCGGGCTACGCAGAAATTGCGGCTTGTACATAGTGATGTATGTGGTCCTATGCAGACACCCTCTTTTGGGAATTACCTTTACTTCGTGACTTTCATTGATGATTTTTCAATTCATGCATGGGTATATCCACTCAAAGCAAAGTCCGAAGTGTTCATGTGCTTTAAACAGTTTTTGGTTTTGGCTGAAAATCTGTCAGCATGTAAAATGGGCACCCTCCGTTCTGATCGAGGGGGGGAATATATGTCTTCTGATTTTAATGCATTTCTAGCTGAACATGGGATAAAACACCAGTGTACAGTGCCGTATACACCTCAACAGAATGGAGTTGCTGAACGGAAGAACAGGTCACTCATGGACATGGCGAGGTGTATGGTCAAGAGTTAGGCTTTACCACATAGATTCTGGCTTGAGGCTGTCATGTGTGCAGCATATGTACTTAACAGGTGTCCCACTAAAGCGCTGCAGTCTATCACTCCATATGAGGCTTGGCATGACCGCAAGCCATCTATTGCTCATCTGCGTGTTTTTGGTTGTTTGGCATATGCATTAGTGCCTGAACAACATCGCAGAAAATTGGATGATAAGGCAGTAAAATGTTTTTTTGTTGGGTACAGTTCTGAAAGTAAAGGTTATCGAGTGTATCATCCACAGACTAAACACATTCTGCTTAGCCGTGATGTTGTCTTTGTGGAAGATGCTATTCAGCCATTGCTTTCATGTACTAAGGAGACATCTGTTAGCTCCAAAGACATGTATGATACCTTGATGCCTCTTTTTACAGGTGGACAGTCTAGTGCTGGTCCTAAAGAGGCAACTTCTCAGCCTTTGCAGGTTTCATATGATGATACACATCATTCTATTTCTGATGCAGATTTACATGATGCACTTGTTGATGAGAGAGCTGATATTGAGCATGCCAAAACTATGCCAAAATGGTTGGTGCAGACTTTGCGTGATAGCAAACTAGATGCACCTTTGTCATATCGTACTCGTTCAGGCTCTCATAGTGCCTCCTTTGCATCAGATTGCTATGCTATGGCTGCGTCTAGTCTCTGTGATGAGAATGAGCATGTTTCTTTTGATGAAGCACAGAATTCAGAAAATTGGATGGCTGCCATGCAATCTGAATATGATGCTATAATGAAGAATGGTACATGGTCTTTATGTGACTTGCCTCCTGGCAAGAAGGCCATTAGCTCTAAGTGGGTATACAAGCTGAAGCGTAAACCTGATGGTACAGTTGACAGGTATAAGGCTAAGCTTGTTGCAAAGGGTTATGCGCAGGAAAGAGGCATTGATTTTGATGAGACCTTTGCACCTACATGTCATATGACTACTGTTCGGAGCATTTGTGCACTTGCAGCCCATCATGGTTGGAATGTACATCAGTTGGACATTAAAACAGCATTTCTGAATGGTGACTTGCATCAAGAAGTGTATGTTTTTCATCCCCGAGGCTTTGTGCAGAAAGGGCATGAAAACCACGTGTGCAGGTTAAAGAAGGCATTATATGGTTTAAAGCAAGCACCACGTGCTTGGTATGAGAAGATACATGCCTATCTGGTTGCACATGGTTTTGTGAACAGTCCAACTGAAAGCACCTTATATGTTAAGCGTGCTCATGATGTGCTTCTGATCATTGTTGTCTATGTTGGTGACATGCTGCTCACTGGTCCTTTTGAGAAGCATATTGCTGATTTCAAGGCTGATTTGCATGCCGCATTTGAGATGTCTGATTTGGGGCATTTGCATAACTATTTGGGCATTCAATTTATGCAAGTTGATGATGGAATGGCTTTGTGTCAAACGAAATATATTGACACATTATTGCAACGTTTTGGCCTTGAAGACTGTAAGCCTATTGCCACTCCTATGGAGACAGGTTTACGATTGAGTCTTCATGATGCTAGAGATGCATTTGATGTTTTTCTCTATCAGCAGGCTATTGGATGCTTGATTTACTTATGCATTACTCGGCCAGATATTCAGTTTGTTGTCTCACAGATGAGCAGGTTTATGCATTGCCCAAGAGTCACGCATTGGAAGGTGGTTAAGCGCATCTTTCGCTACTTGAGTGGTACTCGGCTACTTGGGTTGTTTTATCCCAAGGGGGGATCACTACCGCCAGATTTGCATGCTTTTTCTAACTTTGATTGGGCTGGTTGCTATGACACTCGTGTGTCCACCAGTGGTTTTTGCTTCATGCTTGGTAGCTCATGTATATCTTGGTTGAGCAAGAAGCAGCCTACTGTGGCCACTTCCAGTTGTGAGGCTGAGTATAGGGCAGCTTTCACAGCGACTGTTGAGTGTGTGTGGCTCAGACGCCTTATGGCTTATTTGGGTGTTGGCAAGTCTTCTGCCACCACCATCTTCACTGACAGTCAGAGCGCATTGGCAGTTGCGAGGAACCCTGTGTTCCATGCTCGCACTAAGCACATTGAGGTGCATTATCACTATGTTAGGGAGAGGTTCTCTGCTGGGGAGATCAGCTTGGCATATGTGCCCACACAGGAGAACATTGCAGACCTTTTCCCGAAGGCTCTGCCTAGGGAGAAGTTTGAAGCTTTCCGCAAAGCTTTGGGCTTACTTCCTTTTGTGGAGTGATTTCCACATAGCTTGGCACTTCCTTATACATGAGTGCCAGCTCCTTGTTCACCGCATCACTCTCACGGGGGATTTGTTGATATATTTAGGTAGTGATGTGTGTGAACACACTAGGACCGCCGGGGCACCTTTTTCCCTCTTTAGGAGGTTTTTTTCCCCCGGCTTGTATATACACCTATTGCCCTAATGGGCTACTTATCTTTGTACATTCTCTAGTAATACATTCAGTATTGTGTGTTGTGCTCCAAGCTTCTTCTACTTCCTTGTGTTGTTCGCGTGCTTCCGCAGATATCTAACTCTAACAGTATTTTCCTTACTTTTCATTTTTTTTTTTCTTCACCATCATCATCCGCTTCATCTCCCACCTCCATCTCCACCTTCACAAAATTTTTAGTTTTTTTGTCATATTTCCTTCCCCAGTTCATTCCCCTGAGAGAGATAAGTTATGCATTTTGTTTTTGTGTGTTTTTGAGCTTTTGGTGCAGGATTTGGCTATACCATCCACTCCAGCAGCTTATGTAGGTATGATAGGCCTCTACACATGTCCCGAGCCAATGACCTTTGTCTGTTGTGACACACAGAGAAAGTTGGTATTCCTTGTTCTCATGCATGGCTTGATAAAGTGCCCCACAAGAGCATCCAAAATCACTAGAAACATCACAAAAATTTGCATTTTTTTGTCTATCATGATAGACCAAAACCATGACAAACGATAGACACCATCTATCATGACAGACACCATCTATCACAACAGACACCCATCTATCACAATAGACACCCGTCTATTGTGATAGATAGCCTCCACAACAGATGATAAATAATATCTATCGCAATAGGCACCATCACGATAGATAAGCCCACGATGGACTATAGACACCCCTCTATCACGATAGACATCGTCTATCGCGACAAACACCCATCTATCATGACAGACCAAAACCATGATAGACCATAGAAAACATCTCTTACAACAGACATCCGTCTATCGCGATAGACCAAAACCATGATAGACGATAGACACTCGTCAATTACGATAGACACCCATCTATCATGATAGACAACCCTCAGAATAGATGATAGAGACCATCTATCAGGACAGACAGTTGTCTATCATGATAGATGGGCCCACGACAGACAATAGACATCTGTCTATTGTGACAGATAGGTCTATCATGACAAACATCCATCTATCATGATAGACAGACCTTTTTGGCAAAAATTAAGTTGTTAATTTTGTTAAAAAAATAAAAAATTGAGGCTAATTTTGGGCATCAATACATTACCTATACAATTACAAAGGCCTTAGAAAAATGCACCCATATCTTGAGAGATCCTGCTTAGTTGTTTTAACCCCTAGAAACCTGAACTGACATAAATTTTTTATACGAATCCGTTTTTTGAGCTCTTGAGCTCTTTGAAAAGCTTGTGTTGAATAGTACACGACCTCAATTGTTTTCTTTAGGAATAATGCATTAGTTTTTAGATAGGGTAAATTGAATTTGACCCTCAACCAGGATTAGGAAACCAAAAGAGCTCTTGACAATTTTTTGTGCAATACCAAGGGGGAAAAAGGGGTCTCTAAAAGTGTCTAAATCAAATTTTCTATTAATTGAAGTTGGAAGCTAGAGCTAAACTTTGAACTTTTACAGGGATCATTGAGAGATCTTAGAGATACCAAAGTAAGGTTCTAGTGTGTGCAGGCTTGGGAAAGTGCATGCTGAGCATACAAGTGCAGCTAGGAGAAGCTACTTGAGGTTGGAAGATCTCGCAACCCCCACAGTCCATTCCTAGCTTAGGCTAAGTGCAATTAGAGGTTTCGATTGATTAGGGGTATGATGGGAACACTCAAGTTCTAAGAGCCTTAAATTCCCAAGTCTAAGAATAGGTTAATTGCAATCATGGGATAACTTAAGGTCAAAGAACTTAATTTGATTGGATGAAAAACACATCAAATATGAAAAACTTAAGTGCTCCTAACGATGCATTTTTAAAGACAAGGAAATAAATCTCAAAGAAACTAAAAGGAACAAGTAATTGATATCAAAGAATCAGCAATGTGGTTGAACAAGGGTCATTGGGCTAATCAATAGGGCTTATGAACATTAGGTCAGGTAGACACCTGGGGAGAGACTGATGGTGTTAGATCATCTGAGGCTAGTGTCAACCATACAGCTAGGTCTTGGGCCGAGCAGCTTAGGGATTATCTCTATATACTCCATTCAAAAACGAGTGATTCAGAGATGTCTTATAACATGGAATGATTGGTAGGTAGTGCAAGCACAACCTATTTACATATACTAGAAGGTCCCTATAAGATGCATCTGAAGTATATTAGGACCAACTCGCTAAGTGCACACATCTATGAGGATGGCCATAGGCAATCATTTGTTCAACTCAAAAATCCCAATCAACCCTTCAGACTTGAACACCCAGTGGTTAAATTCAAAGAGGGTTTGTATATTGATAAGCAAGGGACCATGTATGTGGTTACTAGCTTACCAGACATGACAGACAAGTTTGGAAATATCATTCCCAAGAATGAGATAGGAGACCTTGAGCAAGGAGACCTAGAACAAGAACCCAAGACTCCTCAAGGCAAGTCTATCTTGATGAGAGTGATTACACCAGAGTGGGTTCCCCAAGACAACAAAGCATAGAACATTTCTTTGGTACAGGAACGGAGGAAGCTTTTTGGAGATTCAAGACACATCAACTTAGTGAAATAGGTAGAGTCACCATCTACAAGCTCAAAGATCTGGGGATTCCAGGCAAAGTGGTCTACCTAGATAACACATCTGAGAGAATGTTCTTGATAACAGAGCATGTCAAGCATGCATACACTTGGAAGGGTGAATTGATTTTCCCTCCTCCAAGATCTAATGTTTCCCATGGGCATCAAGGAGAAGGATCATCTGAGACTCATGAAACTCGGAGGGAAAGAGCTAGAGAGAGACATGAAGTGAGCTTTGCAAAACCCACTAGGAAGAGAGTGATTAGGAATAGATGCAGAAGGAACAGATCAAGAGAGACATAGAAATCTGAGACATCAAATGTGCATGGATGAGTTTCTTAGGCCTAGAGAAAATCCTATAATCTTGAAGCTAACCCAACTAGTTAAATCCATGAAGAATTACTTTGATGGCATTGGAGATCCATACGATTATGTAGTAGAGTTTAGACAAGTGTTGAGAGTTGAACAAGTCGAGGACGTGTTCACTCAATATAATGCCTTTGGGCTAACTCTCAAAAACACTGCCTTAACGTGGTTTCAACCACTACATCAAGGTCAGTTCAAGAATATAGACCAGTTGTTAGAAGCATTCATTACTGAATTCTCCAAAAGTGGCATCAGACACAATACTTCCTCGCTGATATATAGCTTCAAGCAGACAACCCAAGAAATTGCTCAACTTGTAGGAAGAAAATTTAGACAATACCTTGAGAGATGCCTTGTTCTAGAGTTACCAACACTAGCCAAACAAGTGGCGTTATTCCTAGATGATTTGAGATCATGTGTGTACTTGAAGGACCCTAGATCCATAGAAGAGTGTGTACGAATGTGCATAGATACTGACAATAATCTAGCAGAGGAATTAGAGCTTTCAAAAATCTAAAAAGATTCAGATAGCTCTACCAGCCTCACTTCCAAACGAGCTACATCTATAGAGGAACTTGCAAAAAAGGTAGCTTAAAAGTTAGAAGTCTCTAGCAAACAGATACCTAGATTTGTGCTAGTGAAATGATTGCTACACGTGTGGAGGAGACCATGTGGCCAATGTGTGTATAATCATGGCACCACCCCAAGTGAACCCTAACAGGAAATACTGCACCATAGAAAGGAGATACACTAAGCACACTGCACAAGATTGCCCATATAATAAGCAAGTGGTTAGGAAAAATTATCCATAGCCATATTCTCAACAAGGAAGATACCAGAATCAGTACCCATAGCAATATGGTAGGCCCCAAGAACCATACTAGCAACCCTATCAAGCACAACCAAGGCCTCAATCAATGCTAGCTCAACAACCTCCAACTCCAACCAGTGTGATTCTAGTGAAGTATGTAGCAATTGAAGAGAACTTAAGTAGAACCTTAGTGCCAGCATCACCATTGATTATATAAAGTGACCCAAGTGATCATAGTTTTGACCGAGTCATATCAATAGTCCACATGCTTACTATATGCAATCACCTAAGCATAACGAGATGTACTATTATAAAGACCCAGGAAAACCTAATTGGGAGCTAGAATGTGCTAATATCATGTACGCAAACCCTAACTCTAGGCCCCAACCTAGATAAATCAGTACCCAAGCACCTAGAATACCATGATACAGATGATAAGGTTATCACTTCATTTGTGATTGCCCTATGCATGCACCCGTGCAACCCCAATCAGTGACAAGTCAAGGTTTTTGTCTAGATTGTGGGAAAGAGCACCTGTTACGAGAGATCACTCCTATTAATATTATTAGATCAGTAGTTGACTCTATTGGAAGTGTGACTTTGACTTCTCTAGTGCAAGTAGTCACAAGAGCTCAGGCATTATAGCAAAACCAAGACTTTTAGGCCATGAAACGAGTTTTGAGGTTAGCGAGATTGAGAGCTTAACCAAGAAGAGTACAAGAGCACGAAGAGAAAGTCGTGAATAAATAAAAAGAAAATGGTCAAAGAAGATGAGCAGACTTGAGGAAAACCTAAGAGAAACAAAGGCCAAGATAATTAAAATTACATCTCAAATGCACTCTTGCACATCACCACCACCACCAACCCCACCACCATCCAATCTACATCATGCAATCCCACCACCACATGGAGTAGGATCAGCCCTAGCCGATCCCGCTCCCAAAGACCTAGACATGATGCTTAAAGCATATCATACTAGAATCAAAGAAGGGCCAAATGTAACAGATCATGAAAAGTGTTACCCCAGAGCTGATCTAGAGATCGAACAAACCAAGATTTGTGCTAAGATGGTAGAATTGGCTCAGACCATGTTTAAGTCCAGTCGTCTCTTCAATTGCAATAGTTAAGCTAAGACTCAATTGCATTTCGATGGACTATTAGAAAGATTAGAGAGGTTAATTGAAAAATTTGGGAAGCAAGCCACCTCCCAGAGTAAGGACAAGGCAAGTGAATTAATGAGCATTCCTCCCAAGGAAGCTTATGTGCCTAATTCCACTAAACCAAACACCTTTTCTTTTGTGAATCGATATTCCCAAGAATTTCTAAGAGAGATTCAAGAAAAGAAAAGGGCAAGAGAAAGTGAAAATCCTCCTCCCATTGAAATTGTGGATGACCTCCAAGATCAATTCCCACAAGATATTCCTTCTATTTATGGAGCACAAGAGGATGCCCAATGAAATGAACAATTGGACTTTGTGTCTAACTCCCTACAAGAACTGCCTGATTTCACAGGACCATGGGAAGCAAAGTCCATATGTATGAGAGCAGCCATTGTCATGGTAAGAAATGAAGACTCAGTCATACCTAGAAACATGGAATTAGTAAAGAACACTAAACTGCAATGCAATCTCACTTTAGAAGAGCTACTTAAGGTTAAGCCAAAATTATGGAAACACATAGCAAATCAAGTGCCAAAAATATCCAAAACCTCTTCCCTGGTAGGATGCCATAGAACAGTGCCAGAGATACCCTTGGATAAGATATGAGACATGAGCAAAGGACAAGAAGGAAGCATCTACCTTCCTATCCCTCATCAAGGTTACACAACCAAGGCTATTTTGGACTGTGGTGCATGATTTCCCATTGCTACCACTTCCCTATGGAAGCATTGGGGCAAACCAACACTCATGCCAACAAGATGAAATTACAAATGGCCGATGGTCAGATAGAGAGACCTTTAGCATTGCTAGAAGGGATAGCACTCACCACTTGTGGTGTAGAGTTTGAGCATACTTTTGCTATATGTGACTTTAGCAAAAACCGAGCCTATGAAATGATTTTGGGAAGACCATTCATGAGACAGTTGCAAGTAGTACACGATTGGTGAACCAATTCATTATATTTGCATCACTTAGGTGTGACAACCACAGTCAATCTCAAGGATTAATCTCATAGAGATGTGCCCCCAATATAGTGGAATCCCATCCACAGATTTACAAAAGATACAAAATCAATGCATTCCATAGGATCAGGATCTTCTTGGATGCATGAAGACACTCAATTGTGGATGTGTAAAGCTGCAAAAGAGGAAGAGAAAAGAGAGAACACTAGAGAGGTAGGTGCGAAGAAAATTCATTTGAGACCCAGCCTATATACCTGTGGTATTTCCAGACAAAGAATTTGAACCTCATGGTTGGGCAGAAATCTTAGCCACAATGGACGTAGCCATTAATGAAGAACAATGGACACCACATTGTGATGAAGATGGCTATGACAGTTTGGTTTCCACTATAGAACCAATCATGTGTGATTCGGTTATTGAGGAATGTGAGCCGAGCACTAATGTACTTGAAGAACCAAGTGACTCAAATCTAGAACCAATCATCATGGATCCTTTTTGTGCATCAGAAGAGGAATACCTGTATGAAGTAGAAGCTCCCTCAAAGATGAGAAGAACTTATGAATGATGTGAGGTTAACCACACAAGTAACCACTAAGAGTGAAGGCAAGAAAAGAAAGAAGAGAGGTCTTACTAGATGAGGAGGAATCTTTGTTTGAGGTCCTAATTTTTTTTTCAAAGTATGAGATAGAAGATAGGAAATTCATGATAAGGATGGCTAAATGAGAAGCACTCATAGGATTCGCCTATGACGACAAAGAAACCACAAAGAAAATCATTGTGACCATAGAAGAAGGTGAAGAACAATGCATGGAAATAGGACATGATATGACAGAGGCAAAGGAGCAAGAGTTGATAGCCTTGTTAAGAGAATACAGAGATGTGTTTGCATGGAGTTATAAGGACCTAAAAGGAGTAGACCCCTACGTATGCTCACATACAATTCCCATGACCTTAGAATCCAAACCCGTATCACATAAGCTACCTTTTGAATGCCGATCGCGTCGATTGCTACGAGCTCTTCGATCAACCTTGACTCACACAGAGATATATTCTTTGGTTCTCCTCCTAGCCACGCCCGAGCGTGAGATCCACTCTTCCCAATAGCTCATTCATGAGAGTCCCTCATAAGTTCTCTCTCTACTATTATATAAAATGCATCTATCTGATGCCATGTGGCAAAACATGCCACCTCATCTTAGAGGTGTTCCCATGGAACACCCATGATATAACATTTCCTTCCCCTTGAAAACATTTTCGTCCTTGAAAATGTAGATGAAATGTCTTTAATGGAAGAAGAAAGTGCTCGGACTCCCCTGAACCCCATGTACTGTATGTACATGGTCATCTCTATGTGCTGTTCCCCGTATCCTTCCCCTTAAGAAGCCTCATAAGAGATCATCTCAAAGGTGGGAAACTTCCTGAGTGGTGCCTATTATCTCCCATATACACTCAATTTCCAAATTATCACTCCCATAAAATACAACATCATCCAAATGACCTAAGTCCATATGATGTATCCTCTATGGAGTAATATTATGAGAAGCAAGTGTAAAGTGCCAAACTTATAAGCTTGATCGTACCATAGTGGAGATAATAGACCATAGAATCCTATGAAATATAGAACAAACTCCCATAACAAGAGACTCCAAACCCATCTAAGACTAAATGATAGATTGCGCTCATAACACTCGAGGTCTTCCTAACCTTGAGTGTGCTCACAACTAATAGTTTTCTCTAAACTACCTTGTGACTATGCAATTCCATCATCTAGCTCATATATACAAATTTCTTAATAGTAAAATGTGATCTCTACATTTCACGAACCTAGAAGTCTGTGGTTTGTCATCCTTTAGTATTGGACCAAGTTCTATTGGAAGAGCATCTATTAGCACTAGTGCAAACTCTAAAATATTCTCTTCCATGTAGTTTTCCATATGAATGCAAAAAACCTTTCCTTTGAGATTCAGATAATCCCTAAGTACCCAATTTCCTACTTGATGCTCACACATCATGCTTATGATGTAACACCAAATAAGAGTTTGGTACCCCAATAGGTTAGATATATCCCTACTCCTAGAAACCCTAAAGAGAAAAGTCATACTCAACTCCTAGTCTCACAAATGTCAATAACTAGATCATCTCATCTAATCAAAGAACATCACTGGAAATAAACATGACTAGTTCTCTCTAGAGTCATCACATGAGACTCAACCTAACCATCATGATTAATTGATCTTCATCTTGTCGTTGATAGAAGAGTGCCACTTCTATCGAGACAACCAAAATGAGAAAGTGAAACTCTCTCCATGTCTCTCTCTGCGAAATCTCCTCTAAGGAAAAGAGCTCTGGTAGTGGAATCTATTCCACCTTCCCTTTCCCTTTGAAAGAGAGTCCTTTGAATCCATTTGCTCTACTCATCCATAACTGAGAACACATATATAAGTTCTCCATACTTTTCCCTTCCCAAAATAGTGGAGAATCATACTCCCATGTGAAGGAAAATTACATTGAAAAGTAGAGGAAATGAATTCCTTTTGAAATATAGACTAAGAGATTTTTTATAAGCACCTCTTCTCTCTAAAGGAAAACATACTCTATTCTTCTCCTATGAAGAAATCATGTTTTCCTTTCCTTCTTTAGTAGGAGCTAAAGTGAGACTACTAAGCTAAAGTGAGATCTCCCTTGATCTCTAAGCTAACTCCCACTTTTTCCTTTCCTTAAAAGAGAAACTTATAAATTCATTTGCTCCTTTCTTCCATGACTGATGCATAATCCCTCATTACAAACATTACTATAAAGATGGAGAACAAATCTCCCATAACTAGTGAAGAGTGGAGAAAATAAATTCCTTATAAGTGTCAAAGCCCTCTGCTAAAATGGTCAACCATGCTATGACATGATACCATAAACATATGTGTATCCATACTAAAGAGCTATCTATGCCAACCATACTCTATGGATGGATCTATGCGATCCAATCAAGTAATGGAATTATCCTTCCTGAAAAACTCAAAATGAGTATGTGATATGAATGGTGATAAAATCACCTATCACATTCTCTACTGGAAGAATAAATCTTCCCTAAACTATGAAGGATAAATCCCAGTCCTAAGGAGATGTCTACTAAGAGCTCTCCTCTGATCTAGTGAGACATGATGTCATAAATGATGAGTCCTTTTCTCCCTCACCATAGAAGAAAAGTGCTCAAAGGGAAGTCATTTCCACTGTCTCATACCAGTGAAAATTTCTTCCAATTCATGATACCATACCTACACTAAACCGAATATATATTCCATATATATGTAATGGAATATACAGGTGGACTTCCCATATCCTAAAATCATGTCAGTGGACTCAAATGGGTCCCATGTCCTCGAACTAGTTAGTTTGGTTCTAGTCAACAAGTGACAATGGATATCCCTTTTTGTTCCAAACCAACTTGTTCCTAGGTACAAAGACTAGGTCTAAGTACTCCTCTGCAAATCCCGATATACATATATATATATATATATATGTATTGGGTACCCCAACTATTTCTGACTAAGGGATCTATGCTCTCATTCATAGAGCTAGTGCCATACCTCTGGCCTTCCTAACCATCACTCGAATCACATAAGCACTCGTTGATGATGTCTCATGAAACCCGTCTCTGTGATCCGATCTATTTGGTTTCCTTAGTAGTGTAGCAAAAATGCTTCACTACTTGGTCAAGTGATGTGCATGAGTGAAATTAGTCACTCTTTGGGTATTCCTGATAATACCCCATAGTCTCCTAATCATACCGTGAGACTCATGTGAAGATAAGTAAATCTTCACTTCTTTGGAGAGTATCATATATGTATCTCCTGTACCTATATGAAACTTCCTAAAACCTATAGGATTGCTTGTGCACATTACTAATGGTGAAGGTGTAGCTCCTTCCCTTAGCAATCCTATGGTCTAAATCCATAAGGATTATGTGTAGGGATCCTGTTACTAGTGAAGTTTCCTTTATGTATACTACTATGATAGTCCTAAGTCCATCGAATACATGCTTAGAAGCATGCCTCCATCTTATTGATGTTTGCAGAAAGGGCATGTTACCATGCCATAACATTCTTACCTAAAGGCAAGTGCATATATAATGCCGTGAGGTAAGAAAAATTTTGACAGCATTTCCCGAGGAAATGGAATCCCGAAAAAAATTAACCATAAGCTCAGTGGCACATAGGCCACCCAACAACATAGGGCTTAAATGGCCCATGGCATGCATGCCATAAACTCATATATGGACTCCATAATCTGCAAAACATAAAAACAAATGCTGGCAACAATTTTATGTGTTGCATAGCCATGTAATTTCTGTAATCCTCTTTCCTGGAAACAATCCAAAAGTGTACTTCTCGCCTATTGATCCATACTTTTAGACATTAAAAAATGATCAATATTTGATGTATGCAATCCAATCTATTCATGTACATGCAGAACATGCCATAACATAAAGTAAAATGTCTGGAGCATAAATCATACATCCCTGAATAGTTTTGGTTTTGGAATTGCATGCATCCAATCCTTCTCAATGAGCTTCGAGACCTCTACACCTTCCTCCTCAGATCCTAATATAATCTTTGGATTGTCCGAAAACATCGGATCACTTCCCAAAACATAAAGCATGGTCAAGTGATTACTAAAATAATGCAAATTTGGTCAAAAAATGCATTTGTAATCCTTCTTTAGACCTACAAAACCCACTTTAGGACCTGAAAATGATCATAAACTAAAATATATATCATGTGCAAAGAGAAAGTGAAATTACTTCAATCACCTTCCCGGTTTGAAAGATATGGCTCCTGGAAGGTAGTTACCAAAAACTGCTTAGACTTTGCAGAGCTGTACAAACCTGCAAAAGTACATATTTTCCAAATTTTCTTCTAATAAACTGAAATTAAAAATTGTGATCTTAAAAAAGAGCCATAGCACGTCCGATTTTGAGTTTCCTAGCCCAAGATATGGCCATTCCAAGTGGGACATGCTAAAATAGTGGACTATTGGAGGGGCGGGAAAAAGTGTGAAAATGTGATTTTTGGGGTGCCCAAAAGCATTCTTTCATCAAGAAAATCCTGAAATTCTCTCCATAAACCCAGGGAGTGATATATGAAGATTCTTGGGCCTATTTTCACCTTTCCAAATCCTCCCTTTTTGCATTCTAATTCGCTCCCCAAAAGAGGCCTAAATCAAGATTTTTACTTTCATGCAAAAACTTAAATGGGAGCTCTTAGAAAGCTTCTAATCCACTCCTAATGTGGACTTTTCTTGGATTTTCTCATTATTCATGTTAATACATACACCACACCTCATGTATGTATGCACTAATCCATGGGAAGCCTCTTAAATGATCTTTATTCTTACTCCCAAAAGTGGAGTTTGGCAAAATTTAGCATCTAAATTTTTTTTCCAAAAAGTGCGGGAAGGCTGTCTTTGAGGAACTAAAACTCCTCCTAAACTTATGATTTTGATGAATCTAATGATTCACCTATGAACTCCATACACAATACTCTCACTATATATACTTTTTCCCATCCATCCGTAACTATCCCACCTCTTTTTCCCTCTTCCAAAATGGGTATTTCTTAGATTCAAGTGCTGAATATTTTTTTTCTCAACAATGATGGAAGGGGATTTTGTGGAGCTTCAAACTCCCATCATACTGAGATATATTTTGGATTTCTTGATGGTATATGAAAGTGCATATATTATATTATATGCATGCATGATTTTTCCTACCAAACCAAGAAAAATCCCTCTTTATTTCCCTTCACCAAAATGGCTACTAGTCAAAAATAGCTCCTAAAATTTATGTGAAAAATCATGAGTAGGGTATTTTGGAGATACCTTAAACTTGTGCTTTCTTATATTTTGAGGGAATTCTTGACTCTAGATGAGAGCACATATCTCATACTCTCCATACACATAATTTTCCCTCAAAAAATGTTGCCCAAAGGCCATCCTTTATTTTGCCGAAAATGGAGTATTATAAAAATCAACTCTTGAAAATAACAAAAAGTTTCATACCTATGCTTGAGGTGGTATCTGCCCTTCTCCATGAACGAAGGAGCAATCTTAGCTATCCGTTCATTAAGTAGCAAAAGGTAGGGTGACCTTTTCATTTTCTTTTTCTCCTTTTGGATGCTTCATCCTATGATAAAAGAGTCTATAAATGCATTTGGAGTCGGGTTTCACTGTGCTGAACATGTTTAATATATGTAGCTTCTATGTGTACTCTCCAATATGGACTGAGGGAGCAATTCGAATCCTCCATGGATTCTCTGCATCGAATAAGTACTTGCGGGCCTGTTTATGGTTCACATCAAACACATGGCACCTTGGATATGTGAGTCACCTCCTATCGGCAAGGGTTCAAATCCCCTCTCTTGCACATGCATGAGCAGACCAGAACCACCGCTCTGATACCAATATTACATAAGCTACCTTTTGAATGCTGATCGTGTCGATTGCTACGAGCTCTTCGATCAACCTTGACTCACACAGAGATATATTCTTTGGTTCTCCTCCCAGCCACACCCGAACGTGAGATTCACTCTTCCCAATAGCTCAATCATGAGAATCCCTCATAAGTTCTCTCTCTAGTATTATATAAAATGCATCTATCTGATGCCATGTGGCAAAACATGCCACCTCATCTTAGAGGTGTTCCCATGCAACACGCATGATATGACACAAACCCTCTAAGCAGAACCCATACACCTATAATGACAATTATGATGCCAAGATCAAGGAAGAGACAGATCAATTGGTAGAAGCAAGATTTTGAGCACACTAAATGGGTGTCCCCCATTGTAGTGGTGCCCAAAAAGAATGGCAAGTCACGTGTATGCATTAACTTGAAGAAGGTTAACACACTTACTATTCGAGATAGTTATCTGCTTCCTATCATTGAGCATCTATTAGAAAGAGTGGTAGGTAAGGAAGTCTACATCTTCCTTGATGGACTCTCTGGTTATGGTCGGGTGGCCATTGCCCTAGAAGACCAACACAAGATGGCTTTTTCCACAGAGTGGGGCATATTCGCCTTTCGAGTAATGCCATTTGGGGTCACTAATGCACCAGCCACCTTCCAAAGGTTGATGTATCATGTGTTTAAAGAGTTCTTGCACAAAAACTTGGAAGTCTATGTTGATTATCTTTGTGCTCATTCCAACATTAAACAAACAAATATACCTGAACTCAAACAAATCTTTGACAAATGTAGAGAATATCAGGTTTGCCTGAACCTAGAAAAGTGTGTTCTTATGGTCAGGCAAGGCAAGATTCTAGGAAACATAGTGTCAAAGAATGGAATATCCATGAACGAGGAGAAGGTTAGAGTAATTTTAGAGCTACCTAGGCCAAATAATGTCAAGGAAGTACAAGCTTTAATGGGGCATTATGGATATTATTGATTTTTCATTCACATGTATGTGATCATTGCAAAGCCTTTGTACTCTCTTTTGACTAACTTTGAGTGGATGGACAAATGTGAAAACTCCTTTAATGAGCTTAAGCGATGACTATGTTCAACATCAATTTTGACTACACTAGATTGGAAAAATCCATTCCATGTTCATGTGGATGGATCCAATTATGCTATTGGGTGTGTACTAGCACAACCTATTAGTGAAGGTAATATCAATCTTCCAATAGCTTATGCTAGTAGACAATTGAATGCAGCTAAACAAAATTATACTACTATTGAAAGAGAAGGATTAGGCATGGTATATGTAGTTAAGAAGTTTAGACATTATTTGCTTGCAAATAGGTTTAAATTTTTTACAGACCATCAAGCACATTATTATATCTAGTGAACAAACCTTGCAATATTGGCCGATTAGTAAGACGGTTCCTCTTACTAATGGAACATGACTTTGATGTTGTGGTTAGGAAAGGTAGGGCTAACCTTAGGGCGTATCACCTTTCTAGACTAACTTCAGGAGAGTCCCCTCAAGGATTATCAAATGACCTTCCTCATGTTGTTCAATCTCAAGGTAGTGCCTGTCTGGGCAAAGTTGTAGTGCCTATTCCCACCTTTGGAGCTAAACATCTTGTATTGAGAACTAACGACAAGGAAGTAGTCAGACCTCAAAAGTACCATATACTAACAGGCAGCATGTATAAGCACACTAATCAAGGCATACTTGCTTGCTGTGTAAATGAAGGAGAGCATGCAAAGTGGTTGCAACTAGCACATGTAGGTGCACTTCAACAACATCACTCCAAACATAGAACCCTATAGACTTTGAAAAGGTTAGGGGTATATTGGCCAACTGTGGAAACAGATGTCCATAATTTGTGCAAGGAATGCCAAATTTGTAGTCCTAGACCACCAGTGGAACATGCCACTCTCTATCAAGTGTCTTTAGTACCAGATTGTAGTGAACCTTTGGTGGCCTTTTCGAGGATGAAAACATTCCTTCAAGAGATGACATTAGCTAGAGAAAAGAGCTTAGAATAGGAAGCACTAGATTATTCAATCCTTGGGGATAATGTATATCCAAGAGAATGAGGGGCACTATTCCATGTTTCCAAACACGAGAAGTTCCTATGATCCTGGAGATCTCACCACGAGGGGAAACCACAATGCCTCCCTTTATGATTTGAATTCCCCAATCTAACTCTAGAAACACATCGCAAGCAAATCCCTCTGCACCCCGTGTACCTTTGGAGTTTGAATTCCGTACCACTAGAGACATTGAAGGGATGAGTACCTTTGATTTTGAATCTTTTTTGCAGACCACTCAATTATCAGATGTAGAATTCTTTTTAGATGCAGAAGAACCTGGCACATCCACACAAAGAAGGGGTAAATCAATAGAAGGCTACCATGTCCACTGGGAAGACGATCGACAAAGGAACCTATCTCAACAATTAGAATGCCCAGAGGGGGAAGAAGAAGAAGAAGAAGAAGTAGAAGAAGAAGAAGAAACTATCAAAGCCCCATCCTATATTTTAGAACTCCGGAGATTATACCAAATCATGGAAAGACTGAGGACACAATAGTTACTTTCTAAATAGAGCAACATAGTGCTCATGGTCGAGCTCTTGGAAGAGGCTGGTGTTGACTCTGAATTCAGTGAAACCCTATTATTGCTTACAGAAACCTATGGTGTAGAGGAAGCCATAGAATCCACATTGCACATGCCTCTTGCTCAATACGATCCATGAAGATTCCAAACACGATTAAGATCATGCAAAAACATTCAGATCCCCATCACCACTATGGAGGCAACTACTACAAAAACCGAACCAATCGAGACAGCATCCCAAGCAATTGGAACTCTTGGACATGAAACAATGGTCATCCATGAAGATGGAATAGAGCCCCTACCTCCGACACCTCCACCATCACCCCCTCACACCGAGGTTGTAAATACTATTTTGACCATCGACACTCGAGAGAAACCCTTCATCTTTCATAGCCCCACTTCTAGTTCAACCCTATTTTCTTTTTTTTGACAACTCCTTGTATCATACCACCACCGTTACCTCAGAACCCCTCACTGATCCTACAATAGAACATCCAGCCTCTACAACCTCACTCATAGGACACCCAAACATGAGATCCACTTTTTTAGGATTCCCTATCTCTGAACCTCCTTCCATGGCATTCCCACCTCCAAGCTCCTACTTTCCACCCTCCATCCCACCAATGCTTCAACCCACCCATGCCTTTCTTTCTAGATTGTTTCTAGCCACCACCCAAACCTTCTTGTCGATCTTGTTCCCAACACCAACACCACAATTATTCACCACCATCTCACACCCACCACCTACCAATCCAATGTATATGTTAGACACCACACTCACCTCTACGTCTGATAGCATGGACATTTTGCCACCCACATCACCTCCCCCTCCCCCCACGTTTCCACCATCCCCCATTCCCCCACCACCAACTTCACCTACACACACCTCTCTATTAGACACAGCATCCCACTTCCCTTTCCCTTGCATCAACCAATGTACAAATTGCATCGTCATATATGGATAGTGCATTTGACACTATGCTCTAGTGTATGTTACAGCTAAGGACACAGTACCATCAGCTATAGGCACATATATGTTACAAGATGCCCATAGCACATTGGAAACAAAGTTGTAGAACGTAGATGCATAAGCCATGCAATAGGTGGAAGGTCATCTATGGACACAAATGGAACACAACTCTAAACTCTAGCGCAATATGGTGCTACTAAGAAGGCACCTCGCAGCAGCTCACAAGGAGAATAGATTATTACAACTTCAAAATCAAGAAACTTTAGAAGCAGCAATAGAAAGCACACCAGGGGCGACCATAAGTCCATCAAAATTTCAAGTCATGCCCCCGGAGAACATCAAGATTATCCTGGATGATTATGCTAACTTGCTTGAGGCCCATGAAAAGTTATCAAAAGAACTAGATCAATTGTAGCAACAAAGAAATTCAGATACTACAACTATTCCTCCGACTACCATGTCAGCCTCTTCAAACATTATTGACTTCTTAGCACTACAGGAACTACAAAAACAAGTCACAAAACTACAAACAAGGCTATTACAATACGAAAGACCACCATCCCCACTGGAAGTCCCTACAGAAGAAGAAATAGTATCCATTCCAATGGAACAAACATTTGAAGATGACTACGATCCACAACCCATTCTTGGTGGATGAAGAACAGAGGAAGGCAAAGATACATTTGAAGCTCCATGACCCCCATGGTTAAAACAAGTGGAAGACATTGGCCGCACTCATGAAGATCGCATAGTGGTGCAAAATCAGGCAATGCAAATCATAGAATAAATGATGTTGTAATCTAGCTATTTCCAAAAGTTGGCACTAAGGCGACTCACCACGACATCAGAACTTCAATATAGGCCATATTTTGTAATTTTGGCTGATTTTAATGCAGAGATTAAGAGATTCATAGGGAAAATGCCTACATTTGCGATGCAATTCCCGCCAGTGGACTTACCACTGAAATCACGTAAAGGTAATATATATCAACCGACCTGGTTGCAAAAACTCTTAGAAACTTACCCAAAAATGTTGCACACGTAGAACCATGCACCCCTACATCTTCTTTACAACCCATGTCATGGTCTAGTTCCAAGGTGCAGATCATGGAAAGCATTTAATATCAAAGTACATAATAATGCACAATGCAAGGAATGGCTTAACTACCCATACATCATGCCACAATAGGGACCACTTTCAATTGCTTGTATGATGGCCACTATACATCACTAGATCCCTCAATTGAAGCCAACGCTAGATGTCATGATGCAGATGATGTTGAAGATTTTGGATATGATGCAAATTGTTCTCAAGACCTTTCGAAATACATAAGCACTACAAGTAGCTCTATAGGGCTTTACATGTTGGAGACCTTTAATTCTCCAAATGTCTGATCTATCTTTATGTAAGGACTCTTCTATATCAAGAATAAACCAAACTTTACACAAACTTTACATTATCTTTCAAGTTCATTAAGAAATACTTCTCTGTATGAAGTTTTCTTCAGCTTCAACAGTCTGCTTGAGATATGAACTTCAATCTCTCCATATGACTTTGATTTTAATCATTGAAATGATGCACACATATTCATATTACCTTTGTGCAATCATACTAATCATTAGATCTTCAACAAAACCATTAGATCTCTAATTTGATCACTTAGGTCAAGCCTATTTCATAAACTACCTTCCAAAAATGGCAACTTTGACATGGTCAACTTCTTAAGTTGATTTCTCTTACAATCTAACCCCTTTTGCTAAATGCTTTTAGCCAAAGCTTCCTTACCTTCTAACTTAGATTTTGAATGCTCAAACATAAAAAACTTTACACTAAGCACTGAGATTAAAGCAAATCTTTGATCAACAAAATGCATGATTCTGAGAACTTCACTTTCAAACTTCTACATATGAATGTTCCTACTTGTCATACACACAACTTGAAGAGAATTAGATCATCAAACTTTGTTCATAGCTTGATTAGCTTCTAAATTAGCTGTGTACAAAATATTTCCTGATCCACATGATCACGCTAAGAGGATTCTAAGAAAGACTAGTCGCTAACTGATGAGAAAACTCTCTGCACATCTATATCTTAGAAAACTTGAATTCTATTGACTATATTCTCATCTATCCTTCATTTCTCTGTCACATCACGACTACACATGAGTGTATATACACATATGAGTATCAACTAGTCACTATATCAAAGTATTTTTGAAGTATTTTTCCAAAGCTAGTATACATAAATGTATAGAACATTTCTTCGTGATTCTTTACTTGACTTCATGCTTTGAGCTTGAGTCTTTTCTGCACTTCTTCATTCCTAAGCTTCATGTAATCATCCATTGATGATTGTCTTGCTCCAACATACCTGCACCTTCTTTATACTTGCCATCTCTTTAAACCTTTGTAACTTTGGTCCATCCAAGGTTTTTGTTAGCATGTCTGCCACTTGCTCTTTTGTCGGTGTATACATGACTTCAATTTCTTTATGAAGTACCTTTTCTCTTAAGAAATGATATTGAATTTCTATGTGTTTGGTTCTAGCATGAAACACAAGATTAGCTGCTAAATATAATGAACTCATATTGTCTCCAAATACGATTGAAACACTCTCATCAATTCCTAGACTTTTTAATAAAGTCTTCAACCAAATTACTTCCTTTGCAGCTTCCACCATTCCTTTGTATGCAGTTTCTATGGATGACAATGCAACTGTATGTTGCTTCTTTGAGCACCAAGAAATTAGCTTATCTCCAACATAACACAAGTAACCATGAGTGGATCTTCTATCATTTGAATTACCTACCCAATCTACATCACTAAACACTTTGAGTCTAGTATCAGAAGTGAATCCATAATACAAAACTTCATTCAGAGTCCATTTGATATATATTAGCACTCTTTGTGCTGCAATCCAATGATTTTTCTTTGGGCAATGCATGAATTGAGATAAGACACCAACTGCATACGAAAGATATGGTCTTTTCAAGGTAGCATGGATTAAATTGCCTACCAAACTCTAATATGTCCTCATGTCCTTCAACTCTTCTCCTCCATCCCTACTTAATTTATGATTAACCTCCAATGGTGTGGTTGAAGGTTTACAATTCTCCATGTTAAACTTCATCAGAAGATTCTTCATATACCTTTCTTATGTAACATACACTCCATGTTGAGTGTATATAATCTCCATCAAATAATGTCATCAACATAAATGCACAGATAAATGTATCTATCTTCATTTTCTTTCACTAGCAAACTACTATCTGCCTTTGAAGCTTGGTCTCCAAGTTCATTCAAGAACTTGACCAATCTGTAATTCCATGCCCTTGCTTGCTTTAAACCATACAGAGCCCTCTTAATCTTGCAAACATAATTTGATTCATTTGACTCTTTGAAACTCTTTGGTTGCTCCATGTATACTTCATCTGCAATATATCCATTTAAAAATGCATTCTTTACATCTAATTGAGGGAGTTTCCAACCTTTACATGTAGCAATAGCGATTATAGTTCTGATTGTAGATGTCATGGACGAAGGAAACCATCCTGAACCTAAGATTCCATGTGAACCCTGTATCTCATGATTGGTTCAGAATTAGGAGAAACCAATGCTTCCATTGCGTCCGGAATGTGCCAAAACCCCAAGATCAACTGTCTATTCGCTGAATTCTGACATTGGGAGGTCTTGTTACAAATCGATGACATCATGATGACATCATCAGTTCGCAACCGCCTTGGGAACCGCCCTTGAAAACCTATATAAGGAGGGGTTGGCCACATTCATAATCAGTCTTGCCAATGCCAGTCTTGGGAGCTCAAGGAGTCGTGACCTCCAAGTAAGTACATTCAAGTTCCAGTTCAAGTTCTAGTCTTGTTTCTAGCTCTAGTCTTGTCTAGTCTTGTATTGTGGACATCCTTTCTTGTCCTATTGTAATCTCGTAGTACGAGATCCTTTCTAGTTATTTCTTGTATCCAGTTCATATCCCTGAGGGGATTTCTTGTAATCGAGATATCTTGTTTCCTACCTACGATCCCGGGTTGTGGGATCTCCTGTATCATCTCTAGTCGAGTTTTCCATACCTATTGGTCCCGGGTTGTGGGACATCTTGTATCGATCGTATATTCTTGTAGCATTTTCCCTTCGTGGGTATTCTTGTAATCAGAACTGTGTTTCCGAAATCTTGTCTTGTGTAGTCAGAGAGCACAATCTAGTGCTCCCCTGACATTTTGGCAAGACTATCTTCTATCCAAGACCAGACATCATGGAGAACGCTTATGAACAGATCGTAGCATCACTTCAGAGTCTCCAACAACAAGTCGAAGACCTAAGTCGTCGACAGACACAAGTCGAGATGGGACATCCAGTGCATGTAGGTACACTCCTTCAAGAATTACAAGAACGAATCGGGAGTCTTCAAGCGAATCAAGGGAGTATTCAAGTGAACCAACGGCCCAGTACATCATTTGTGAAGGAACCCAAGATTTGCATGCCAGAAAAGTTCAATGGTGATCGTACAAAGTTTCGAGGATTCTTGCAACAAGTCAAATTGTACATTCGCATGCAGCCTGATAGATACCCTGATGATGCATCCAAGGTCGGTTTTATTGGAACCTTGCTCTATGGTCAAGCTTTATCATGGTTCGCCCCAATCTTGGAGAAGGATATGGCCGTACTTCATAATTATGAGGCATTTCTTGGAGAGCTTGTCGCCACATTTGGAGATGCAGACACGAGTCGAGTGGCAGAAACAAAACTTCGAAAGCTACGTCAAGGTAACCGCCCTGCCTCTACCTATGCATCAGAATTTAGGCAATTGATATGTGACCTCACTTGGCATGAAGATTATTTCATTAGCCAATTTAGATGGGGCTTAAGGGATGACGTGAAGGACCTTCTACTCACGATGCCAGAGGTGAAGACATTGAATGAATACATCAACCAAGCCATTCAATGTGATAACCGTCTTTTTGAAAGGAAACAAGAAAAACAAGTAGAAGGAAGACCTCGCCAATGGAAACCTTTCCAGCCTACTCCTAGAGATGACACTATGCCCGAACCTATGCAGATAGATGTAACTAGGTTCCAGCCTCTAACACCACAAGAGAAACAAAGAAGGAGGGATAACAAATTATGTCTATATTGTGGAAACCCTGGCCACATTGCAGTTAATTGTCCCAACAAGAGAACAAACTCCAAAGTCGCAGCCACCCTTGTAGAGCAGGGAAACGAGGAAGTCCAGTTGTAAAAGAGACCATACAGCCGGACCATGATATACGAAAGGGTCTCATAATTCCATCCACACCCGTAGAAACATGTCTTGCCCCTGTCAAGTTAATCCTGTCTAAGAAGACCCTTTCCCTCATAGCTCTAGTAGATTCAGGAGCGTCCTCATGTTTCATTGATGAAGGACTCGTTAAGAAACATGGAATTCCAGTACTTCGAAAGAACAGACCAGTAGTAGCCGAAGTAGTAGATGGACGGCCTCTAGCATCGGGGAATATAACCATGGAAACCATACCACTAAGAGTACACCTTGGTGACCATGATTCACACATATGTTTCAATGTAATATCGAGTCCAGCAAATATGGTTATCATCGGAATGCCGTGGTTAAAGAAACATAATCCAGAAATTAATTGGGAAAAGAATAAAATCACCCGTCGAGATATCCAGAAGAACCCAACATATGTTGGAGCTAAAGCCTTCATACATGCAGTAAGGAAGGAACCTACATATATGATCTATGCCATACCAGCTCAAGAATCCAAGAAAGATGATCCAGTACAGCTACCCAATCAGTACAACGGCTTTGAAGATGTTTTTGAAAAGAAGAATGCAGATATCCTTCCAGAGCATAGACCTTATGATTGTCCCATAGATCTTCAAGAGGGAACACAACCACCCTTTGGACCAATCTACAGACTATCTCCAGAGGAACTTACAGAACTACGCAAGAACATTGATGAGAATCTAGCAAAGGGGTTTATCAAACACTCGAAGTCTCCAGCAGGAGCTCCTATTCTATTTGTAAAGAAGAAGGATGGGACTCTCCGGATGTGTGTAGATTATCGTGGATTGAACAAAGTCACTATAAAAAACAGATACCCTCTACCACTCATATCAGAGCTCTTGGAACGCCTTGGAAAAGCAAAATTCTTCACGAAAATTGATCTTCGAGGAGCTTACAACCTTGTCAGGATCAGAGAAGGAGACGAATGGAAGACAGCATTTCGAACAAGGTATGGGCATTTTGAATATGTAGTTATGCCCTTCGGTCTTACAAATGCTCCAGCTGTCTTCCAACATATGATGAATGATATTTTTCGAGAATATTTAGATGATTTTGTTGTAATATACCTTGATGATATCTTGATATTTTCAAAAAATCTAGAGGATCATGAAGATCATGTAAAGATAGTCCTAGAGAAACTAAGAGAAAAAGGATTGTATGCGAAATTGGAGAAGTGTTCTTTTCATAAGACAGAAGTGGAATTTTTAGGGTACATAGTATCAGATAAAGGAATTTTTATGGACCCTAAGAAGATTGAGACAATCCTTGATTGGCAACCACCTTCATGTGTTCGAGATGTACAATGTTTTTTGGGGTTTGCCAATTTCTATAGGATATTCATCAGAGATTACTCCAAGATAGTGACACCTCTTACCAAGCTTACAGGGAACTCCAAATTCTCATGGACCGAAGAAGCAGAGAAGGCCTTTCAGACCTTGAAATCAGCATTCACTACTGCTCCAATCCTAGTTCATCCTGATTCTAGTAAGCCCTTCTTCCTTGAGACAGATGCATCGGACTTTGCTCTAGGGGCCATTCTTTCCCAATATGGAGATGATGGACAACTACATCCAGTTGCATATCATTCAAGGAAGTTTTCCCCTCCAGAAATTAATTATGAAATTCATGATAAAGAACTCCTTGCCATAGTAGACGCGTTTGATACCTGGCGTCACCATCTAGAAGGAGCAGCTCATAAAGTCATTGTATATTCAGATCACAAGAACCTAGAGTATTTTATGACCACCCGGATCCTCAATAGAAGGCAATCTCGATGGAGTAACTTTTTATCCAGATTCGACTTTGTCATCACATACCGTCCAGGACGTCATCAATGTCAGTCAGATGCCCTATCCAGAAGATCTTACCTTGCACCAAAGAAGGGTGAAGAGGCCTTTGATCAACAAGAGAGTGTATTACTCAAGCCCGAGCATCTCCAGTTAGCAGCTATCTCTTCAAGCCATCATGAAGATTCAGCCTTGAATCAGTTGATCCGTGAGAATCTACCACAGGATGAATTGTTTTGTAACGTTAAGCAGAAAGCTCAAGAAGGAAAATTCCAAGAAGTAAACGAATTTCAGGAAAAGGATGGTTTACTACTCTATAAGAACCTATTGTATGTCCCTCCAGGAAAGCCCAGGATCCAAGTACTTCAACAACGCCATGACAACCTTGCAGCAGGACATTTTGGAGTAAATAAAACAATAGAACTCATATCAAGGGACTTTTGGTGGCCTCAGATGTGGAAGGAAGTCAAAGAATACATTCGAACCTGTGATACTTGCAATAGATCTAAGGTACCCCGACATAAACCTCATGGCCTCTTGCAACCTCTACCTATTCCAGAAAGGCCATGGGCTTCATTGTCGATGGATTTCATCACAGATCTACCAAAGTCAGATAAGTATGATGCCATTCTTGTTATTGTGGATAGATTTACAAAGATGGCACACTTCATTCCAACTACCAAGGCAATCACAGGTGCAGCCACTGCCAGACTTTTTCTTAGGTACATATTTAGGCTTCATGGATTGCCTGATGACATTGTCAGTGATCGAGGTCCACAGTTCATATCCAGCTTTTGGAACAGTCTTTGCAAGCTCCTTGGTGTTCAAGTTAAACTATCTACAGCAAATCATCCACAGACTGATGGACAAACAGAACGAGTGAATCAAGTCCTGGAGCAATATCTCCGTTGCACTAGCAACTATCACCAAAATGACTGGTTTGAGTTGTTACCCTTTGCAGAGTTTGCCTATAACAATAGTGTTCATGCATCTACTAAGCAAACTCCCTTCTTTGCAAACTATGGACAACATCCAAGGATGGATATACAACTCTCAAATCATGTCAAGAACCCAGCTGCCAGAGACAAGGCCCAGTACCTGATGGACATTCACAAAGAACTGAAGGAAGAGATCCATAAAGCTCAACAACAATATAAGTACTATGCAGATCAACATCGTGTCCAGAATCCATCGTATCAAATTGGGGATAAAGTATGGTTACTCCGAAACAATTTACAAACTTCAAGGCCTTGTGCAAAGTTAGATCATCAAAAGTTTGGACCATTTACCATCTTGGCCAAGATTAATCCAGTCACCTTCAAACTCCAGTTACCGAGTACCATGAGAATACATCCAGTTTTCCATGTATCCATGTTGGAACCATATCAGATTTCACCATTGAGGGGGGAGAGACCTAGTCCTTCACCACCTATTGAGATTGATGATCATGAAGAATTTGAAGTCGAGCATGTCCTAGATTCCAGAATATCCCGGGGAAGATTGGAATACCTTATTCATTGGAAAGGGTATGACATCAGTGATCGTACTTGGGAACCTGCAGAAAACCTTCAGAGAGCACCAATCAAGGTTCGAGAATTCCATAAGAAAAATCCAACGAAGCCGAGACCAGATAACATGACCGCTCCTCGTGGAACTCGTCGCTTGAGGGGGAGGTGATGTCATGGACGAAGGAAACCATCCTGAACCTAAGATTCCATGTGAACCCTGTATCTCATGATTGGTTCAGAATTAGGAGAAACCAATGCTTCCATTGCGTCCGGAATGTGCCAAAACCCCAAGATCAACTGTCTATTCGCTGAATTCTGACATTGGGAGGTCTTGTTACAAATCGATGACATCATGATGACATCATCAGTTCGCAACCGCCTTGGGAACCGCCCTTGAAAACCTATATAAGGAGGGGTTGGCCACATTCATAATCAGTCTTGCCAATGCCAGTCTTGGGAGCTCAAGGAGTCGTGACCTCCAAGTAAGTACATTCAAGTTCCAGTTCAAGTTCTAGTCTTGTTTCTAGCTCTAGTCTTGTCTAGTCTTGTATTGTGGACATCCTTTCTTGTCCTATTGTAATCTCGTAGTACGAGATCCTTTCTAGTTATTTCTTGTATCCAGTTCATATCCCTGAGGGGATTTCTTGTAATCGAGATATCTTGTTTCCTACCTACGATCCCGGGTTGTGGGATCTCCTGTATCATCTCTAGTCGAGTTTTCCATACCTATTGGTCCCGGGTTGTGGGACATCTTGTATCGATCGTATATTCTTGTAGCATTTTCCCTTCGTGGGTATTCTTGTAATCAGAACTGTGTTTCCGAAATCTTGTCTTGTGTAGTCAGAGAGCACAATCTAGTGCTCCCCTGACAGTAGACATCTTAGCCACTGGACTAAAGTCTTCATCATATTCCACTCCATGTGTTTGAGCATATCCTTTGACCACAAGTCTAGCCTATTATCTAGACACTTTTCCATCTGCAAACCTCTTTGTCTTATACACCCACTTACACCCAATTACCTTCTGATTCTTTGGTCTTGGCACCAATTCCCATGTCTCATTCTCAAGTAGAGCATCATACTCTTCTTCCATTGTTTTTTCCCAGTTTTCAATTCCTTTAGCTTCATCATGTATGGATGGATCTTCATCTATCTTCACAATGTAAGCATAATCTTTGGTGGTCAAGAAAGAAGTATCATAACTATACTTGATAGGTTGTTTTCTACCTATTGATGATCTTCTAATTTTTGCACTTCTTGAAGTCTCACCTTCATTTTGTTCTAGATAAAACCTTGGTCTATCTTCATAATGGTCTTGCATTTCATTTCTACAAACATCATCATCAATATCTTCTTCATATACCTTCATCTTTGACTTTCCTTTCCTTTTTATTTCTTCAAGATATGTGCACACATTGTTTGATCCTATAAACCACGTACTTTGCTCATCAAATGTAACATCTCTTGAAACAGAAAATTGTTTTGTGGATGGGCTCCACAACCTGTATCCCATTTGTTTATCATCATACCCAATGAAGACATACTTTTTTGCTTTTGGTTCTAGCTTATGTCTCGATTGAGATGGAACATAAGCATATGCCAAACATTGAAATATTTTGTAGTGATCAAGAGTAAGTTTCTTACCCCACCACGCTTCATAAGGAGTCCTTCCCTCCAAAGATCTGCAAGGAAACCTATTCACAAGATAAGTTGCAATATTAATTGCTTTTGCCCATATATAATTAGGACACCTCTTTTCCTTCATCATTGATCTTGCAAACTCTACAAGAGTTCTATTTCTTCTTTCTAAAACTCCATTTTTTTGTGGGGAGTACCTACAAGTCAGTTCTCTTTTTATACTTTCATTCCACATATAATCATCAAATTCTTTAGAAAACAATTCTCCCCCTCCATCTGATCTTAATCTTAATCTCTTGAGCTTTTGTCCTGTAATTCTTTCTGCAAAGCATGGTAGTGTTTAAATGTCTCAACCACTTCAGATTTGTCCTTGATTACTTATAGAGTAATACACCTGGTTGCATCATCAACAAATAGCACATAATACCTGGATCCATTTATGCTATAGTCCTTTCAAGGACCCCACACATCTATATGAACCAATTCAAGCATATTTGAATGCCTATATCCTTGCTTATTGTATGCTTTCTTGTGAGCTTTACCGAGCTGACAAACCTCACATTTGTATATCATATGTTGACCTTCGATATTTGGTAGACCAAGCACTACACCATTCTTTGTCATTTATTTTATTCCCCTTTCATTAAAATGTCCTAACCTATTGTGCCATAAATCCAATTCAGACATCTTTTGACTTCCATAAGTAAACAATGCATGTCCCACATTACCTTGGACTTTGAGAGTGAATAATCTTCCTTCCTTTTTCCCTGTAACAATGCTTTTATATCCTTGGCTTGGATCTTCAACATAAACACCATCACTTATAAATCTGACTTAATATCCATTCTCATCAATTTTCCCTACACTTATTAGATTTTTAGGAATTTTTGGAACATAAAGTACCTTGCTTGGAAGTGTGCTTTCACTCTTTGTCTTCACTGATCCAATGCTCTCAACTTTGTGTTTGGTGTTGTCTCCTGTTTGAATTGTATGTCCATTCACTTTAGCTTCCATATTAGTCATTAAGGAGATATTTCCACTCAGATGATTGCTACATCCTGAGTCAATATAAAACACCATTTGATCTTCATTGATTACTTCATGTGTAGCATTCAAGATGAGAGTCGTCTTCCTTCTTATCTGAAGCTTAATTCTAATAAGTGTTGTTTTAGGATTGAGTTTGGAAACTCCTTCCTCCTCCTCTAGCAAATGAGCTCCTACCACCTCTTCCTCTAAAATTACCTCTTTGATTTCTACCTCCTCTTCATCTAGGACTGAAATTCTGATTATGACTTCCACCATTTTGATTATTATACAAGCAATCATTTGCCAAATGATTTGTTCTTCCACAAATCCAGCAAGCTTTAGCATTTTCTTTATTCTTAACTCCTCTACCTTTACCTCTGAAATTCATCTTCCCGTTCATGAAGTTTACTTGGCTTTCATCTTCCCTTTCATGAAGTTTACTTGGCTTGAAGATTCTTCTTCATCATTTGTTTGCTTGCCTTTAGCATTCTTCTTCTTTTCCTTTGAATACATTGCTTGATTTGAACTTCTATCATTCTCTCCTTCAATGTCCTACTCAAATGTTAGCATATGTCCTAACAATTGATTAAGATCAGGAGTAAAATGATCTAATGATAATTCTGTGGACAATATGAAAGGCTTTCACTTTTCATGTCCTCTTAGACCTGTAAGTATTTGCCTTACCAATTTGTCTTCTTCAATTTCCTCATCTACTACTCCGAAACTATCTGTAATGTCCTTCATCCTTGTAACATAATCAGAGATTGATTGAGAACCTTTCTTCTTGAAAGTTGTAAATCAGCCCATAGTGAAGCCTTCCTCGATTTGGTTGTGTTTTGGAAATGTTCTCCCAAAGCATTCCATACATCTACTGCACTTTCTAATCCTCTAATGTGTGGTAGAAGATAATCATTTACAGCCATGTAAATGATGCTCCTAGCGTGAGCATCTTTCTTCATCCAATTCTTCAATTCTGCAAGTTCTTCTCTTGTTGGAACACTTGGATCCTTAAACTCAGGCTTTTCTTCTTCTTTTGTAATGAATGATATCAAATCTTTGCTCATGAGGTGTGCTTCCATCCTCATGGACCATGCTGGATAGTTCTCTCTATCTAGCTTGTCAATCTACAAGCTTTCTCCCATCTCTTGCCTTCTGTGTCTGCAATTACTAAGATTTATGGTGATATAATGTACCTTTGATATGAAGCTTTAATCATTCTTGATCCTTTCAACTCGGGCTTTGTTCTTCTTCAAGTTTTCTTCAAGAATTTACCCTTTTCTCCTTCAATTCACAAGATCTTTGATATCTGCAATAGTCAGGGTTCTCCTTGCTTCTTCTTCCTCTTCACCTTGATTTGATCTTTCAACTCTGATACCACTGCTGGAGACCTTTAATTCTCCAAATGTCTGATCTATCTTGATGTAAGAACCCTTCTATATCAAGAATAAACCAAAATTTACACAAACTTTACATTATCTTTCAAGTTCATTAAGAAATACGCCTTTGTATGAAGTTTTCTTGAACTTCAACAGTCTGCTTCAGAAATGAACTTCAATCTCTGCATATGACTTCAATTTTAATCATTCAAATGATGCACACATATTCATACTAGCTTTGTGCAATCATAATGATCATTAGCTCTTCAAAACAACCATTAGATTTCTAATTTGATCACTTAGATCAAACCTATGTTAGAAATTGCCTTCCAAAAATGGTGACTTTGACATGGTCAAATTCTTAAGTTGATTTCATAAAATATAACCCCTTTTTCATTTAGCCAAAGCTTCCTTAACTTCTAACTTAGATTTTGAATGCTCAAACATAAAAAACTTTACACTGAGAACGGAGATCCAAGCAAATCTCTGATCAGCAAAATGCGCGATTCTGAGAACTTCACTTTCAAACTTCTACATATGAATGTTCCTACTTGTCATACACACAACCTGAAGAGAATTAGATCATCAAAATTTGGTTATATCTTGATTAGCTTCTGAATTAGATGTGTACAAAAGATTTCCTGATCCACATGATCAGACGGAGAGAATTCTAGGAAAGACTAGGTGCTAACTCACGAGAAAACTCTCTACACATCTATCTCTTAGAAAACTTGAATTCTATTGACTATATTCTCATCTATCCTTCATTTCTCTCTCATGCCACGACTATACATGAGTGTATATATACATATGAGTATGAACTCGTCACTATATCAAAATCAAAATATTTTTGAAGTATTTTTCCAAATCTAGTATACATAAATGTATAGAACATTTCTTCCTTATTCTTTACTTGACTTCATGCTTTGAGCTTGAGTCTTTTCTTCACTTCTTCATTCCTAGGCTTCATGTAATCATCCATTCATGATTTTCTTGCTCCAACATTACAAGCATTACAGCAGCTTGTGCCTGGCATGCCCATATCAAATACTTCCCAGCCTGTTACAAACAAACCTTTGAAGATATGTTCACTATAGGCTTTTGGGAGTATCACTCTGAAGTGTTCACACCAAAACCAACACACCTACTTCAATTATTTGCATGTGAGGAGGCTATGTATTCAAAGTACTATATGACACCACAACCAAATATCCCTAGTGCCATCAATTGGGATACATTGCAAGCTAATCTGGCAAAAGGATTAAGGCTCCAAGAAGAGGATTTGGCCACCCAAGTCATCCAATATTATATTGGCCACCCTACTAATTAGAGGTCTATCAGGGGTGATATACACTAGAGAGGGGGGAATGTTGGCCTACATGCAACGAGGAGATAGAGCAATCAAGCACAAGAGAGCAATCAAGCATAATCTGGCAATAAGGCCTAATCATTTTTTTCATAAATTATTTTCAATCAAAAATGATTTTCATCACTACACAAACATTGTAAATACCATTTTTTGTAGATGAGACTCCATTTTGTCAAGCCAAGGAGTTCTTGAGCTTGATGAGTGTTAGAAGCACCTATGTATCAATTTTCATCATTTTTAGACTCCATTTGAGCCCTCAAATAAGCTCTCGAACCTAATTTTTAACTAGGTCGGACACTAGGTCTAGACTGGGCCAAAAGCTAATTGAAAACTATAAAAAGAACTAGAGAGCTCATTTTTTAGGGTAGCTTGCTAGAGATTTGAGCCTTTGTAAGAGACTTATTGTGTAATAGAAAGCACTCCATTATTCCTCTCTTTGTTCTCGCCATGTGTGTGTGTATGTGTGTGCATGTTAGTGTGCTTCTCACTCACGCACTTGTGCTATCACTTGCTCTTGCTCATCATACCAGTCCTCACGTCTCCACAGATTGACATTTATGAGGTGGATCTCCTCATGTTGGTACTTACCAGAATGCTAGAGTGACACCAAATGAACTTGCTGGGTTGTGCCATGGTATTCAACACATTTTTTATAGAATTGATAATTTATCTCATATCCTACGAGGACCAAAAGACTTTGAACTCGCTAAGTTGGCAAGAATTTGCAGATTTTTCTTTTTTGGATAGGAGATCATAACAAAAGAGGGATATCCAAAATAAAATGGAGATTTTGCATGGGTAAATAAGAATGGGAGGAATGGGGGGGTTTGGGATTTCGGACATCGAGGAATTAGCAAACACATACTAAGATAAAGTCCATCACATCCATTTCTCTAAGGCCATTCTCTAACATTAATGTTCTCGCATAAGGGAAAACACTTCTTTTTTCAGTTTGAGGGATCATCTTCCAAGTGATTTCTTTCTCAATACAACCAAAAGGCTTGTATACAACTCCTCGATTGAGTTTTCCATTTGACTCAAAATTACATTTGGTATTCACCTTTGGTGGCAACATCCTTCTTTGTAGATTTCATTCACAAACATCCTTCTTTTTGTACTTACCCAAAAGCATATCCTTGTACTTCTTTCCTTGACTCTGCTTTGAACGTATTCAAGCTTCCTCTTCAGTATTACTTATTCGTGTCTTTGGTTTACAAGTTGAGCTCTATGATGTTTTTTGTTCTTCAAGTTGAGCTCTAATACCCTTGATTTTAATGCACAAAAAACATCTAATAGACCCTCCCTCCAAATCCTAGACAAGTAGCACTAGAACACTTAGAACCTACTAGGGGATAAACAAAGCTTGAATATTCACTAAGGATATAAAGTGAGAAAGAACAACCCTAAGGCAAACGAGGAGACTCGTTTGAGCTGATTTAAACTAGTGAAACATTGCCCACAACATGGAAAACCTTTGGGGTATCCGTAAAGTCCATCAAGGATGCCCTAAGGCCAACAAGGGATGCTCTCGAAGAGTACCATTTTCATCTCATCTCAAAGATGAGGAGTTTTCCAATCACTCTAGTCCATGGGGATTGATCTCTCACTCCTAGAGAGAGCCAAAAGAGAAGCCACAAAACGCGTATGGAATTACTATGGAACTCAATAAATGAAGGACTCTTCAATTAATCTACATGTAAAAAAGTACACCTAGAGAACCAAATACATGCAAGAATGTGCATCCAACCACACCTAAGATGCTCTTATTTTTTGTTCAGCTCTTTTTTTTTTTATAAAGGAAGTTCGGCCTTAGCCTAATCTCCCGGACTTTAATTATATTAAAGAGAAAAAGTTACAAGTGAATGGGACTAGTGCCCATGGGACCCCCCAAATCCCACAACGCAGGGGAGGAGTATGGCAAGCTACAGGGCATTACAAATGAGGCGGATAACATTACCATCACCCTCATGTGGGACCCATTTGGGTTTCAACTTGTTGTTTTCGAGGAGATAAATACAGTGATGTCTAAACGGTGGTGATCTCTTGACTCGGGAGATTCTTTTACCAAGGAAAAACAAGGATTTCTCGATCGACCATTCCTTAGGAGTTTGGCCGAAATTGACGGCACAACGCTCTCTCCAAATCTTCCAGAGAGCCTCACCTCTGATGGCATTCCATAGCTTTGAAATTCTGAAACTATGTTGAAATTCAACATTTTGCGTCCACGAATTAGACGCTTAATTTTCTTGTATGGATACTAATTAAAGAGCTGAACAAATCACGTGTCCCGCGTTTTGTTGAGCTCTTTAATTAGTATCCATACAAGAAAATTAAGCGTCTAATTCGTGGACGCAAAATGTTGAATTTCAACATAGTTTCAGAATTTCAAAGCTATGGTGGAAAAAAAAATATATGAAAGTATCTAGATACGTGAAGATCCGTTTCATAGGAGAACCTATCAAACAAATTCAAGTGAATATACCATATATGTTTATCTTTTTAAGCTATTTTTAAATTTAAAAAAAAAAAGAGAAGAATTGCCAAGCATTTTTGGCATGCCATCGATAAGGTCATTATTTTCAGAAATAGAGGGCCTCTCACTGCTCAAGAAATCTTGCTTGACTGTTGTATGGATCTTGGCCTGGTTCTCTGGAACATCTGGAGGGGCTCTACTCTGTGGTGCATCTAGAGGTGCAAGAATTTAACTGCTTTTCACCACAAATGGAACCTGAAATTTGTACTCTTTAATCTTCATAAAGATTTGTATCACTCATGCCTTGTTACCACTCAAGCTATTACAGAGGTGTCAACTAGTTGTAATGATAAACAGGTGTCAACTAGTTGTAATGATAAACATGAGATTATTGTTTCCCACCCTTATCATAGGTGGAAACCTATGTTGCTGGCCTTGTATTCCCCAGAAAGATTTTTTATGTTTGGTAATTTGTAACCTGCCTTTTTTATGGTAGGTGGGGTGCATATCTTGCCCCCTATACATTGTATACTCCCTCATTAATTTTAAACTTTTCCTCGCTCTCTCGAAAAAGAATGAAAAGAATTGCGTTGGCACACATGTGCGATAGGATCGTTAGGCGGTTCAAGAATTGGATAGACAAGATCATGCCACCTCCACCACCTCGATCGCTTCTTTTGAGAGAGAGAGAGAGAAAGAGAGAGATGAATAATAGAAAAGAGTGCATTTGCGATAAACGTTTGGGTGCGTGAGTTGTGCTTTGAAAGTTTACGATAATGTATTTTCAAACATGGAAAAAAAAAAAGAAATATTCTATAAATTACTCACTCACAAATTCGTCATTGCCTACGTTGATGCATACACACACAGAAATGCATGCATTATGGAACAACGAATCTTTTATCCTTTATCTTATTTTATTTTATTTTATCTTAACTTAACAGCTTATTTTTATTCTTTATCCCTAAAGTATGAATAATAAATAATCTCTCTTGAAATTCTCTCACCATTTTCATTGTGGAGGCCACCAATCCGTTGACTTCTCAACAAATGTGGTCAATCCATGTCCACGTGGATATGTGGTCAATCCGTGCCCACGTCGATACTGCAGAACATGTCCGACCGAATTTGAGTGGAGGACAAAACGCCACCTCAACACATTCCCGACTTCACTTCTTTATATGTCCGTCTTTATATACGAAACATCATTATGTCCGTCTTTATATACAAAATATAAAATTCCCACATCGTGTTTCTTTTTTAAAGTGAACTCACAACTAAGGATGAGTACAACCTCTATATCATATCTTTCCAAGCTCGTCCCATTAGTACTAACAAAATTTCCACATGTGGTCTCCTACAAAATACTACCTTTTGGACCATCCATGTATATGCATGCACCCTTATACACACGCATACACATGCATACTTACATGCACACACATGCATATACATGCACACACATGCATACATACACGCTTCTCCCTTCTATTTGCATTGCAATCAACCAACTATCTCAGCATCTAGGCCAAGTGGCAAATCCATCACTCAAACAATTTTGGGATCTTCTTAAATCTCTTCTCTACTTTTCCTTTGCTAATTTGACCTCTCCAAGGTAGGAAGAGGTTGATTTCGGGAAATTATCACTTAGCCATAGGTTGATTGTAATGTCTTTATTGATCCATGATAACCCGTTCGCGTTTCGTAAGGCTATATTCATACAAGGTGGCATAGAACACACCTATTTTTTTCAATGTTGTCATTGAAGGGTCCACATAGAGCAGCACATAACTTCATAGTTAATTAAAAACATTTCTACTGACTGAAAAAGCAAGTTGACCAATAAAAGTTATCATTTAGCTTCTCTTCATTTTGATTTCAAGAGTGGGAGTGTCACTTACTTTTTGAGTTAGTATAGGTAGCAAATTGCTTGCTCTCTTTTTTGCTTTAATCACTAAACAAGCCCACTTGGTGACTTTCTTTTTTCAGTTCTCATAAATATTCTCTAAACATTAATCATGAGCTCTATTGTTGCATACCCATAGGGCAATGGAATTTTTTAGTTATTTATCTCAAGTTGACACACATATAGTTTCCAAACCAAGTATCTGCATAGTCACAAGCACACAATGCATAGGTCTCAATCCATGCTTACCACACCTACTAGAATTTGTGGTAGACAATATCTCTTGATACACGGAGAGCTCCCCCTTCATCGTTCTTGCATACCATTGCATGCAGCTCAATCATTCTATCTATTGAAACAATAATCACGTGCAAAGTAGCTCCTTGCATAGAGTTTTAGTAATCTATGTATTCTCTACAAGAGCATACCTTAATATTTTCACATAGAGTGCTCAATTCGTGCATTCAAATCAAACACCTAGTCCATTTACCCGATAGACCATAGTCCATTACGTCTAGTGTGGCAAGAGGTTGTCTCTTTCGGTGTGTTGCTCGATTGTTTCAATGAAGGTGTTATCATGCTTATTCACAATAAGGCAGCAAAAAGAGGATTGAAAATTGGCATCCAATTATGATGTTACAAACAGGTTACAAAGACCATGGTAAAGTTATTGTTAATCAAATTGCTTGTCACTTACAAAATTGTAGTAGTGAGGAAAAAAAATGGTTCATTAAGGGAAGATCCATCCTCAAGGCCATCATTGATGTTTGGGAAGGTCTGGTTTTTGCTGAAGAGTTTGTTCAAGATATTCTCTTCCTTAAGATTGACTTCGACAAAGCGTATGACAAACTCGAGTGGGACTTCATTCTCCAATCTATCAAAGACCTAGGCTGTAGTAAAAAATTCATGAAGATGATCTCAACGTTGCTAGGAAATGCATCAGCACAGATAAACATCAATGGCCAATTTTCTCGAGCTATTTGATTAAAACATTCTATCAGGCAATAGTGCCCCTTGGCCCCTCTTATCTTTGTGATAGCTGCTGATGGTCTCAAGACGTTGGTTTCCGCAACAAAATCGAATATCATGGACAAGTTCTCTACATTTGTGTGTGTGTGTATATATGTATGCATCCATTTCTTTTGTGTGTGTATATGTGTATGCGTGTATATTTGTGTGTGCATATGTACTTGTGTGTGTATGTATCATGCAGAAAGCTCAAAAGTGAGTTGTGCATAGCAGAGGAGACATCAGAGGAGTTTACGTCAACTGGAATCTGGATTGTGAAGCATGATTGCAATGCGCATGAGACCACGTGATGTTCAGGATTACAATACTTTAATGAAAAAGAGACATATATTAAAACAGTACAATAATTGATAACAAATATATGCATACATTTGCAATTGCCAAAGCAACTTTGAGCCACCTTGCAATAAGGGTACTTCTGGAAAATTGTTTCAGTTAATTATTAAATATCCTCTTCTCTTTCTCTCTCTCTCTCTCTCTCTCTCTCTCTCTCTATATATATATATATATATATATATATATATATATATATATATATATATATTCTGTGTGCAAGATACTCGGAATCACGGCCTTGAGGTGGTACCGTGGTGAACGTGGCATTACGTTCTCCACCCAATTGTTTTACCGCTCATTGACGATCCTACTTCACATGTTTCACATGCACATATCTTGAAGTTTTTTCTTTTAAAAAATCTATTACTTGAAGGAACAAATATTTATTATTATTATTATTTTTTTTGCAAAAGAGGAAGTTCAGTTGAAGCTTAATCTCTCTATATTTGAATTGATTGAAAAAAAGATTGTATAAGTTTATTGGCCAAAGCCTACACATTCAAAATATCAAGGGCACCCAACTCATTTGGGCAAGTTTAGATCGCCCATTTGATTTTTTGCATACCTCTCGAGTTGGGGTCACTTGTCCATATAAAATTTCTAGAGATTCTTTTCATTTTCATTTACTCATCATTGATCGGTCTCCAACAAGTGAGCAATCAGTCATTTACTCATCATTGATCGGTCTCCAACAAGTGCTCGAGAAGCACGGCGGAAAGGACTCGACAAATTTTGATCAAGACTCATAAGGCTATAAAAGATATCCAGACAAAAAGAAGTGAAATGGTGTATCGGAGGCTCTCACGGCTTGAAGAAGAAGTGAACAAAGGTATCTTCCAATGCCAACAAGGGCCTCTGAAAATCAGGGGAAGACTAAGACTCGAGGAAGAGGTTCAAAGGAAAAATCTGCAAATATTCTTCAAAGATTGGTGGGCAGGGAAGGCTCACAAACATTGAAAGAGATGTGTAACATCCTCAAAAGGAAGCAAGCTAGGGAAGCCATCCCCTTCTTGGTCGACAACAATGGGATCGAATGTAGCATGGAAGTTGAGAATAGATCTATCATCGTCGAGCACTTTACCCATCTTCTTGGGGTCTTGACTCCTCTTTCCCCATACAGGGGTGACTGCATGGCAACCATCTCAAGGGTTGCTCAATCTAGAATCCCATAAAACATGAATTCTTTGATGGATGTTAACATTTTTGAGAATGAAATTATCGAGGTTATTGATGCTCTTCCAAATAGAAAAAGGCCGGGTCCTGATGGCCTCACCAATGAGTTTTTCAAGTCCTTCAAGCATATGGTGGCCACCCTACTGTGTCTGGTGTGGCAAGAGGCTCTCTCCTTCGGTGCCCTCCCTGAGTGTCTTAATAATGGTGTCATCAAGTTAATTCACAAAAGGGGAGATAAGAACAAAATTGAAAACCGGCAGCCGATTACTATGCTCCAAACTCGATATAAGATAATTGCCAAAGTTATCGCCAATAGAATCTCTTGTCATTTAAAGTCATGGCTTTGTGAGGACCAGAAAGGTTTTATCAAAGGTAGATCTATACTTGAAGCAATTGTCGATATTTGGGAAGGCCTTGCATTTGCCGAGGAGTCTGCATAAGATCTGGTATTCATTAAGATCTACTTCGACAAAGCGTATGACATATTGGAATGGGACTTTATTCTTCAATCACTGAAAGACCTTGGATGTAGCCAAAAGTTCACGAAGATGGTTTCCACTCTACTCAGAAACGCTTCAACGAGAATAAAATATCAATGATAAGCTCTCTGAGCCCATACATTTAAAAAGATATATCAGGCAAGGCTGCCCGCTGGCTCCACTACTCTTCGCTATCGCCTCGGATGGCCTCAGTCGCCTATTAAAGCATCACATGGATGCTAGCAATCTCAAGGGTCTTTCCCTACCTCTTGATCAAGGCCAAATGATTGTGAGACTCTTTGCTGATGACATGAATGCCTTTGTACATAATGATATGAACATCATTGAGATGTTTTGGAGTTGCCATCCTAGTTGGAAGGACATAGGGATCCTCACCCTTTTGTTCTCCCTCCCCCCGGTGTCCCCTAAAGGCTTTAGCCTCATGTGTTCCTTATGGAAGAGTTGTAACAAGGCCAAACAATTCATCAGAATCAGTGATGAGTGGAAGTGGGAAGCTAGGATAAGACAAAATGACTCTATCTAGTTCCTGATCATCGGCATTAGGGGGTGGAGTCCTGGAACCTCCAAACTGCTAAGTGGCTATGGAACAAGGGGTTCAAACAATGGAAACAACTCTGGAAACAAGAGATCGGCCAGTGGATCAGGTTCGAAGACTTAGACCCGAGACATACGGTTACCCGCGAGGAATGGACCCTTCTTCAAGATAGGTGTTTAGCGTGGGGCCACTCAACCACTTGCCTTCTCTACGGACATGATCTTCCTTGCCTCGAGGGCCTCAAATGGAGCAATGGTAAGAAACTAGTCAGAATCCCCAACTTCAAAGAGAACGTAATTGCTCATCACACCCTTAACAAGATGTGGTGCCTTTCTTGGACAAAATTCGATGGGAACTAAAGTTCATGTCTATTTGGCACCCTTAATTGAGATCAAAAAGTCCGTTCTCATGTGGCAGATCTTGCATAAGGGTATCTGGTCCAATGCAAGGGCTAAAAAAATTTGTGGTGTGCCTCCATGGTGCAAGCGTTGCCATCGTTGCATCGAAGATTTATTTCACCTTTTCTTCGATTACCCCAAGTCTTGGGTTATCTAGCATCACGTGACGCGGGTATTGAGACTCACGAACCAAATCAATTGGCAACATGCATTGTTGGGTGAGGCGGGTGGTTGCTCATCAAGGCTATGGAATGCCATCAGGAGTGAGACACTTTGGAAGATTTGGAGGGAGTAATGTGCTGTTAATTTTGGCCAAACTCCAAAGGAATGGTCAATTGAGAAATCCTTGTCTCTTCTAGGTAAAAGAATCTCCCGAGATAAGAAATCTCCACCATTTAGACATCACTGTATTTATCTCCTCGAAAATAACAGTTTGAAACCCAAATGGGTCCCACATGAGGGAGATGAAAGATTTTTCCGCCTCATTTGTAATGCCCTCTAGCGTTGTCGTCGAGTTCATGGGAAAGAAGGGAGAGAATGTTCAAATCGATCTAGCACATAGAGTGCCTCAAAAGCACGAGTACGCAAAACTTGATGCATCGTGAATCTTTCTAAATTAACATGATTGTTCATCCATTGACTCCAATCCCACTCGCATAATTTTTATCTTTGGTTTTAGGACAAGTCAACACTCAAGATTTACATTCCAATGGTTCATATCTGTTCATGAGAAGTTATACTCTAATTCATAGCCTACGTTAAACCTCGTGAAATAATAAATTAGCTCAACGATTATCAGTCGTTCATGGGACATTTGTACTTTATGTTTCACTTTGCATAAAGGCAAATAACAATCATATGAGAAAATACCATCAACCAAATCGATATTTTGAAACATTCAAGTGGTGCGAACGTTCAATTGGAATGAACTGTTCTTCCGCTGCGCAATGATTATGTCTAAATTAGGAAATCAAGATTGAAAAAGTGCTTGAATAAACAAAGTTCGAAAGAACAAAACAGATTTTCGTCCAAGAAATCAAAGCATCATTGGATATGTCAGAGAATCGTTGGCAACAGTCATATATGTCCATAATTAAGATAAATAAATAACATAAATGGAAAATTTTAGATTAGCACAGACGAGCACAGAATTGAGCATTTGTTCCTTTGATTAAATTTGATATAAGCGTCAAACGAAGTCTTCGAATATGAATAATTGTGCCGCGGTAAAGTTCATGACACCCTGGTAGATAAGTTTTAACTGAACATTGGTGTGCATAATCTTAAACTCTCACAACAAAAAAAAACAACAAATAGATTACTTCTGCACACAGACCTTGCGGAACGCTCATACAGAGGTCAGTCAGAATCTAATACTTGGCAATATATCCAGACGTTTATGAATACGCATAGTATTCTTGACTCTATATATGATCTTATTAGATCAAATGTCCGGCAATAAGCATTAACAAGACGAATTCTACGATTAAGTTGCTACGTATGTCCAATAATTTGAGCATATCAATTGAGCATAATGAATCCGATCAAAGAGAATCAGACTAAATTATTTAGATCATTGTATGAGATAAGAAGCGAATTGTGCAACGAGCGCACTAGAAAATCATCAAGTCTTTATGATATGTTCAACTCGGAATAGAGAAAATGATATTCTGTATAGAAAAACTGTACATCATCAAAACAAAATAACAATAATAATAATAAATACATAAATAAAAAATTTAATTCAACTAACCAACTTAGTTCTACGTCGATTTCCTCCAGTCAGAGAACAATTTTCGATCTGTTGCACGGTGTGGAATTGGGCGTACATTGTAGATCGTCAGGGAATACTTCACGGCAGATTAAAACATCAAGATCATACTCAAATTTCTTCCAAAACTCGCAGCTCCTACTGTCTCCTCTCTTTCACATGGTTGCCAGATTGTTGCTAAATTGTATATCCATGGTAGCTTCATTCTTCAGCGACCAACTTCCAGAAGCGCCAAATCTTCCAGCACTTCAGCATTTATCCACAAATCCATGCTTCCGCAATAGTTCTGCACCCTTTTCCAATCGCTCCACACTTCAATATATGGTTTTCAGCCTCTGACGCGTATAAATGCCTTTTTCCTACAACACATAGCATCCCCATCTTCTGCAAAATCTCGATAGCTTATCAATGAACATAACTCTTTAACATCCTCCATCGAAGCATCTCCTCCGTCTTCTTGAATCAGACTCTAAAGCTGTTCTTTTACCGTTTGGGAAACTTAAGCTGTCGATAACCAGTCACATTTAGAGCCTCCACAATGAAGTTTCAATAACTCAAACTGTTCTGGATCTTCAGCGCTACTCTGTTCTGAAGGCTTCTCTTAGCTTTGATTTCATTTCTTTTCCCGTGCGTACCCTGCGCTCTGCTCAAATCACTTTATTCAAATGGTTGATCACCTAAGTCTCTGCAGCACTTCAAATTTCTTGTATTATTATTCATGGGTTTTTCTCCATCTCCGTGAATGGTTTCCTCTTCTCTTTCCTCAGCCGCCTCATTGATCTTCTGCGCAGGGTTCCTTTTTCCCCGCTTCCACTTCCCAGTTTTTGCACGTTAAAAAAAATCGAGAAAAATGACGATCTCCTTATTCGCAGCCGCCACCTTTCTCTTCCTCCGATTAGCAACATCCTCTCCTTTGCTCCATGTGTTCCGTAAGTTATTGGCCGATATGAACTATGCTAAACCTGCTATATCAACAAAAACAAGACGACCCGTAGTGGTGTATAATTCCCTAATAATCATTGTGATCCTTGACATCGAGGTTTCTGGCCACATATGTATGATGCCACAAATGTATCCTCCCAAATCGTAAGAAGCAAGCAGTTCTAGAACTTCAGCCCGAATGTGTGACCTCTTCAAAACATCTTATGCCGAAAGCAATGGCTTCAAATCGTGATGACATCCACCCCCTCTGAACCTGTACATCCTCCGGATGTACCACCATCGATCTCGGTATCTGCAAGTCTTCAAGAATCCAAATGTGAGTGAAATCAAGTGCATGGGTTAAAACAAATGTGCCTATGCACGGCCATGTAATAAGCCCTACATATGCATACTCTAAGTGCATAAAAACAACATGGTGCAAATAAGGGAGGTATTAGGAATTCGGTGTTGAGGATATACACTCAAATTGAACTCACATTTTCATCATGGATATACAATTCAATACAAGTGCAATCACTCGTGCAACTATGGGTTTTAACCAAAATATCACTCGTGCTCTTTACATTTCATTTATGCATGCGTTAGGTGCATGAAGAAAAAACAAAAATGGCGCGAAAATCAAAGTTTCATGGTATCTAAGCAAGGAAGCTCACATCACTCTCAACTCCACTCTCCTAAAGATGCAATCACTCTTCCTTACTCAGATCTGTTCTCTCTTATCACTAAAAACTTGATTTATTATTTTTCAATGATATTTACCTATCTAATTGTGCAGATGGACGTGCTTCTACGGAATTTCAAAGACGTGTTTCTATATATTTTTACATGCATATTTGGCATGCAATGCATCTCAAAAATGGTGCAAAGGAAAGATCAGGGTTAAAGCACGATAGCTAATGGAAAAGATTTTCATAGCTTTGTTCTTGAGTCATCATCTCCGTTGGCTTTGCTTGATCATTCCTGCACTCATAGAAACTAAACAAATCATAAGAAACATCAAATCACATCAAAATGACATTATATACACATGCAGTCCATGAAAGAACTTCAAGAAACCATTTGCAGTAAACCATAAAGATGTAATTTGAAAGTGGTTGCCTCCTGCACAATCCATCAAACTCTAGATCTTCGATCAACTCCATATCAACACCTGTTCTCAAAACTACATAAGAGAAATTAGTAGCATCACATTCAAGAATCACATATTAAAAAACTTCATTTATTTGAACATTAAAAATATCTATTTGAATTATTTTGACTTCAAACCTACTCATCCAACATGCATTCATTACCATAGGTGTTCCCACTTTAATTTCTTGCATTTTTAGTTTTATTTGGTTTCTTCTATCTATCTTAAGATTAAAGCAAAAAAACACAAGTTATATACATTTTTATTTACAAATTTCCTTTTGGTATTATTAATTTTCATTTATTAGGGCTTTTCCCTTCAGACCCATCTCCCTTGATATATGGTCACCAAAGAAACTGTGCTTGAAAAGAAGCCATCTCTGAACTGCATCAATCAAAGTAGCATTCTTAAACAAGTTAGATATGTGGACAAGCCATTTCATTTGCTCGTCCATTCCTTGTAGGCTTGACTGGCATACATAGCTTTTAGAAAATTCAAACATCCATGTTTTAATCGTTTGGGCATAGTCTCCTTTATTCATGATCCTCTCATGTGAGGTTACTCTCGATGAGTCAAACACACACGAATATAGAGTGTTGATTTTTAATATGCTTAAATCATTTTTAAAAATTCCGTGCAAGCATGGATTTTGATTCATTTCATGCTTGGAATCATTTGAGGAAATATCTTCAATTGCATCATTTCGAATTTCAATTGCATCATTTCGAATATGTTCTTCATCTTCATCGAAATAAACGTATTGATTAGATTCATTAAATTCCTCCATCAAATAGAAGTGATCATCATGCTCAGATGATATTACATAATCATTTTTATCTTCCAATCTATCATGATTCCTTTCTACTTGAGTCCCATTAATTATGGTATCTGCTTCTTGTTCTAGTCTTTCCAGGAACTCTTCATCATTGTCTTTGTTATGTTCCCAGAATATTTCTCCCTCAATGTGAATGGAATCCATATCCTCATAATCAAAAAAATCTTGATCTTCAATTTCTTTATCCAAAATATCATCACAGGATTCTACATCCATCTCCATCAATTCTTTCTCGTTCTCTTCAGAGGATGTACCTATTTCACCTTCTTCAATTGTTGATTCTTCAATCACTGATTCTTGCTCAAGAATCTCATCATGTATGAGAATCTCAACATACGCATCCAAATCAACTTGAGCTTCATCGTTGCAATCATTTGACTCAATAGTTTTACATTGGATATTCTTCAATGCTATACATGCATCAGATTTATCATATATCATATTATATGCCACTTTATGCTCAATTTCTTCAGCGTGTGGACTCAACTCAACATGATTATTTTTGACATACATATCAGTATTTAGAGGAATGATCAATGGTATTTTCTCATCCTCCTCATGTTCATTCATATTTCTCTCTTCATGGAGTGTAGCTTCATTTACATACATATCATTATCTTGAACTCCATCCAACTTATCCTCTTTTTTATGTGTGGGATCTTTGTTCAATGTGGCTTCGCTCAAAAGCATATCAGTATCTTGATCTTGATCTTGATCTAGACAATCGGTAGGATTAGGATCATGCTTATCACCATCGACATACACATCACTATCTAGAGGACTTATCATTTGTACATCCTCTAGATTAGCATCATACTCATCTTTGTCATCACACATTTCAATCTCTAGAGGACTCATTATTTGCATGTCCTCCTTCATATAAGTAGGTTCATTTTCTTGCATCTCTGTATGCATGTTTAATGTGGATTCCTGCATATCCATTTTCTTACCCATCGGATCTTTTATTGACAGGTCCTTAGATTCAACATCATGTTCCATGGGAGTTTCTTCATGTAATTCAGTCATTAGATCAGAAGTTCTATCCGAATCTTGTGTTAGAAAAGGATCATCACCATCAAGTGACATCCAATCATACTCCACATCTTGCCCGATGTCATCATGTAAGGATGCATCTCGAGCTCGATCTTCAGACATATTTATTAGGTTCTCTATTTGTATCTCATCTTTTATCTCCATTTGGTCACCTATGAGCCTTCTAGATATCTCTATCTCTTTGTTTGCATCTTGATATGTTTCTTGATTTGTTTGGTTATCTTTTATTCGATGTGAGGAGTTTATCGGAGTAGAGGAAGCTTCATCTTGATTTCTTGTTGGGGTTTGTTGGTTTTTGTTTTGTTTTATGTTTGTTGTTTGTTTGGTTTGATGTTGGTTTAATTTGGTTTGATTTTGATTTAGTTTGGTTTGATTTTGATTAGCTTCTACTTGCTCTTTTGATCCTCCCATCTTCGGGCTTTGTCCACTTACGGCACCTAAAGATATAATCATTGTAAAGAAGTCTAGGGGCTCTTGGCACCTTGTAACCTTTGAGGTTACATCAATCGCACTTTTAGAAGTTTCTTCATATTTCCCATCATTACTATGGATATTAAGCCCATGCATATCTACTTCATGCCCAAATGGGGTCTCTACAACCTCATGGACTTGAACATTATCCACGATTGGTAAAATGCTTGGAACATGGTTATAATTTTCATCTGTTTGAAGATCTGTTCTCCAATCATTTAAAAATTTCTCTATTGTTTGTTGTTTCTTTACGTATTTCATCACAGCTTCATGGACGAGCATCCAATCCTCTGTGAGTCCTGAGTCGGAGTCTATATCTTGAAGAAGTGGAATTAACTCCTCTCGGGCATTAACATCGATTGTTCGAAGAAACAACGAAACCCTTTCATGACTCATGCACCTCTTATCGTGCTCAGAAAGATCATCATATTGTCGCTCAAACTCTTCTTTGATCTCAAGAATTGGTTGGTCTTTGGGCATATGAACCCACCTCAGGAAAGATCTACGAGTTACTTTATCAAGATCCTCTAGCATAAACTGCTTGAGGAGTGTCGCTTTGAATTGGGACCATGTCGTTTGATTTATTCGCATTATTTGGTCTCGCACGTCGTATCCCGACACATAGATAAAGTTTTCGCATAGTTCTTTTTCCGTCATTGGACTCAATCCGACACCTAGATATTTGGCCTCGAGTTCATATTCTTTGCAAAAATTTGAGACATTCTTCCCATTGAAAAAGCCACACCGATTGACTAGGCGTTCATGAAGTGATTGGATGGCTTTTTGACGCCTATCCTCTTCTTGAAAGCGTAGGAATTGAGCTAGGATCTCTTCCATTTTGATTATGCTAATCTTTGTGGCTCTATAACTCACTCACCCCCTCCTTTCACGTCGGGTTCACCAGCATGTCGTCGAGTTCATGGGAAAGAAGGGAGAGAATGTTCAAATCGATCTAGCACATAGAGTGCCTCAAAAGCACGAGTACGCAAAACTTGATGCATCGTGAATCTTTCTAAATTAACATGATTGTTCATCCATTGACTCCAATCCCACTCGCATAATTTTTATCTTTGGTTTTAGGACAAGTCAACACTCAAGATTTACATTCCAATGGTTCATATCTGTTCATGAGAAGTTATACTCTAATTCATAGCCTACGTTAAACCTCGTGAAATAATAAATTAGCTCAACGATTATCAGTCGTTCATGGGACATTTGTACTTTATGTTTCACTTTGCATAAAGGCAAATAACAATCATATGAGAAAATACCATCAACCAAATCGATATTTTGAAACATTCAAGTGGTGCGAACGTTCAATTGGAATGAACTGTTCTTCCGCTGCGCAATGATTATGTCTAAATTAGGAAATCAAGATTGAAAAAGTGCTTGAATAAACAAAGTTCGAAAGAACAAAACAGATTTTCGTCCAAGAAATCAAAGCATCATTGGATATGTCAGAGAATCGTTGGCAACAGTCATATATGTCCATAATTAAGATAAATAAATAACATAAATGGAAAATTTTAGATTAGCACAGACGAGCACAGAATTGAGCATTTGTTCCTTTGATTAAATTTGATATAAGCGTCAAACGAAGTCTTCGAATATGAATAATTGTGCCGCGGTAAAGTTCATGACACCCTGGTAGATAAGTTTTAACTGAACATTGGTGTGCATAATCTTAAACTCTCACAACAAAAAAAAACAACAAATAGATTACTTCTGCACACAGACCTTGCGGAACGCTCATACAGAGGTCAGTCAGAATCTAATACTTGGCAATATATCCAGACGTTTATGAATACGCATAGTATTCTTGACTCTATATATGATCTTATTAGATCAAATGTCCGGCAATAAGCATTAACAAGACGAATTCTACGATTAAGTTGCTACGTATGTCCAATAATTTGAGCATATCAATTGAGCATAATGAATCCGATCAAAGAGAATCAGACTAAATTATTTAGATCATTGTATGAGATAAGAAGCGAATTGTGCAACGAGCGCACTAGAAAATCATCAAGTCTTTATGATATGTTCAACTCGGAATAGAGAAAATGATATTCTGTATAGAAAAACTGTACATCATCAAAACAAAATAACAATAATAATAATAAATACATAAATAAAAAATTTAATTCAACTAACCAACTTAGTTCTACGTCGATTTCCTCCAGTCAGAGAACAGTTTTCGATCTGTTGCACGGTGTGGAATTGGGGGTACATTGTAGATCGTCAGGGAATACTTCACGGCAGATTAAAACATCAAGATCATACTCAAATTTCTTCCAAAACTCGCAGCTCCTACTGTCTCCTCTCTTTCACATGGTTGCCAGATTGTTGCTAAATTGTATATCCATGGTAGCTTCATTCTTCAGCGACCAACTTCCAGAAGCGCCAAATCTTCCAGCACTTCAGCATTTATCCACAAATCCATGCTTCCGCAATAGTTCTGCACCCTTTTCCAATCGCTCCACACTTCAATATATGGTTTTCAGCCTCTGATGCGTATAAATGCCTTTTTCCTACAACACATAGCATCCCCATCTTCTGCAAAATCTCGATAGCTTATCAATGAACATAACTCTTTAACATCCTCCATCGAAGCATCTCCTCCGTCTTCTTGAATCAGACTCTAAAGCTGTTCTTTTACCGTTTGGGAAACTTAAGCTGTCGATAACCAGTCACATTTAGAGCCTCCACAATGAAGTTTCAATAACTCAAACTGTTCTGGATCTTCAGCGCTACTCTGTTCTGAAGGCTTCTCTTAGCTTTGATTTCATTTCTTTTCCCGTGCGTACCCTGCGCTCTGCTCAAATCACTTTATTCAAATGGTTGATCACCTAAGTCTCTGCAGCACTTCAAATTTCTTGTATTATTATTCATGGGTTTTTCTCCATCTCCGTGAATGGTTTCCTCTTCTCTTTCCTCAGCCGCCTCATTGATCTTCTGCGCAGGGTTCCTTTTTCCCCGCTTCCACTTCCCAGTTTTTGCACGTTAAAAAAAATCGAGAAAAATGACGATCTCCTTATTCGCAGCCGCCACCTTTCTCTTCCTCCGATTAGCAACATCCTCTCCTTTGCTCCATGTGTTCCGTAAGTTATTGGCCGATATGAACTATGCTAAACCTGCTATATCAACAAAAACAAGACGACCCGTAGTGGTGTATAATTCCCTAATAATCATTGTGATCCTTGACATCGAGGTTTCTGGCCACATATGTATGATGCCACAAATGTATCCTCCCAAATCGTAAGAAGCAAGCAGTTCTAGAACTTCAGCCCGAATGTGTGACCTCTTCAAAACATCTTATGCCGAAAGCAATGGCTTCAAATCGTGACGACAGCGTACCAAACTTGCCCCCTGCATTGTGGGATTTGGGGGGTCCCATGTGCACCAGTCCCATTCACTTGTAACTTTTCTCCTTTATTTTAATTAAAGTCCGAGAGTATAAGCCAAGGCCGAACTTCCTTAAATAAAAAAGTGAGCAATTAGATGATGGGGAAAATTAAGAAAGTATTCATCACCATCGCATGAGCCTTGACATTCAATTGCATATTTTTCCACTTTAAATTTTAGAGTCCAACTTTTTAAGAACCGAATCCCATTTCTGACTCATCGAAAGCCTAAACCCGAAGAAATCCCTAAAACCTTGACCACATGGCCCAAAGCAAGCTCTTTGCAACCTTCATCATGGAGGAACTAGGAGGCGGTTGAGAGCTGATTCTGAAGGCAAGCTTGGAATGGTTAATTTTTGAACTAGAGGCAAAATAGAAAAAATCCAAGCATGAAAAAAATTTGGAGATACATCCTACCTTGTTATAAATAAAGGTATTAGTTTTGTCACCAAAGATTCTAAGCACCATTTGGTTTGGCGCCGAGGGAGGTAGGAGACCTCTAGTGTTACTCGACTTAACCTCATTTTCAACAAGTCAACTGAGGCCATCCATGAAAATAGGAAATAGAAAGGGAGCTAACCTTGTCTAGCATACCTTTTGAACTTAATTGGTTCGGAAATACTACCTTTCATATTGATGTGGGCCCAAGCATTGCCTAGAAGAAAAGCCACCATTCTCACAAACCTAAGGCCAAATACCATTCTCGCAATGCTAAGGCAAAATCGCATTCTCAAGTTTCTAATAAGCCTTGTAAAAGTTGATCTTGAGAAACACCAAACTTTGGTTGGACTTCTTGGCAAACTCAAGACCCTCCTTGATGTCCATGATAGCATCTAAAACGGACCTTCCTTTGATGAAACCCTCTTGGTTGTTTCTTAGCCAATGACGAATGTGATTAGTAATCCGAGTAATGATGATTTCAATGATTTTGTATCCTATTTGCAACATAGTTATCAACCTCCAATTCTCATTTTTATTCTTAATGTCTTTCTTGTAGATCAATTTGATGATTCCTTCATTCACATAAGCAAGGAGAGCTCCAAATCTAAATTCTTATTTCCATAAAATACTTAGAGGACCTGAGAGGGAGACCATCGAGATGAAGGCTCTTATGAAAGGGAAGGGAATCAATGGATTTAAAGGCTTTAAAAAACTCATTAGTGAGACCATTGAGGCTAGGGATCTTACAAAAGGGAGACGAATCAATGGTACCCTGATATCACCCATTGAAAGCATTTCATCTAAGAAAAAAGCCATGGCACGAGGGATCCATTTGGATCTAACTCTTGAGATATTTGCCATACATTTCTCTCATTTGAAAGAGGAGACACCATGTCAAGGACTACTGTAAAGTGTTGTACTCTATCATGATGATTTTCCTTCTCTGTCATGCACTCAATGCCATTCTTGTTGATCAATTTGGGAAGGCTATCCTTTGATGATAAATTGCGAAAGTGGTATGTGTGAACACACTTATGATGGTCGGAGCACTTTTTTCCCCTAGTATAATATGCATATAACCCTAACACATTACTTATCTATGTACACACTTGGTAATTAATTTAGTGTAGTGTTTTGCTCCAAGCTTCTCCTTCTTCATTATGTTGTTTGTGTGCTTCTGTAGACATCAAACTCCAACAATTGAAATGGTTATTGAGGATAGGTTGGATGGTACTAATTACCCACTGTGGGCATATATGATGCGTCATGTATTGGTAGCAAAAGGACTGTGGAATATTGTGCATAGTGTTGAAACTATCCTAATACACTTGCAAATACATTTGTTGAGGATGATACAAATGCATTGAAGATGATGATTTTCAAATTCCTATTTATGTTGTGGTACTTGTTCCACCTAAAGTACAACAACTTTGTTGGGATGGCAGAGATGCCCAGCACATGCATTGATAGCTTTGTCTGTTGAATGTGTCTACATTGATAGATTTGTCTATCAAATGTGCCATTATCCCTCACATTCAATCCTACAAAATAACAACGGATGCTTGGGTTACACTTACCACTTTATACCAGAGATGAAATGAGGACCATGTTTCTTACCTCCGAAAACACTTGGAGAGTGAGCATATGAATGAAGGAGATTCTATGGATAATTTTTTGACGAAGATCAAAGATTTGAAGGATTAGTTGATTTTGGCTGATGAAGTCTTGCAAGATAGTTCACTTGTGCACACTGTTCTTAATGATCTTCCACATTCATATTAGAATTTAGCTTCGACTCTTCAATTGACGATGAAATACAATCCAAATTCCTTAATATTTGAGTAGTCTCTGTTTTGTTGCACGAAGATCAATCTAGGAGTAACAAGTCCATTATGTGTGTCACAAATCAAGCTTTCCTAGCTAGTCAGAATGGCAAAGGTAAATGGATCCCATCTACTAGTAAGCTAAAATCTACTAATGCTACACAGTTGAAGAAGGAAGACAAAGATGAGAAGAAAACAGAAAAACAGAAACAATTTTGCAAATACCGTAAGCAAATGGTCAAGTCATAAAGAGTTGTCCAAAATTGGTTGCAAAAGAGGCAAAGAAGAAAGCAATTGGAATGGTTGTTGCAGAGGCCTATACACCTAAAACATATTCTACTAATCTTTATTTAGAATGAAGAATGAGCATATATTATGACCCATGTGCTCTTGTGTAGTGTATGTCTATAGTAGACTTAGATGCTTGGCACTTTGATAGTGAGGCAATCGAACATATTACCTTGCAGCATAGTTTCTTTAGTTCACTTGAGCCTGCCACATGCAGTAACAACTCCTCTTATCCTATCACATGCACTAAAAACTCCTCTTATCCTATAGTGGGAGTTGGTCAGATCATTCTGACTATGACTATCACATGCGCTAACAGCTCCTCTAATTCTATAATACGAGTTTGTAAGATCATTTTGACTACTACTAATGGTAGTTCTTTCACATTGTCAGATGCTTTGTATGTAACAAGTATCAAGAAAAATCTATTGTCAATTTTCACATTAGCCAAAATTGGTTTGATTGTCAAATTTGTTGATCACAGGTGTATAGTTCTTGATCTCTAAACGGACAACATTATTATTGCTTTAAGCATTTTATATCATGGTCTATATAATCTCATATATATGCAAAATTTTTGAATGATTTAGCATGTGATGTTCAAGACTCTCAGGCTATCTTAGTTGCAACCCTTTGGCATGCACGCTTTGGTCATCTAAATTTTCCTACTTTGCTATGCCTGTAGAAATATGAAATGATGTCCTCCCCAAAGGTTGTATTTTGGGAAAAATGCAACATTCCTTATCACTCTAGCACAATTATAGGTATCGACATGAGGAAATCCACCTCATAGTTGCCAAACCATAGAGACATGAGGATGGTTTGAAGAGCTAAAGAAAGTGGAATCCACAAGTGAGTGAGTGAGAAGCACACAAGATGCACACACGTACACACACATGCACATAGGGAAAGAATAAAGAGAGGAACAATGGAATGCGTTTACTCCCAATTACAAAAGAATTCTATTACAAAAGCTTCAATCTCTACCAAGCCAACTTCTAACAAGCCAACCCTAAAATGACCTCTCTAGCTCTTTTTGTGCTTTTTTACTAGCTTTGTCTTAGTTCATACCTAGTGTCTAGCCTAGTTAAAAAATACGTTCTTATGCCTATTTGGAGGCTCAAACGAGCTCAGAAAAATATGAAATATAATACATAGGTACTTCTAGTCCTCCTCAAGCTCAAGAATTCCTCGGATTGAACAAAATAGAGTTTGAGCTATCAAAATGGATATTTACATTATTGGTGTAGTGATAAAAATCACTCTTGATTGAAAATAATTTCTAAAAATTTGATTGGGCCTATTCTTTTCCTAATCTACATGTCAATTTTGTCTTCTTGATCCTTATAACCCTTTTCTTTGGTCTTCTTGTCCTTTAACACTTCTAACACTCCCCGCTCTCTAGCATCTATCATCCTTGATGAACCTTTGTTGGGTGGGATGATCAATGTAGTATTGTATGACATCTATGGCTAGTGCATGTTCGTGTATAATGAGTCCCTTTGCTATATCAAATTGTAGACATTCCCAATCAATGGCATCTGGGAGGGATGTTTTGTAAAATTCTAATTACATTGCTTGCTCACAAGTGAAGAATTGAAGAAGATCAGTGGGTTTTGATAGGAAAACTTCAAAATGGTACCCCTAGAAGCCTATTGTGAACATGTGTTCAAAGGTTTGCTGATAATAAGCTGGGAGGTACTTGATTGTAGCATGCTAGGCATAGGCAATGTGGATACTTAGAGTAGAAGTGATGTCGTAGATTATATCATAATTACTATTCACAAATCCTAGGGTCGAGATGTTTGGTACCCTAACATTCTTGAATGTTCTGAATACTATCTACATCATGTGAAATATTTTTAATAGCATTTGAGTGGATACATCTGGCATGGGTTTTGCCAATGGCATATTGTGTCCATCATGTATGATATAGAGGGTGATGCTAGGTATGGGTAGTTGACTCATTGACCACAACATGCATTGTGGTGTACTTTGATAGCAAATGCCTTCCATGTTCTGTGTCTCGGGATTGGTTTGTAACATGGATTGTAAATAATACATAGTGGCACATTGTTCCATGTTCATAGAATCTTTGGATATGTTGTTTCTAATAGATTTTCTTGCCAATTGGTTGAAAAATGGTTCCTTTGTGTGCAACGGCTATAAGTCTTATGCCTAGAATCGTGTGGTAAATGATGGTGGTTTTCCCATGACCCTTTTAATCTTGGCATTATAGTCCAACAGAATAACAAAATATGGTGAATATTGTAGTTCAGAAGAGGTAATGAGATGCCAATGAGCTAGGTTTTGGAAATATTCTAATTTGAGCATAGTATGCATAACATGGATCTAAATCACTATGCAATGTTTTGGTGTATGTACTATCTCTTTGACCTTCTAGAGCCATGGTGGCGTGGGTGCCTCAAAAGTGTCCTAGCCTTCTTCGTAGAGTCTGCCAGCTGGAATAGGTTGGGGTTCATACTCTTCTTCAAAACTGTGTTCCACAGAAATGGCTCCTTGTTTTCTTCTTTTGGAATCTTTGAGGGTGATGGAGATCATTCATATTGGAGTAGCTTGGTTCGTAGTTCTACTATTTATTGTTGTAGTGCCATTATTGTAGCTGAGTCGAAGACTAATGGAGTCGGTGATTGTGCTAGATTGGTGGCAGTTGTAGGCCCTAAATCCTTTTCTTGTTATAGCTGTGTTAGCTCTTCAGACAATCTATCATGTGCCTCTAGTAAGTTGGCATAGTCTTTGAGGATAAGGTGAATATCCTCAGGGGGAACTGCTTGGAATTTTGATGGGCTCATGGAGTAATATTCTTTATGGCAGCTGCTAAGTTCTCTTGATTTTGTATTTGCAAGCGATAATTCTCTTCTTGAGCAGCAGCTAGATGTCTTCTAGTAATGCCATGTTGCATTGAAGTTTGTAGTTATGTTCCATCTGCATGCAAAGATAGCCTTCTACTATTTGTATAGATTCTTGGTCTACTTCTTGGAGCTTTGCCTCTAGTGCACTATGAGCTTCTTGTGAGGCATGATATTGATCTTGTAGGTCTTTGTTGTCTGCTTCAAGTGTTGAGATACATTGTTGTAACTGTGTAGAGTGAGCTTGTAGCATGTTTTTGCATGGTTCGAGTCTCTAATACTCGCTCCTGAGTTGTGTTGTACACTGAATCATGGAGATTGGTGCATTATCTACAATGGTGGATGCAATGTGTACATTTGTTGATGCAAGGGGGAGGGAAATTGGGAAGGGGAATTGTGAATGCAGTGTCTAACGAGGAAGTGAATGTATGTGAATTTGATGAGGGAGATGGGAGATGGTGGAACCATGGGGGGAGGTGTTGTGGGTGGTGATATGTCCATGCTATCAGATGTGGGAGTGCATAAGGTTTCTACCATATACATGGGGATGGTAGGTGTTGTGCATGTGGTGACTGTGAGTATTTATGATGTGGGTGTCGATAGCAGAAAGGACAAAGGGGTTTGGGGGCGAGGTTGGAGGAGGTTTAAGAAATAGGCAACGAATGGTTGAATCATAGTTGGGAGGGAGGTTGGAAGGAAAACTATGGTCAAAGGAGGTGGAGTGATAGGAATTCCCATGAAAGTAGATCAAACATCCAAATGAACTTGCATAGATGTGGAAGCACGATGTCCTCTAGCGGGATTGATGGATGAACCCACTGTAGGACACCCAACAATTTCCATGTGCTTCCTATAGTGGGGTCCATGTGCTTCAAGACTTCCAAGAAGGATGTATTTGATATAATAAATGTAGATGTTTGGGGTCTCACATAGACCACATTATTTATGGTAGGTTGAATTCTTCATCACTTTAATCAATGATCATATAAAGACCATCGGATCTTCATCATGGAAAATAATAAGATCCAAAGTAAATGGGTTCCTCATGAGGGAGACAAATAGATAATTATCCTTCTCTATACCTCTCTCATAAACTGATGTTTTTGCCAAATCCCGTCTCTTTTGGTCATGCTCTAGCATTGTGGGATATGGAGGATCCCATGTAGAGAGTACATGCATGGAAGAAAAATGAAAAGAAGAATGTACTCACAAAATGAGAGAATTTGAGACTCAAAAGTGTATACCATGAAATGGGAAAACTCACATGCATTAGAGTGAGCTTGCCAAGAGCATGAAGCACGCTCCTCAAGCTTCTAACCAAGTAAAGAGGTAGGGAGAGGCCCTCCTTATATAGAGTTGGAGGGATCTCCTTAAAGTACATCATATGTGGGATCATTCCCCTTGAATGAGAATGAATACACAGTAAGAAGCAAATGGCAAGATAACCAAGTACAAATAGATATAATATAAAATGGAAATGGAAATTGAGTGTCTCCTAGATACAAAGGGAAATGCACTCTCATATTCTCAAAACCCCCTTTGTAGCTCCATTTTGTAGAGTATGGAGACTGCTAGGGTATGAGACAAAGGTCCACCGTGAGTGTAGTAGCAACAAGGCAAGCACCAAAAATAAAGTCTCCATGTGGAAATCCATAGCCTCCATGTGGTATCAACCATGTGTGATTGTGTGGTACTCCATAAGATGTCCACCAGATGGAGCACGTGGATGCTCCATAGGTGTGCCACCAACGAGGTACAAGAATGGAACAAGATCTCACTAGATGAGATCATCTCCATGCAAGAGACATAGGATGACTCCATGTAGTATGTGGGAACCTTCAAATCTTTGACAATATCCACCATGACATGTGTATCGCCAAGAAGTAGGTCTTGCAAGAATGAAAGCTAAAACATGAAGCATGATATCAGAATATCTATATGCTTCCTCCATGGAGTGTACAAAGTCTTGATATGTGTTAGTAGGACCATGAAAGCCCCCTATGAACTTAGAGGATGGATCAGAAAAGGATCCAACTAAGGGATCTATCCAAGTAGATGCAAGAGTATCCTATGGAGAATGGAAAGATGTTGGACTCCATGTATGAAACATTGTAGGCTTAGAATGTTGTTGTAGATGAGGTAAGTGGACTCTCAAAGATATGAATGGAAAATCATGAGTCATTGGTCCTGGACTAAAGTCCAACTAAAGCTGAGGGGAAATGAAACCTTCGATGGTATGATGAAAGGTATAGCCATCTGTGGTATAACCGGAGACTGTATCTCTGAGTCATGATCCAGAATTGTACCATGATCTAGAAATTCATGTACGAAGAGATGTACGAAGAGAGTGTGCTCCACATAGTGTGACTATCCAAAATTGGAATGATCCTCCTCTAAAGCAGAAATGGGAGGACTAAGATCTTGAGAAGAATCCAGAAGGGATGAACACTTACAACATTCATCAAAAGTGCAGCCTCTGGTAACTCTAATTGAGTGACTCTTTGGGTCATAGAGTTTGTATGCCTTTTGATGGTCACTACAATGGATGAAAATATATTTCTTAGGCATATCATCATCAGGGTCTTGCATATAGGCATCACTACCAACGACTCTGAAACAGCTCGCACTCGATCTCTTCTGAAAGTAGGCCTCACATGGAGTTTGGTTCTTCAAAACATATGAGAACCCTCTGTTAAGTATGTATACTATTGTGTGGATAGACTCATCCCAAAATTTTAGTGGAAGTTTCTTTTGATGAAGCATAGTCTTGGCCCTATGGATCACACTTGGAATCCTCTAAAGAGCAATACCCTATTTAGTGTCTTCCTTTGCTTGGAACTTAATGCCTTGTTGCTTCAAATACTTGGAGAAGTTGCAGTTGACAAAGCCGCTATCTCCATATGATCTAATGATCTTCAAAGAACTTGTAAAGTCTTCTTCAATAATCTGTGTCCACTCCTTGAACTTGGAAAGTGCATCCTCTTTATGTTTAAGTGAATTACCCCAAGTGTACCTAGTGAATTCATCTTGTATCAAGAAGAAGTAAAGTGACCCAATTAGGGATGGTGTATGCATAGGTCCAAAAATATCGGCATGGACTAATGCTAAGGGTTTAGATAAGGAAATGGATGCTTCCATAGGCAAAGGGGTAATGTTCTATTTAGTCCATGCTTGGCAATTCAATTCCACTTGTGCGATCCTAGGTAAACCCTTGACAAGATGACTTCAAGGCATATTTGCTAAGTTAGAGGTGTGTCCAAATTTGAAATGCCACAAGCTAAGACTTGAATCCTTGGCCATGAGTATGGAAATCTTGTAGAGACCTTTATCTTTGAACCCTTGAGCTATCACTTCTTCAAACCTTCTAGAGACCTTTATCTTCAAACCCTTGAGCTATTGTTGGAGTTTGAGGTCTATGGAAGTATGCAAACAACACAAGGAAGAAGAAGAAGCTTGGAGCACAACACACAATACTGAATGTATTGCCACTAGAATGTACAAAGATAAGTAACCCGTTAGGACTATAGGTGTATATACAAGTCAGGGGAAAAAACCTCTGAAAGAGGGTGGGCAATCCTATTGTGTTCACACATATCACTACCTAAATATACCAACAAATCCCCCTTGGGAGTGATGTGTCCAACAAGGAGCTGGCACTCATGTATAAGGAAGTGTCAAGCGATGTGGAATCAATCCACAAGAGGAAGTAAGCCCAAAGTTTTGGAGAAAGCTTCAAATTTCTCCCTAGGTAAGAGCCTTTGTGAAAAGGTCTACAATGTTCTCCTGTGTGGGTACATATGCCAAGCTGACCTCTTCAATAGAGAACATCTCCCTGACATAATGATAATGCACCTCAATGTGCTTAGTGCAAGCATGGAACACAGGGTTCCTCACAATGCCCAATGCCCTCTGATTGTCAATGAAGATGGTGGCAGTAGAATACTGACCAACACCCAAATTAGCCATAAGGCATCTAAGCCACATACACTCAACAATCGCTATGAAAGCTACCCTATGCTTAGTCTCACAACTAGAAGTGGCCACAGAGGCTGCTTCTTGCTCAACCAAGATATACATGAGCTACCAAGCATGAAGCAAAAGCCACTAGTGGACATAGGAGTGTCATAGAAACCAACCAAGCCAGAGTAAAAAAAAGCATGTAAATTTGGTGGTAGTGATCCCCCCTTGGGATAAAACAATCCAAGTAGTGGGGTACCACTCAAGTAACAAAAGATGCACTTAACCGATTGCCAATGCTTAACACCTAAGCAATGCATAAAACTACTCATCTGTGAGATAGCAAACTGAATATTTGGCTGCGTAAAGCATAAGTAAACGAAGCATCCAACAACCTGCTAATAGAGAATAACATCAAATGCATCTTCAGCATCATGAAGACTCAATCGTAAACCTGTCTCCATGGGAGGGGCAATAGGTTTGCAGTATTCAAGGCCAAAGCACTGCAATAATGTGTCAATATATTTTGTTTGACACAAAGCTATTCTGCCATCAACTTGCATAAATTGAACGCCCAAATAATGATGCAAATGCCCCAAATTAGACATCTCAAATGAAGCATGCAAATCAGGCTTAAAATTAGTGATATGCTTCTCATGAGGACCAATGAGCAGCATGTCATCAACATACACAACAATGATCAGAAGCACATCATTTGCACACTTAACATATAAGATGCTCTCAATTGGACTGTTCTCAAAACCATGTGCAATCAGATAGGCATGTATCTTTTCATACCAAGCACGTGGTGCTTGCTTTAAACCATATAATGCCTTCTTCAACCTGCATGCTTTGTTTTCATGCCCTTTTTACACGAAGCCACGAGGCTAAAAAACATACACTTCTTCATGCAAGTTACCATTTAGAAATGTAGTTTTAATGTCCAACTAATGTACATTCCAACCATGATAGGTTGCAAACACAAATGCTACGAATGGTAGTCATTCGGCATGTAGGAGCAAAGGTCTTATCAAAATCGATGCCTCTTTTCGGAGCATAACCCTTTGCAACAAGCCTAACCTTTATCATCCAATTTTTTGTGTTGTTGTTCAGGTAGTAATGCATATGCTAAACAACCAAAAACACGTAGATGAGCAGTAGATGGTTTGTGACCATTCCAAGCCTCATATGGAGTGATAGACTACATCGCTTTAGTGGGACACTTGTTAAGTATATGCTGCACACATAATAGCCTCAAGCCAGAAACTATATGGTAAAGCCTGACTCTTGACCATACACCTCACCATCTCCATGAGTGACTTGTTCTTCCGTTCAGGAACTCCATTCTATTGAGGTGTATATGATAGTGTACACTAATGTTTTATCCCATGTTCAACCATAAATGCATTAAATTTAGAAGACATATATTCCCCCCCTCGATCATAACGGAGGATATCCATTTTACATTGTGACAAATTTTCAGCCAAAACCAAAAATTGTTTGAAGCACATAAACACTTTGGACTTTGCTTTTAGTGGATATATCCATGCATGCCTAGAAAATCATTAATGAAAGTCACGAAGTAAAGATAGTTCCCAAAAGAAGGTGTCTGCATAGGACCACAGACATCACTGTGAACAAGCTGCAATTTCTGAGTATCTCGAACTGAACTATCTTTTGGGAAGGAGGAACACTACATTCTACCCAAAATATAGCCTTCACAGACATGTTTTTTGGGTGCCTCAAGTTTGTACAAAGAGGACACTATTTCAGATTTCTGTAGGCATCACAAACTAACAAGATTTAGGTGACCAAAGTGTGCATGCCAAAGCTTTGCATTTGACATAGCCTCATAATCATGTACCACACATGATGAATCATTCATAGATTTTTCATAGTCTATGAGTTATACAACCCACGACATAAAATTCCATAAGCAATAATCATGTCGCCATTTGACAAATCATGAATTCTACATCTGTCATCAAAAAATTTCACAACCAAGAAAATCTTGGCTAAAGCTGAAACTAATAACAAATTCTTCTTGATGCCCGGCACAAATAAAGCATCTGATAATGTAAAAGAACTACCATCAACAATATTCAAAATGATCTTACCAACTCCCATGGTAGGATAAGAGGAGTTGTTGGCACATGTGATAGTATTCCTTATAGGGGTAGGCTTGAGTAAAGTGAGGAAACTACACTGCAAGGTAATATGTTTGGTTGCCCCACTATCAAAATACCAAACATCCGAGTCTACTAAGACATACAATATTCAAGAGAAGATGGGTCAAAAGTGCAAACAATAGTAAACATCCATTCTTCATTATGCACTAGATTAGCAAACTCTATTTTCAGTGTAGAGGCCTCTACAGCAACCATTCCAAAATCTTTTTTCTTTGTCTCTTTTGCAGCTAGTTTTGGAAAATTCTTTATGACATGATCATTTGCTTTATAGTTCTTGCAAAACAATTTATGCTTTTCTGTTTTCTTGTCTTCTCTATCTTCCTTCTTTGATTGTGCAGAATTAGCATATTTCTGCTTACTAATAGAAGAGCTCCATTTACCTTTGTCCTTTTGACTAGCCAAGAAAGCTTGATGTGCAACATGCATAATGAACCTATTTTGCCTAGACTGATCTTCCTGCAATAGAGCAGAGACTAATTCCTAAATGTTAAGGCATTTGGATTTCCTTTCATCATTAAACGAAGAGTAGAAGCAAAACTCTATGGGGAAGACCATTCAGAACAGTCTGCACAAGTGAACTGTCCAGCAAGACTTCATTAGCACAAATCAATTGTTCCTTCAAATCTTTGATCTTTGTTAGAAAACAGTCCATGAAATCTCCTTCATTCATGTGCTCACTCTCCAATTGTTTTCATAGGTAAGCAAGATGAGCCTCATTCCATTCCTGGTATAAAGTGGTAAGTGTATCCCAAGCATCCTTAGCTACTCTACAAGGGCAAATGTGAGGAATAATGACATGTTTGACAAAAAAGGTTGTCAATGCATGTGCCTGAGCATCTTTTCCATCCTAACAAATTTGCTCTATAGTAGGTGCACTAGAAATCGTACCATGAACAGGAACCTGTAGAATATCACCATCTTTGATGCCATCTACATCAGCTCCAGTACCTGTATTTGCAGGTGTAATAGAACGTTTTTCAACACCCTACACAATATTCCATAGTGCTTTTGTGACCAATACATGACACATCATATAAGCCCATAATGGGTAATTCATAACATCCAACTTATCCTCAATAGCCAACATACGGAATACATCACTGCTTTCAGCCATGGCCACTGACAAAAATACCATGATGCAAAAAATTGAATGTATCTCAAAAAGTTGAATAGATCTGCCCTGTCGAGTTATGCTAATCCTATATAAGTAACCCATTAGGGCTATAGGTGTATATACAAGTTGGGGGAAAAGACCTCCTAAAGAGGGAAAAAAGTGCCCCGACGGTCCTAGTGTGTTCACACACATCACTACCTAAACATATCAACAACTATCACTTCTTTGGATTCTCAATGGATGACTTGAACTTTTTCATTATCAAATTGCACTGTCATGTTGCACTTCGTGATGGCCTTCACTCAGAGAAGGTTCTTACAAAGTCTTCATACATAAAGAACATCTTTGAGTGACTTTGTCTCACATTCTGAGTTTGTGACTTGAACTTTTCCTCTTCCTTGGATCTCAATGCACTTGTTATCTCCAAGATAAACTTGGACTTTGTGCTCTTGAAACTCATGAAAGTCATCTTTGTCATTGCACATATGTGATGAATCCCTACTATCAAAGATCCATTCTTTGCTAGGAGTGGATGCAACAAGTGCCTTGTGTTTAGTGGTAAGAAAATGATCTTCACTTGTAGAGTGAGTTTGACCCTTGGTCTTTGGAGTAGACTTGGACTTATCCTTGCTGCTCTGTGTCCAGGTTTTCCACAAAAGTTGCAAGTAAACTTCTTCTTGCCCTTGTCCTTAAACCTTTGAGAACCGTTTTGATTTCTAGACTTGTTGAAAGTAGCTTTGGCCTTCATAGTTGTTTATTGAGTAGCTTGAGTCTTTCACCTAGATTCATGGAGAAGCAAAAGTCTTCTTACTTCTTCCCAAGTGAGTTCTTGACCTCTCTTGTACAGAGTGGTCACAAATGTTTCATAGGATCTTGGGAGCTTGTTAAGAAATCTAATGGCCATATCCTCACTTGAGATCTTGCATCCACAAAGTGCTAACTTTCTTTGATAATCTTCAAATTGTGAAATCATTGTTGATATGCTATCTTGAGGATGAATAGTGAGGTTGTGAAACTCAACTCCTAAAGCATAAATCTTTGAAGGAGTTTTTTCTTCATATAGACTTACTAGTGTGTCCCAAGCTTCTTTAGAAGTCTTAGAGGCACTGATATGAACTTTTCTCAATTCATCACAAGCTAGAGAAATTTGATCTAATGCTCTTTTTTCCTTGACATTCCAAATATTCCAAGACTCTAAATCTTTGACCTTGTCAAGCTCAATTTCAAACCCATCTGCAACTTCATGGAGAAGATTCGTGTACAAGTACATGATATATTTCCATAGATTATAGTTTTGGCCATCTAAGAGTTCTTCCTTAGGCATAAACATGAGCATAAAAGAAGTTAAATAACTTGCCATAGATGTCAAACTTGATTCTTTCTTGGACATTGTAAACTTGGGGAAGATCTTGAAAGCTTGAACAATTGAACTTGTGCTTGAAATTTTGCAAAATTAAGTGCCAAGTTTTGAAAAACACTTCCTTGAAAAGAGAGGATGCGGAGAAGTGCTAAAAATCACATTCATCTATGCCTTCAAGTGGAGAAATGGCATTTTGAAAGTGTTTAATAACACGTTCTATGCAAAGATTGTCACTTGAAAATATCTGCAATCTTGGAAAAGAAAATGGAAGGCTTAGAGTAGCCTTGGCACCAAAAGCAAGATGATTTGATGTAGAAGAAGAGCTTAGAGTAGCCCATTGCATACCAACCTAGCATTGGATTAGGTTTAAGAACTTGAAAACGTTTGTGGGTGGGCTTAGACTACCCTCCAACCCACAAATTTGCACACACTTTCTTCTTTTATTCTTGATATTACAAGAAGGGGCGCTTAGTGCCAAATTAGTGTGCCAAGTGATGTAGCAATAATGAGGGTTGAACCCTTTTGAGAGAATACAAAAGGTTAGAAAATAGTCCCTTAGTGAGGGTTACAATGCTTATTACTTAATCCCAATGGAGAAGACAAAGGAGTGTTATGGAGAGAGAGGGGGCCAAGATATAAACTCACTATGTAGAGAGTACGAATTTGGATGTGCAAAATAAGATAGTCTGAGCATGCCAAGGTTCAAAATCAAAGTTTCTTCATGTGTCAACCGCTTTGTAGTGTGAAAGCAAACAAAAATCGATGAAAGTCGAATGGATTAAGATATCTCGTGGATCAATTTGCTTTTAAAACCACTTTCTTTGAATCCTTTAAAAATCTTGAATGGACTCGAATGCCACCTTTCACCTTCTTAAAGTAGTACTTTGATATTTCAAGTATTTTTTTAATATAAAGGAAGTTCGGCAATAGCCTACTCTCCCGGACTTGAATTAAATAAAGAAAAGTACAAGAGAAGGGGACTAGTGCCCACGGGACTCCCCAAATCCCACAAAGCAGGGGAAGCTTTTACAGAGCTTAGATGACATTACAAAGAAGGTTAATTACCCTCTCATCACCCTTATGTGGGGCCCACTTGGGTTTAAGCTTGTTATCGATCAAAAGGAGTACTTGATGATGCCTAAAGGGGGGGGATTTTTTACAGTTGACAATCCTTTTGCCAAGGAGGAACAACGATTTCTCAATTGACCACTCCTTGGGGGAGTCATCGAAGTTGAAAGCACATCTTTCCCGCCAGATTTTCCATAGGACCTCCCCTCTGATGGCGTTCCAGAGAGTCGCGGAGCAGCTGATCGCTTCTCCTAGCAGGGCTTGCTGCCAACTGAGACGTTTTTGAAGTCTAATTCTCTTTTCAACCACCTGCCAAAGTCTGTTGGAGTTGGGGCAGGTAAAGAAGATGTGTGAAACATCTTCGATAGACCGGTGGCAGCGTTTGCACCAGGGAGGGATCCCACAAATTTTGCTAGCCTTAAGGTTGGTCCAGATTCCATGATGAAGGATTTGCCATAAGAGGACAGACTTTTTGATTTCTATGAGGGGGTGCCAGATAGCCATGAACTTCATGTCCCACCGAAGCCGCGTCCATGACAGGCACCACTTTTTGTTGAGGTTAACCTGATAGTCGATCGTTTCTTTGATGTTCGGGACTTTTGATAGGCTATTCCCATTGTGCCATTTGAGACCAAGCGAGCTCACCATGTCGTGTCCCATGAGAAGGCGAACTTTGTGTCGGTCCCAGGCGAGACATCTGCTTTGCAACGTGTTCCATTCTTCATGCGAAATGTTGATGCTAGGATCAATATCCTCAAAGTTGATCCAGCGGTTGGTGTCTTGTTTCCAGAGATGTTTCCATTTTTTGAAGCCTTTGTTCCATAGCTTCTTGGCATTTTGAATGTTCCAAGATTCCACACTCCGGATGCCATGGATCGGAAACTAGATAGAGTCGTTTTGTCTGATACCGGCAGCCCACTTCCAGTCTTCACTTATTCTTGTGAAGCTTTTGACTTTATTCCAACTCTTCCAAAGGGAGCACACCAGATTAGAGCCTTTCGGGAAGACGGGGATCGGGGAAAACAGCAAGGTCAAGATGTTAAGATTCTTCCAATTTGGGAAGCCCATGAGTGCCAACTCATTTTTGTTTCTGAAGATCAGCTTGGCCCACGAGGCCTCCCCGTTGCACCAAGCCTTAATCATCCATTTGGCCGACAGTTTGTTAGCCATGCACCCAATGTCCAAGATACCAAGTCCCCCACTATCTCTATGGCTGGTGCAGATGGACCATTTGATTTTAGGCACCCCCCTCCTATTGTGGTCGCCCGTCCAAAGGAAGTTTCTACAAATACTATCCAGTTTGGACAGATCATGCTCTTTCGGTCTCCAACAAGAAAGGAAATAAATGGTAGATGATAAGAGGAACGTGTTGATAACCATAGCACGACCAGCAAGATTGATTTGCATACCTCTCCAATAGTTAAGCTTGTTTTCGAGTTTGTCAAGCACCCAGTTCCACCGCTGTTCCATAGATACGCCAAACCCCAAGGGAATCCCAAGAAGCCGAAAAATTTGGCCCTGCGAAATGATTTGACAGCCATGATCAATGAGAAGGTCGGGCTGTGACCCACCAATAGCTCTAAAGGCGGTCTTAGAGTGGTTGATTATGGATCCAGAGGCTTCACAAAAAGTAGCAAGACACTTCCAGAACGTCTCAAGGCTGGTACAAATTGACCTGCCTTTGATGAAACCTTTTTGGTCCTCGCTTAACCACGCTCTCAAGTGGCAAGAGATTCTGTTGGCAATGACTTTGGCGATGATCTTGTATCCTGTTTGGAGCATTGTAATGGGACGCCAGTTCTCTATTCTGTTCTTTTCCCCTTTTTTGTGTACTAACTTGATAATGCCATTGTTGAGACAAGAAGGAAGCGCGCCAAACTTGAGTGCCTCTTGCCAAACCAAACGAAGAGGGGTGGCAACCACCATCTTGAAGGATTTAAAGAACTCATTAGTGAGCCCGTCGGGTCCCGGGCTTTTACCTGAGGGGAGGGCATCAATGACCTCAATGATTTCGGCTTCAGAGATAGAGGCATGAAGCAGAGAGTGAAGGTTGGGTGGTATCCTGTGGGGGGAAACCCTAGATATGGCAGCCATACAGTCCCTTCTATGGTGGGAGAGGGGGTTTGAGGTCCCCAGGAGTCTCGTGAAGTGCCCTTCAATGATCCCAAAATTATCTTCTTCCGTATTGCATACATTGCCATTTGCGTCTAGCAATAAGGGGATCGATTCTCTGTTGTGTTTCCTTTTGAGGATACGGCACATCTCTTTGGTGGGTTTGTCGGCTTTGCCAGCCCACCACTCCTTGAAGAAAATTTGCAAATTTTTCCTTTGTATCTCTTCCTCGTATCTCAGCAGCGCTCTGATCTTTCGAAGTCCTTTCTGGGCTTGAGATTTTCCTTTGTTCACTTCCTCCTCGAGCCGCCAGAGTCTATGATATAGAGCTTCTCTACGAGCCCGCCGCACAGTCTCAAGCATCTTCCTGGATCTAATCATGATCTGTCGTGACTTATCGACCGCACTTCTCCAACACTTGGCTGGGGACAAGCCAGAGGCGAAAGCCTCCTTCCACACATCAGAAATTTCTTGATGGACGGAGGGGAGAGAGAAGGAGGGCACACTGGCATGGAACCACGGAGCCTTACGGATCTTGGTGGGGGGTTGAAAAGTGATGACGATCGGGTAGTGATCAGAGATGGTGAGGTCGGTGCGTTGCGAGAGGGAGGGGTGGCCCCACTGATGAGTAAAACTTTGAGAAATGTAGCATCTATCAAGTCTAGCTTTCCTCAGGTCCTCGCCTGCTTGGAGATTTGACCAAGAAAAGCCCTTCGAGTCTTTGAATTCGACCAAATCCAAGTGTAGTTTAGTTTTGTCCCACGTTTCTTTCTCCCGACTATCGATGACCCTGCCCTTGCCCATCCATCTGTCCATAGGGTCCTCTACCATGTTGAAGTCACCACAAATAAGCACGTTGTGGGGGAGCGAGTCCAAGGAGGCCCAAGTGTTAAGTCTCTCTAACTCCCCATTAGGGGCATACAAAGAAACTAAAGTAAAACAGAAGGGAGCACCGAAAGAAACAGCAATCCATCGATGGCATTCATCTTCAAAGGAGTTCTCAAGCTTTTCAAACCAGAGTTGATTAATACCGATTACCGTTCCACCGGACCCCCGCTGATGCGCCGTTGAAATCCAAACATGGGTCGAGGAGACATGTCTAAGCCGTTTCTGGAGGTCTTCTCCGTCAATTTTAATCTCTTGAATACAAATAAAATCTGGGTTTAGGCTAATGTCGCGAAGCCATTGACCAATGATGATCGCTCTTGAGGGGTCGGTTAGCCCTCTAGCATTTAACGAGATGATGATCATTGTCGTAGTGAGCCCTCTTTGCGGGAGGGAGCTTTGTCCTTTCTTTTCTTGGATTCATCTTTCTTTTTCGCTCGGATCGGATCCCGAGTTAGCATTAGGTTCTTGTGGGGGCTTTTCCACGATAACTCCATAGGTTGTTTTCCTTTGCGGGATGCCTCCTGCTGGGAAGAACTGGGCACCGTTTTCAGCTCCGTTTCCGGAATAGTCGATCCGATGATGGAGCTTTCACTATCCATGTTATCTTCGTTGCTAGTAGTAAAGCCGTCTTCTTTGCTTGTAGTGTAACCCTCCTGCAAGGTTTCTTTACTGTCAGGGATCTCTAGGCCTTTGACGTCGGTGTCCACCTCAAGTTGGTTCCCACCTGGGTAGTCAAACTCATTGATTTCCTTTTCCAGATTGCAATACAAGTTGCTGGAGGGGATAACTGACATGTTGTTTCGCTCTTTGGTTGCCCTAGGGCTTCTTTTCCTTCTTCTTCTGACTTCGATGAACCCGTCTGCATCAGCTTCTGGATTAAGGGGACCCTTGAATTCCTCTGCTTTCGTCGAGTGATTCAATGCTCCATTGCTATCTTGACCATTTTTGGGGGCTTCTTGATTTCGCTTGCTTTTTCGTCTCAGAGGGCAATCTTTGATCCTGTGACCTTGTTGGCCACAACGAAAGCACGCGTTGGGAAGGTTTTTGTAACTGATGTCTTGCTCCCATACATCCCCTTCGCCCAAGTCCAGTTTGATCTTCGAAGGAAGTGGCATACTGAGGTCAGCCTCGACACAGATTTGAGGGTGCCACCGAGCGTTGAACGAGTGTCTTGCACCTTCATAAATGAGACCACCAATGTCCTCGCGTGAGGCCAACGGCTTGCCGATAGGAGAAACGATGTCCCACACGAAGTTGTACAAGAAGTATGGCAGGTTAGGGAGCTCAACCCAAAGAGGGTACCAAAGCGATTTCGATTTGTCGGGGGTAAAATCAGGGGACCATCTGAATAGGCACAGGGTCGCCCGACCGAGTTGCCAAGTTCCGACACTAAGGGCTCGAAACGCCATATCTTCATTTTCAAAGACTAGCAGCAAGTGGCTTGCCGGTAAGAATTGACACTTACAAACAACTAGCCCACGGGGGAACCACTCGTTGCGAAGCCACTGTCGCACAGTTTCGAGCGGGGGCTTGGGGCCGAACATTTGGCCGACGAGGCAAACTTTCTTGAGCTCCTCCTGAGTTGACAGAATTGCGGATCTATTGAGGGAGACCAAGGGGTGTTCAGCACGCTCGAAGTCCCCTAGGGCGGCACAAGAGCCCCCCTCCAACAAAGAGGCCAGGTTATCGGTCTCCCCGGGAGGAGGGGCCAGGTTACTTCTCAAAAGAGAGGGGGTCGCCAAATCCATGACAAAAGAGGGACACCCCGAACTCACACAGCAGCGATCTTTCTTACGTCAAATTCTTATTCATCATGAGAAAAAGATTTAATGAACGAAAGAAAATGGATAATTCCGCTTGAAATGACCATCCGAAAGGAAAGTTTTTTTTAACATGAATATTGGTTTGTACTCTCTATGTGCGTTTTGTACTCTTGATCTCGAGTTTTTGAAATACTTTCAAAAAGGCGTTTTGGAGTTATGTGCGTTTTGGAGTGTTATCTCGAAGTCAAAAAGGCGTTTGGGAGTTATGTGCGTTTTGGAGTGTTAACAGTGAAAAGCCTGTGAACCATCAACAGCGATGAAGGCACGAGGCTTGAACGTCATCAGAAAGGACTGAGCGAGAAAGCTCCGCGCGGCCGGCGTCAACGAGCAGAAACAAGGTCGGGTCTCGGGAAACCATCAATCGTCCAATCCCAGGGCAGAAACCATCACTCGTGGGGACTGACGCACGAAACCATCAGTCGTGGAGAGCAGAGCGTGGGAAACCATCGATCGTCAAGCCAAAGCAGGGCAAAACCGTCGATCGTGGCGAAATACCATCAATCATGCAAGCCCAGGGCAGAAACTATCAATCGTGGGGACTGACGCGCGAAACCATCAATCGTGGAGAGCAGAGCGCGGGAAACCATCGATCGTCAAAGCAGGGCAAAACCGTCGATCGCGGCGAAATACCGGGGGTCCAAACCATCAGTCGCGAGAACAACCATCAATCGCGAAACAACCATCACTCGCAGAAAACTCCATCTTCATCTTCTAGCGGATTTCAGCTGCTGCGCACTTCCAGCGTTGTTGTTTCACCTCGTTTTACGGCAAAGTTTGAAGATACTGCATCTGATTTAATTTAGTAATTATCCTTAAAAGAAGGCTTGCAGAACTGTGATGCTGCGGGAGCGCAGGAGTTGGCGGAAGGATAGGGAGAGATAGGAGTGAGGCCCTGAGGGTGCGGGGATCGGACCTGGAGCGGCGTGGCTGCGGAGGGGCGCAGGTAGTTGGAAGAAAATGTTGCTTTACAGAAGAAAAACACCATTCATGATGTTGTCGTCGAATGAGTATATTTCAAGTATTCAAATCGATGTACTAATGTGACATTAATGCTTAGGTTATCACTCATTCCAAGCAAGTTAGAGTGCTTGTGCGTTTTGATGACCTTGAAGTCATGTATGAATGCCATGAACCAAATGTATCTCGAAAGTAACTCTCTCTCTTACAGGGGGCACATGGATAGTACATCTACCCAAAGTGCATTGAATTATGTTTTTTTTTTTTCCACATCACCATTACACGTTTACCTTCTCAATCCTACCTGTAAGGTTAGCCCCATTTGGGTCACCCACAACTTAAAACAATTGTCTACATACTTATAGTTTGCTCCATGATCGGGTATGTGTGCATTATTATCTAGTACGTTTCATTGGGAAAACATTCCTCATTCTGTGAGAAGAATCACATGGTTGACTTGAAAATGTTATAAGTATGTGATAGTACAAAATATAGATAATTTCTTTTGAAGTAAATATGTAACAATAGTTTTTCGACTCACTCTGTTGCATTAGCCACAGGATATTCTCGCCTTCAGAAGGATGGCAAAAAAGCTTGAGCTCGTCTGAACATGTAGCTATGCATAGAAGGATGGAGTGCACCCTTCCTTCTTTGCTCTTTCTATTTCGTTGCAGAGATATTAGTTTAGATGACCTGCCGACTACTAATATGGTGAGCTTTCATGCATGATTAGCAGGAGTGATGGAGGTTTCAACAACTTGGAGAAGTGGACAATCTCTTTCTCAAAATGCACAATGCCTTGCTCCTCTACCAAATGATTTATGCTGAACAGATTAATGGCTAATCTGAATTATGCAAAAGGGATGAACTAGAAGGTAAGGTAAGGAGTGACACTTCGAGAGGAAGATTCCACCATGAAGATGTCAAGGCGCACCAACTTGTGGTGAGAAATCAAGAAATTCCACCACGATGAATGGTTAAGAGCGTTTGTTAATACGTCAGCAACTTGAGATTGTCAATGAACTTCACAAAATGACCATGAGAGTGACAAAAAGTTCTCCCTCTGTGTTGATAAACACTTCAGCCCACTTTAAATATAGAGACGTATTATTAACTCACAAATTGGGTATGCCAAAAAAACAGTATAAAAGTCTCCACTCAAAGGGTGAGAAGGAGGGAAAATGGGGGTTGAGGGTGGGCAAATGATGAAGAAGAAGGGTGGGAGGTAGGAAAATGGGCAAAATGAGGCCCGAAAGAGTGTAAAATGATGGTAGGACCTCTCCCAATATGTCAAGAGCTAGACCACCAAGATCTAGCACCACCACCAAAATGATCTCCAAACACATTACCAAGACTTTCACCTAGCACTCTAATACCATGTAGAGAGTATACATGTGGAAGCAAAATGAAAACAAGGGTGTACACACAAAATGAAAGAGTGTGAGACTCAAAAGTGAGTAGACCATGAAATGGGAAAACTCACATGGATTAGAGTGAGATTTCCAAGAGCATGGAGTATGCTCCTTGAAATTTTTAACCAAGTACAAATGGGGGAGAAGCCCTTCTTATATACTGTTCGAGGGGGCTCTCCAAAGTACATTATATGTGGGATAATTTCCCTTTAAGAAGAATGAATACACACATAGAAGCAAATGGCAAGGTACCCAAATACAAACAGATATATTATAAAATGAAAATGAGATGGAAATGAAGTGTCTCCTAGATACAAAAGAGAGATGCAATCTCATATTCTCAACATTTGAAGGGCACTATGTGTCATCATTATATTAGTATGTGTTTGTTTATTAATTCAAGCAAGGGAGAATAGGCTTCCATCAAACTTCCTCTTCTAAAAAAATGAGAGATTAGAGGTCTACTTCGTGAAGGGGACATGTTGGGTTTTACACACCTTGGAATTTCAAGACTATGATGTAAAAGAAGATAGAGAAGACAATACTTTTTCAAATGAATTCAAACTTTCTTGAAATATCATAAAAAAAGACATAAGTATATATCACAACAAGTAGAGGTTTGAGATGGTACACATAAACATTTGAGGTTGAATTTTTTTCGTCACTTTAATCAATGATCATATAAAGAGTTTAGAGGTCTACTTACTTCATGAAGGGGACATGTTGAATTTTACACACCCCTAGAATTTCAGGGCTATGACGTAAAAGCAATAGGAAAGTATAAGCATGCATTTATATATAGTTGAGCAAGACAGTACTTTTTTATATGAATTGAAACCTGCTTAAAAAATATTAAAAGAAAAACACAAGTATTTACCACAATCAATCGTTGTTGATCTCCATAATGATAAACACATTGCAAAAGTAAACTCAAGTGATTTATCACATCTTTAGGTATCTGGTTGCATTGGTTATGTTTGAAAAAATGTCCAATTTTATTATACCTCAATTGATGTTTAATAGAGAACTCGTGTTTGATGTCATATCAAATAGAAAGTTGACTCAACAAAAAATGCAAGTTTTGAGAATTTTACATGTATCCATTTTCATATTCAAAGCCAATCTATTGTAGAAAATAAAGAGAGAAATATTTGTCCACATGCATTAGGCTAGGTGGTTGGGTCTTTCATCTTTTGAGGTGGGGGTGAGGGTTCATCCCCTCTCTATGGCAGGATAGTTGTGGGCCTACGGCTAGTGTAATGAGTTGAAACCAGTTATCTTTGAGCAATCCTCTCTAGTGTCGCCTTCGAGAAGTCTAACTTCTGTTTCGTAGGATAGAGGAAGTCCCATGGGTACTATGGTCGTTCACTTGTATAGTCGTTCTTTCAATCAATTCAAATATAGAGAGATTATGCTTTGAATGAACTTCTCTTTGCAAAAAAGAAAAAACTTTTATTCCTTGAAGTAATTGATTTTGATTTCTTAAGAGAAAACGCTTCAAAATATGTGCATGTGAAACACATCCACCACCTCAAGAACTTCTATCGCATATAGAATAAATAAATAAATATATATATATATATATATATGTAGAGATTCGAGTATCTTGCATATAGAATAAAGAGAGAGAGGGAGAGACAAAGAGAGAGAGGGAGAGAGAAAAAGAGAGAGAAGAGGATATTCAAGGCTATGACGTAAAACAAATAGGAAATTATGAGCATACATTTATATATAGTTGGGTAAGACATTATTTTTCAAATCAATTCAAACTTTTTTGAAAAATACTAAAACCTAAACACAAGTATTTGGATGCATTGGTTATGTTTGAAAAAATGTTTAATGGAGAACTCGTGTTGGATGTCATATCAAATAGAAAGTTGACTCAACAAAAAAAATTGATGAACTGGTGTTTGATGCCATATCAAATAGAAAGTTGATTCAACAAAAAGAAATGCAAGTTTTGGAACTCTCCATGTATCCATTTTCATATTGAAAGCCAATTAATTGCAAAAAATAAAAAGATAAATATTTGTCCATGTATGTTAAGTTAGGTGGTTGGATCTTTTGTCTCTTGAGGGGGGTTGGGGGGAACGGTTCAATCCCTCCCTATGGAAGGATAGCTTGTGGGCCTAAGGCCAATGTAACTAGTTAAAACCATTGGTTTTTGAGCACTCCTCTCTAGTGTCACCTTCGGGCAGTCGAACCTCTACTTTGTGAGAGGGGGGTCTCATGGATACTATGCCTGTTCATTTTCAGAGTCATTTTTGCAATAATCTCAAGCATAAACAGATTAAGCTTCAGCCTAACTTCCTCTTTTGCAAAAAAAAAAGATAAATATTTATTCCTTCAAGTAATCGATTTTTTAAGAGAAAAGACTTCAAAATATGTGCATGTGAAAAATGTGAAGTAGGATCGTCAGTGAGCGGTTCAACAATTGGGCGGAGAACGTAATGCCACATCCGCCACGGTACCACCTCAAGAGCGTGATTTCGAGTATCTTGCACACAGAATAATATATATATATATATATATATATATATATATATATATATATATATAGAGAGAGAGAGAGAGAGAGAGAGAGAAAGGGAGAGAGAAAAAGAGAGAGAAGAGGATACTTAATAACTTCTTGAATTTTTTTTTTTTAATGGACGTTCGGCAGAGGCCTACTCTCTCAAGCTTTAACTTTGAAATTACAACTGTACAAGGAAGGGCATAGTACCCATGAGACCCCCCTTATCCCACAAGAACAGGGGTTTACATAGTTGGGTTAAACGGCGGTCACAACTACCGTGAGGTTGAACAAACGGTAGCACATCAGCTAGAACTACCCTTATTGCGCACGTACACAAATCATAAATGTATGCATATTTTTGTTATCAATTATTGTATTGTTGTCCCGGTTCGTTGGCCTGGTGGTTGGGCCTCTCGCCTCTTGAGGCAGGGGCGAGGGTTCAATCCCAGGCAGCAACATGTAGGGACATTTGAATCCTCGAAACTGTTGTATGTGGCTGTTGGCCACTGTTTGACCACCCCGCGGTAGTTGTGACCGCCGTTTAACCCAATCTTGTAAACCCCTGTTCTTGTGGGATAAGGGGGGTCCCATAGGTACTATGCCCTTGTAGAGTTGCAATTTCAAAGTTAAAGTCCGGGAGAGTAGGCCTCGGCCGAACCTCCATTAAAAAAAATAAATAAATAAAAATTATTGTACTGTTTCTGTATATGTCTCTTTTTCAATCAAGTGTTAAAATCCTGAACATCACGTGTTTTCATCCGCACCGCAATCATACCTCACAATCCAGATTCCAGTTGATGTACACATGTACACAACTCACTTTTCAGCTTTCTCCATGATACATACACACACAAGTACATATGCACAATCATGTCGAGTCTTTGGGGAGAATACAAAGATAAAAGGGTAGCGAGAATTCTCTAGCTCCTACGACTAACTATGATCTTGCTAGTTTTGCCCTCGAGTTTTGAGGGCTTCATGCTCCTACAGACCTGCTCTTTGGACTCTCTAGCGTGCTCCCCTTGTGATCGACCTAGGGTATGTCATTCGATGCGATGTCTCTCCAAGATGCACTACGAAATGGCTTCTCTTGGAGCTCTCGAACTCGAGTCTTGAGGGGTTCATGCTCCTACACACCTGCTCTTTGGACTCTCTAGCATACTCCCCTTGTGGTTGACCTAGGGTATGCCATTCGATGTGATGTCTCTCCAAGATGCACTACGAAATGGCTTCTCTTGGAGCTCTGGAACTTGGTGGAACTAATGTGAAGAGCATTTCACTGAAAGGCCCTCCCATTTAATGGATGGTCAGGATGGTCTTGATGAACTCAGTCTGTCCTCCCCAAGAGGCCCTGCCAACATGATGCAAGGCTGTGGGATTGTGTCTATTGATGGAGGAAAGGTTGGAAGCAACATCGGGTCTCTTCATTATCGGATATCTCCATCAGACTCACAACATTCTCCAACTTTGTTGAAATGGTAAAACAACATGCAAACCCTCTATTCACTTGTGATGGGCCAACATGTATGAATTTTTGATCTGTTCACATCTCCGTTGAAAGGAAAACAAAAGGTAGATGAGCATCATATCTGCTTGGATGAAGAATTTGTTGATCGTGATGAGGATACTTTAGTCATCGAAAGAAATGCCCTAGAGCTATGGCATGCCCAGCTTGGGGAGAAAGTTGTTATAGGATTATGTCAGAGACCTAGACCGCTTTGGACACCTTAAGAGTGTGGGTGAAATCTAACTGGGAATCTAAAGGAATATATGTGAGGCATATTCAGTATTTGCCAAATAATTATTTCTTGTTTTACTTTGAAGAAGCCCTGAGTGCTTTGAAAGTCATTAGTGAGGGGCAATGGTTAATTAAGAATATGCCTATTTCTTGCTTTAAATGGTATGTTGGTTTTAATCCAAGGGGACCTAAACCAATCAAGGTTCCTGTTTGGGTTGAATACCTTGATTTACCTGTAGGCTCTATTATCCTTGGATTGATAGCTTAAGTAGTTTGATTGGCAAGGTCCTAGGACAGAGAAATAGGGAGTATATAAACCCCAAATGGGATCCTCAACTGATGGTTGAGGTAGATACTTCTAAGCCCATCAAAACCTCCCTGATTATTAAGGACTCTGATGGTAAGTGTCTACATGAACAAAAAATTGTATACAGGGATTTATCGAATGCTTGTTTTAACTGTTACAAGCAAGGTCCTCTAATTAAGGATTGTCCCCTTTTGACCCAAAAAAAAAAGATCATGACTTGGCTAAGGAGAACAAACCCAATACTAGTTCCTTAGTAATACTTAAATTAGCTCTAAGCCTTAAAGTAAACCTGAAAAAAAGAAGCAAGATAAGCTTAGTAATATCTATGATGTCTTGTTGGAATCCTTTCAAAGCTAGGATGGAGGATGGCACTATTGATAAAGAAAACTTGGATCCCAATGCTTTAACAAAGGAATAAAATGGCAACGATGATGCTCAGTTTGTTATGAATAACCGTGTCAGTAAGAGGGTTGGACTCGTGTGCAAAATGAAAAAAAAAGCTCTAACATTACTTCAAATTCGTTTGATAAGCCTTGTCCTATAGGTACTACTAATTGTGGGAAAGATATATTTTTTTTTTAATATAAAGGAAGTTCGGCATTAGCCTACTCTCCCATACTTGAATTAAACATACTTGAATTAAATAAAGAAAAGTACAAGAGAAGGGGACTAGTGCCCACGGGACCCCCCAAATCCCACAAAGTAGGGGAAGCTTTTACAGAGCTTAGATGGCATTACAAAGAAGGTTAATCACCCTCTCATCACTCTCATGTGGGGCCCACTTGGGTTTGAGCTTGTTATTGATCAAAAGGAGAACTTGATGATGCCTGAAGGGGGGGGATTTCTTACAGTTGACAATCCTTTTGCCAAGGAGGAACAACGATTTCTCAATTGAGCACTCTTTGGGGGAGTCACCGAAGTTGAAAGCATATCTTTCCCGCCAGATTTTCCATAGGACCTCCCCTCTGATGGCATTCCAGAGAGTTGCGGAGCAGCCGATCGCTTCTCCCAGCAGGGCTTGCTGCCAACTGATATGTTTCTGAAGTCTAATTTTCTTTCCAACCGTCTCCCACAGTCTATTGGAGTTGGGGCAGGTAAAGAAGATGTGTGAAACATCTTCGATAGACCAGTAGCAGCATTTGCACCAGGGAGGAATCCCACAAAATTTGCTAGCCTTAAGGTTGGTCCAGATTCCATGGTGAAGAATTTGCCAGATAGCCATGAACTTCATGTCCCACCGGAGCCGCGTCCATGACAGGCACCACTTCTTGTTGAGGTTAACCTGATAGTCAATCGTTTCTTTGATGTTCGGGATTTTTGATAGGCTATTCCCATTGTGCCATTTGAGACCAAGCGAGCTCGACGTATCGTGTCCCATGAGAAGGTGAACTTTGTGTCGGTCCCAGGCGAAACATCTGGTTTGCAAAGTGTTCCATTCTTCGTACGAAATGTTGGCGCAAGGGTCAATATCCTCGAAGTTGATCCAGCGGTTGGTGTCTTGTTTCCAGAGATGTTTCCATTTTTTGAAGCCTTTGTTCCATAACTTCTTGGCATTTTGAATGTTCCAAGATTCCACACTCCGGATGCCATGGATCGAAAACCAGATAGAGTCGTTTTGTCTGATACCGGTTGCCCACTTCCAGTCTTCACTTATTCTTGTGTAGCTTTTGACTTTATTCCAACTCTTCCATAGGGAGCACATGAGATTAGAGCCTTTCGAGAAGATGGGGATCGGGGAACACAGCAAGGTCAAGATGTCAAGATTCTTCCAATTAGGGAAACCCATGAGAGCCAACTCATTCTTGTTTCTGAAGATCAACTTGGCCCACGAGGCCTCCCCGTTGCACCAAGCCTTAATCATCCATTTGGCGGCCAGTTTGTTAGCCATGCACCCAATGTCCAGGATACCAAGTCCCCCACTATCTCTATGGCTGGTGTAGATGGACCATTTGATTTTAGGCACCCCCCTCCTATTGTGGTCGCCCGTCCAAAGGAAGTTTCTACAAATACTGACAATGTCTGCTTGCAAGAATTAAATAGCTTTGGTCAAAATTTTGTCAAAGAGTTGACTCAAAATGATGTAACCCAAGAAGATGATTAAATGGACAACACTGAGGAGCTCAAAACCTATGAACTTGGTAGTCTCAAGACCAAAATAAAAGACCCCTTGAGGGTCTCAGCCTCTATGTCCAAGCCCACTAAGAAATATAGAAAATAATGATATTGACTAAGCAGAGTCATCCGAGGAGGTTTCCTATTGAGGGTTTCTATTCTCATTTTATAGTTTATATCATGCTCTAGGAAACCAGGGTCCTCCTTATTTATTGTGTTATGAATCCGCAAAGCCAACTGGATGAAAGGGCTGTTGAAAATGTCACCTATGTGTAGCCACACGGAAACTCAATAAATATTATCAGCGAGAGGTATACTATAATGGCAATTCTAGTTGTTGTGTGTACTATCACCCCTTCTGATATTACTATGTTGTAGAAGTTCTTCATGTAGGATTCTAGTGGTAACATCTTGATCATGTTGATTATTTACAATAACCATGTTTATTTCTATAGTGTTTTCTACTATATTCTCTAGATTGAGGCTATTGGTATTAGAGAGGTGCAGGAACAAGTGCTTAGAGAGACATTATTGAAAGTTTCAGTGAAGGATACTGCCTAACTTGCTTGATCAGGAGTTATGTGGGAAGTTTACTGCCTAAGATTGCTGGATCTATTGATATCTACCAAAAGCTTGTTAAACTCTATGGGTTTGTTGGGTTCTATCTTATTACCTGTTGATTTTCTCATGAACCACATTAAGTTATTGTCTCTCAACATTAAAGGTTTGACTCACCCTACCAGAGGTAAAGCTTGTAGTACGTGGATGAAGGACTTGAGCCTCTCTCCTGATTTTCTTTTTTTTCTAGGAAATCAAAACCAAAGGGTTCAATCTTATAAAAAATCTTGGTATCTTGTCCTCCTCTCACTCTTGGTTCCATACTGATCATGATTATGGCAAAGGTGGGGTTGTGATTGGTGTTCATGCAAGTTTGGTTCATGTAGTTGAGAAAGTTATCTCAAGTCCCTTACATTAGTGGATTGGGTTTAAGTGTATGTGTCCTTTGAACTTGATCTTTTTCTGTGTGTATGCTTGCAAGAACATTGTAGAAAGAACTAAATCCTTGGAAGAGGTTATTGACCTTGAGGGATATTTGCTTATAATGGGGGACTTCAATATGGTGACTGATGCTAAAGATAGAATTGGGAACAAAAATAATGTTATTTCTGGAAAAGAGAGGTTTGCTTGGTTCGACCTGATTAATCACAAGAATCTTTTGGACTTCACTCTCCACACTAATATGGCTTGAACCAATAGAAGTAGGGACCAGTTTCTGGCTCCCTTGATTATCAATTTGCTCAAGAATAACCGTAGCTCTAGGGTTGGATGGCCTCACATGGATGCTTCTCTTTTGAAAATCCCTAGTGTGATTACTAAAACCGAAAATGTTTTTTCCCACTACTTTAATACCATTGCTTCCCCCCTTCTGGCTTGGAAGAAGTCAGTAAGAGATGTGCATATGTTTTTCACCCATTAAAAGAAGCTTGATAAGAAGATTAGGTATGATAGAAGAATGATGATTTTAAAAGAGATGAATAAGTTTAAAGAAGATTATTCTAACAATTCTAGTTATTGTTAGAGGATCATTGAGCTTCATGACAAGTTGAGACAGGAAGACTATATCTTGGATCATGGCTCTATTGTTGCCTCAAGGGAATTTTGGGTGGGGAAAGTGGACAGACCCAACAAAAACATGTTTGATTTACTTAAGAAGAAGAAATCATCCCTATGTTGAAAAAGAGTTTAGGTGGACATGCTATCAATATTGAGGAGAAATTTTAGGAGGCAGTTAGCTTCTTTGCTAATGTTTTGTGTGTGCCTACCAAGTGGGGGGAGGATATCGAGAGGGCCAAAGCTCTTATTGCTCTTAAAAGGAAGAAAATGATTCCTACTGACCTGGAATCTATTTTGGACCTACCCCTCTCTGTCGGTGAGGTCAGAGAAACCATTGGTAAATTGAAACCCTACAAGTCTCCTGATCTTGATGTGATTCCTAATGAGTTCTTTATTGTGTTAAGGGATTTTTTGACCCCCCTCATTCTCTTGGCATGGCAAGATGCTGTGAAAAAAGGTTCTCTCTCTACCTCCATTAACACTAGAGTTGTCAAACTTATTCACAAAAAGGAATCCAAGGATTACTTGAACAACTGGAGACCCATCTCTTGACTGACTTCTATATACAAGATATTTCCCTCTACCTTGGATGGAAGACTTAGGCTCATTACGAACTCTATCATCCTCCCTGAGGAATAAGGTTTTATTAGGGGGAGATTCATTTTAGATGCTATCATTTCTTTATGGGAGGGCATGAATTATGCTAGTGAAACTAAGCAGGACTATTATTTTTTTAAGAGTGCCTTTGATAAAGCTTATGATAGAATGGATTGGCACTTTATTCTCCAGTCTTTGCATGATATTGATCTTGGGGGGGGGGGGGGGGGGGCTTTATTAGGTTTGTGAATACCTTGTTTGGGAATGCTTATTCTAAGGTTGCTATGAATGTTTATGTTTCATCTCCTTTCAAACTTCAAAGATTCATTAGAGAGGGCTGCCCCTTAGCCCCCTTGCTCTTGGCTATCACCACTGATGCTCTTGGTTGGATTTTTAAGGATTGTATGGAGTCTTATGAGATTTGTGGTATTGATATCCCCAATGCCCCTACATCCTACACATTATTAATTATTTTCTATCCTATTGTATGCCCACCAAAAAAAGTTGCAACATATTATTGCCTTGTATAAGAGATTTTGTTGGAATGGTGATTGTAATGGTTCGTGTATTCCTAAAGTTTCTTGGAAAATATATTGTATGGAGAAGGAGGAAGGTACACTTGGGATTATGTGTCCTTCTAAGATAGCTTAGCAATTGTCTGTTAAGTGGATCCTTAGATCCCTCACTTCTACTGACTTTTGGGCTTGTCTTATAAAGAGGACGTGACGAGAAATGACAATCAATCTCAATGTTCATGATACCCCACAGGGCACCTTCTTTCACATCAGTAATGAAAATTTTTGAAAATCATTTTCACAAGAATGATCGTACATCGACTAGAGGATATTATGAATTTAGTTTTTCACTATTTTTAAACATCTTTTGAAATAGGTAAATCACCATGTGCTTAAAAGTGGTAAAGATTCCTAAAATGTGACCACATTAACATGCTTTCACCCAAGTGATAGAGGTACACACTTATTGAATGAAATCATTGGAAACCTTCTCCAAGAGTTCTTGACGATACATAAGAAGTATGCCCCCTATCATCCACAAGCTAACGGACAAGCCAAGAGCAAAAATAAGATCCTATGTAATGTATTGATAAAACAACTAAATAATAAATGCTCTCATTGGGATAAACAACTTCATCATGATGTGTGGGCCCCAATTGCCTACAAAACGGTACTCAATGCCACCCCATTTTAGATGGTCTTCGAATAGAATGTTGTGTTGCCATTTGACTTCTTGATCTCGAATTTAAAAGTAGCACAAGAGCATGAGTGGAATGGACATGACTTGTCCTCTAGGATATTTGATCTAGAACACTTAGGTGAAACCAGGATACAAGCAGTAGTAAGCATCTATGTTGCAAACAAAAGACAAAAGGCATACTTCGATGCACACATCAAGGATAAAGGATTGAAAGAGGGAGATCTAGTGTTGACTTATACACCAAAGCAACATGCCCATAGCGAGACTAAAAACTATTAAGAAGCAAAAAGAAGAAAAGTTAAGGGTTAGACAAGAGGTACAAGCAGAGGCTAGAGATTGCATTAGGTGAAATAAGTTAAGGTGACAAGGCCTACATGTCAATCCCAATGCCCCAAGATATCACATGGCTATGTGCACCAAAAAGAGTACACATCCTAGCATCATAGATAGACGACCATTTATCATGGTTGAGCTAGGGCATGGTGCTGCAAATAAGATGATCAAAGCTCTAATCGATTATGAAGATGCCACTAGTGCAATTAGGTACTCATGCTGTAAAGTATTGGACATGCAATTTAAGCCATTAGAATCTTATTTAGTGGGCTTATGAGGTATGGAAACCCCTTGTATCGACAAGGCGGACATCTCGATCCTCTTAAAGGATGTCCCTTTGAGAGTAAAGTTGCTAGAATGCTATGATGAGCACATCACAAAACATATGATATTAGGGAAGGATTGGTTGTTCGATCATGCAATTGACATAAACCTGTGGCAATGATTGTTTCATGTTTGGGTTAACAAGCAATTCCTAATTGTTGAATTGGAACGCAGGGGCCCTTTTGATTCCGATAGCCACCACTTTGCAGGCACTACAAAAACCAATGTGCACCATTCTTCACCTACTGGTGGGCATGTCATGCAAGTGTAGGAATCCCCTTCTCTTCCAAAAGTATCAACATCACAATTGGAACAATCAATTTTGTAGGGAAGGAGGACAACTACAACCATATGGCAAGAAGGAAGCCACCACAATGATAAAAGCTACTACATAACCTCACTCCTCACGTATAAAGACAAAACCTGAACCAAATTCCAAGACTAAACAAATATGGGTGATGAAAGGCAATGAACCACCACTTTGCCCCAAAAATTCCCATCTAGGCAAGCCAACCATGCCAAAAGAACAACCAAGAAACTAGGATAAGCTCAACCACAAGGTATCCAAGAAATTTGGGTGGCTAAGGAATTAGCTGCAACTCAACAAGGGTGATCACACATGTAGATACCTAAGGAATTCTTATATACACAAAATCATATGCTCTCCCTCATGAGAAAAGTCTCAACAAAGTAGCCAAGGAGAGTCAAGGGTCAGAACCAAGCACACAGATCAAAAGAAGATCAACTCACCTCTTTGGAACTAATAAGAAGACAATCAACAAGGTTATGGGTTCAGATGCCAAAAGCAGTAGTAGCCCACATAGAACCACAAGGGATACAAAGTTTAAGAAACAAACCAAAGATGAAGAGCCCAAAAGTGATTTGTACAGAATCAAACAATGTTCTAAAATGGATCCCTATAAGGAGGAATGATCAATTGTCTCTCAACCATCGATTGATTGTATCATTTTGAGATCCAATGGATACCTCCAAACAAAGATTGCATCAATGTCTGCAGGTAACATCAGAAGCCTTGATTTGCAAAAACCATGTGCCCTTTTGCATAACCCCATCTTTTGCACCATTCAGGTCATGCATTTCCACAGTATGCATTAATATAGGGCCACATTACAAGGCCGTGCATAGACATAGTTGAGAATCCCATGCACGAGACACATTTGACATATGTAACTTATTTTATTGATACTAACCTCTTTCTTCTTGTTTTTTGATAGTGTTCTGTAAATAAAAAGGGACAGGACCATGCGCTCGAAGAATCTTATCAATGGACCATCAACAAGGACATCCATCAACAACAAAACTCAAGCCAAATCACCATCATGGGACTACAACACGAAGAGATGATTATTGACCGACCTTTCACCATGGTAAGAATCCCCTACTTTGGCAACACTATGACGATGGTAGATTAGGAAACCTCTTCCTGAGCATACCCTTGAACTTAGCTCAAGACCCAATTTTGCTTACCATACTTCTTACAATGTGTTCCCCAACTAAGCATGCATAGGGCCACATTAGAAGGTCGTGCAAAAGGCACATATTTTCTTCAAACCCATGCACTAACACACTTACCCATCATTCATTATGGGTTACGAGTACTTGGCATGATAACTATGAAACCCACGTTTGAAAGATCCAAAGGACATCAAGGTTACAACATCAATACCTATGAAGAAATTCACAGTTGAGTGCTACTCAAAATCAAAATTGGCAACCTCTTTTGAGCAACTAGCAATTTTTGAAAGCTCACAAATACACCATCATGCTAGAATCCAAGGAAGAAGTACATGCAAAGGGACTGAAACTTGCAAAGTAGTGAATTAAATGAAGAACAAGACAACTCTGAGAACTAGCTCATGCAAAGAAAGACTTGTGAATGATGTCTGTGCAGCTCTCCACCCACCTTATATATCCTCTTGTATTCTAAAAATAGCAATGATCTAGAATGATCTAGTGCTACCATGTGGCCATCATGCAACACTCATCCCCATTACTATTGAATACCTTAGGATATCCCTCGAGTGTGGCACCTTGCATATGGCTAGCCCCTGTCCCACACACACATGGAATGGTCTCTATAGACCAATGTCTGACACTCTCTCCCCCTTCTAAAGATCATTTTCATCAATGATCGATGAGGGAAAGTACTTGCAAACTAGAGTTGCTGATTCCCAAGTAGATTGAATAAGTGGTAATCCTCTCCAAGTTACTAGATACTCTTGGATGACACGGTTTCTCAACTGCTTCTATCTCTAATCTAGTATCCTATCTAGAGAATGATTTATGCTATCACTTTGCTGCAAAGAAACAATACCCTCTATTAGATTATCCTCCTTGGAAATATACGTTCTAAGTTTATTGACATGAAACACTGGATGGACTCTACAATCTGGAGGAAGCTCTAGTCGGTATGCAACATCACTGAACTCTTTACTGCCTTCCAAGGTCTAAAAAACCTTGGTGAGAGCTTACTACACTTCCTTGTGGATAGTGAAGTAGATGTAGCTGGTACCTGAAGAAAGAATCTATCTCCTTCCTCAAAGTATCTAGGAGATCTCTTCCTATGGGGATACTCTTTTGCCCTAGGAGCTGCTTGTTGCATCTTCGCTTTAGCGATTTCTAAATTTTCTTGGAGGTTTGCTAAGAACACCGATGTACTAGGAATCCCAATCTATCTGCCTCTCAGACACATATGCTCTCAACATGTCCTCTAGAATTTGATTGACCCTCTCGATGTGAACATCTATCTGTGGATGATCACCACTACTCATTTTCAATGACACTTTTAGTTTGTCAAATACAAACTTCCAGAAGTGTCGTGTGAATCTGACATCCCTATCTAAAACTATGGATGTCAGTAACCCATGCAATCTAAATCCATGCTGGATAAAAAACTCTACTACTTGTGGAGCCTCTATTGCCTCCTGTGTGGGTATGAAATGAGCCATCTTGCTCAATCTATCTACCACAACAAGGATAGTATCCCACTTTCTCTGGGTCCGCATCAACCCCACTATGAAGTCTATGGATACACTATCCCATTTATGATCTGAATATGTAAAGGATGTAGAAGAACTGGTGTCTTTACCTTTCTTGCCTTGTTGAATTGACACATAAAGCATTGTTGAACATAAGTTTGGACATCTCTGGCTAATCGAGACCACCAAAATGTTCTTTTAACAAGTTGTGTTGTCTTGTCAATAGTAGCATGGCCTCTACAAGGAACATCATGGTTATCATGAATGACATTTTGTCTCAAATCTGTGGAATCTCGTACACAAACCTTTCCTTTCCATTTGAATATTCCATTCTCCTTTGAGAAAATGGAATATGGACTAGACTTTTTTGCTCTCTTACGTGAAGAAACAAGTGGAATTGCCTCCTCTCCTATTATAGAGTCATCACAAATGGCTCTAGTCATCTTTAACAAATGTGGATCTTCCACATGTGCTTCCTTTATCTCTTGAAGCAATGAGCTTTCTAGAACTATAAAGCTCATTTGATACATTATCCATGATAATGCATCACCTAATATATTCTCTTTGCCTCTTCTATATAGGATTTCCATGGGAAACTCCTGCATGAGCTTAGCTCAATGAGCCTGTTTGCCTTGAAGAGTTGGCTGACTACAAAAGTACTTGAGTGTATGGTGATTTGTGTATACTTTAATTCCACACCATAGAGATAGTGTCTCCTGACTTTAAGAGCATGCACCACTACAGACAACTCCTCTTCATGCACTGACCAATTGCATTGTGCATTGTCCAAAAGCTATTGGCCTACCATCTTGGCTCAAGATTGTCCCTATGGCTATGCCACTAGCATCCATCTCTAACTCAAATGTTTTCTGTGGATCTACCACTTTGAGTATATTTGAGTATTGTGGCCTCTGAAACAACTTGTTTTAGAGTGTCAAAAGGTTCTTGCTGCTCTTGCTTCCATGCAAATGGAACTTTTCCTTGAAGCAAGTTAGTCACAGGCACTGCTATCAACGAATACGAAGAGATTATTTTTTTTATAAAAAACAAAAAGTCCTAGAAATGATCGTAACTACCACTCATCCTGAGGAGTAGCCAAGCTAAAATAATTGGGACCTTCTTGGGATCCATCTGAACCCCATCATCTGAGACCACATGCCCTAGATACTCTATGCTCGAAAGAAACAACTAACTCTTCTCCAAATTTACATACATTTGATTCTCTTTTAATGCATTCAATACTAATCTTAGACGATTCTCATGCTTATGCATAGTCCTACTATACACAATAGATCATCAACAAAATCCACAAGAGACTTTCCAATGAAGGGTCACAGAATGTCATTCATTAACACCATAAATGTAGCTGGTGCATTAGTCAAACCAAATGGCATGATCAAATACTCATAATGCCCAAAACGGGTCCTGAACATTGTCTTATGTACATCATGATCTTTTACCCTAATCTGATGGTAGCCACTCTTTAAATCTATTTTTCTAAATACAATGGGTCCACCTACAGCATCTAAAAGATCATCTATACCAGCATGGGATATCTATGTTTAATAGTAATCTTATTGAGTGTTGGATAGTCTATGCACATCCTATAAGATCTGTCTTTCTTCTTCACGAGAAGAAATCATGCTACAAAGGGCGAATAGCTAGGTATAATCAACCCTTTTTGTAGGTACTCATCCCCCACCTTGCGGAATTCATTCTTCTCTTGCAAAATCATTCAAAATGGTGGTCGAACAATTGGACTCGCTCCTAATACCAATTCAATTCTATGTTCTTGCAAAGAGGCAAACCTAAAGGTAATTCTTTCAAGAATAACTCTTGGAATTCTACTCTGACTTTCTCTAAAAGTGCTTGAGCATTCCAACTAGAGTTTTCATGACAACATGAATCCATCATAATAGACGATGAATACATAAAATAAAGAAAATAAATATACTTACAATCAATCTTGAGCAATTGCGTCTCTTGGAGATTTGTATCTCCATGGATTAGTAGTCACCTCCCCTCATGTTCAAGCTAGTACACATGGGATGCAAAGTCAATGACTGGTCATTTCCTAGCATGCCACTTCTTACTTAGGACTGCATCAAAATGTGTCAGTCTAGCTATCTCAAAATCAAGTCTCTCCTCATAAGATTGTGAATGGGCAAACCAACAACTTGTCGGTCCCATGTCTTTGTTCCCTTCTCATCAAAGAGGTGATGCCCTAGAGACCCATAGCATAACCTCTCTTTCATTGTCTTCTCTTTCTGTTGAGGGGTAAGAATAGAATTATTACATGCCCTCTCAGCTAGAGCAGACACTTTCCTTTTACCTCTTGAAATTTTCTTGATCACGTACTTTAAGAAGTATTTCTCTATACTTATCCGAGTACTCTTGAATAGTCTAATTCTTGTGACTGATGAAGAACCAAGTGTCTAGTGCTCTAGACCTCTCATCAAGAGGTAGGAAATCTTTATAGAACAAGGCCTTGAAGTCATCCCAAGTCATGGGATATTTCTTATCTTCTTCTATCTTGCACCACCACGTATGGGGGATATCCATGAGGTTATAAGTGGCCTCCTAAATTTTGTGCCTATCGTCTACAATATGGCACAAACGGAAGCATTACTCCCACTTATTGAGCCACTCCTCAATAGGATCGGTAGTCCTAGCACTAGTCAACCCATGGTATCTAGGCGGCTTAAGATCCTTAAGTTTCCATCTAGCCTCTTTGACTAGGATGTTATCTCTAGGGACTTCTGGAGTTGGATGCTCATCTAGAGCATCTACCTCCATCCCTGGAAACTCAAGCTCATGCACATCTTCCTCTTTCTTGGAGCCATGCACGTGTTCCAAGATATCGTGAAGTGTGCTCTCTAGATGGGAAATCCTAGCACGCATGGTCTTAATGAGATCTATGGGGTGCTCTTCGATGAGTGTATCGGTCCTATAGGTGACGATGGTCCTAATTTCATGCAAGGATATGGTTTTTGTCAATTTTAGATTTTTTGTTGTTATGTTTTTTTTTTAGTTGTACACTCTATGTATACCTAAGATAAATAAGTGGTAGTGGAGAATAAAACAAGTCACAAGTCTTTGCTTAAAAGAGAATGATAAAATAGGAAACTTTTAGTATGGTTGCTATCCTTTAATGCATATGCATAATGAATCCTAAAAACTTCGACAGCATAACAATGCAAAGATGAAAAAAAATTACACTAAATACAGATCATGCACTTTTTGCAACAAAAGATGGTGCCGACACGCACAATCTGTCTACAAATCAACAAAGGCCACTAGACACCCTTACACATCTCTTCATGCTTGTTCTCAATGCATTGTTGATCTTGATTGTGACATTATCCTGGATGGTGACATTTTTATATTACTGAGCATTCCTATGGGCTTTGAGATTACCTTCTCTCAAATATTCGAGTGGGTGGTGTCTAAATTCAGATCTAAGATTTTTAAATGGATTTCTCTTCAAAAGAGTTTGTCTCATAAGATTTTTTTTCTAAATCATTACATCCTAGACATTATTAGTTTTTTTACGTCCTATTGGATACCCACCAAAAAATGTTGCAATAGATTATTGCCTTGTCTAAGAGATTTTGTTGGAATTGTGATTGTAATGGTTCCTGTATTCCTAAAATTGCTTCAAAAATATATTGTGATTATGGGTCCTGCTAAGATGGCTAAGCAATTTTCTATTAAGTGGATCCTTAGATCCCTCACTTCTACTGACTTTTGGGCTTGTCTTATAAAGAGGACATGAAGAGAAATGACAATTACTCTCGATGTTCATGATACCCCGCAGGGCACCTTCTTTCACATCAGTAATGAAAATATTCGAAAATCATTTTCACATGAATGATCCTACATCGAGCAGAGGATATTATGAATTTAGTTTTTCACTATTTAAACATCTTTTGAAATAGGTAAATCACCATGTGCTTAAAAGTGGTAAAGATTCCTAAAAGATGACCACATTAACATGCTTTCACCCAAGGGATAGAGGTACACACTTCTTGAATGAAGTCATTGAAAACCTTCTCCAAGAGTTCTCGACGATACATACGAAGTATGCCTCCTATCATCCACAAGCTAACCGACAAGCCAAGAGCACAAATAAGATCCTATGTAATGTATTGACAAAACAAGTAAATAATAAATGCTCTCATTGGGATAAACAATTTCATCATGATGTTTGGGCTTACTGAGTTGCCTACAAAATGGTGCTCAATGCCACCCCATTTTAGATGGTCTTCGAATAGAATGTTCTGTTGCCATTTGACTTCTTGATCTCGACTTTAAAAGTAGCACAAGACCATGAGTGGAGTGGACAGGAGTTGTCCTCTAGGATATTTGATCTAGAACACTTAGGTGAAACCAGGATACGAGCAGCAAAAAGCATCTACGTTGCAAAGAAAAGACAAAAAGCATACTTCGATGCACACATCAAGGATAAAGGATTGAAAGAGGGAGATCTAGTGTTGACTTATACAACAAAGCAGCATGCCCGTAAATTGGAAAAATGAGAATATGGACCCGTGATCATTAATAGAATTTCCACAAGAGGTGGAGTTCAATTGGACACTTTAGAAGGTGACATCTACCAAGCTATATTAGTGTATGTCAAGTCAAGCTATATCAGGAACCTCTTACAAAGGATATGCTAATGAGACTCAAAACTATTAAGAAGCAAAAAGAAGAGTCAAGTGTTCGACAAGAGGTACAAGCAGAGGCTAGAGATTGCATTAGGTGAAATAAGTTAAGGTTACAAGGCCTAGATGTCAATCTGAATGCCCCAAGATATCACATGGCTATGTGCACCAAAAAGAGTACACATCCTAGCATCATAGATAGACGACCATTCATCATGGTTGAGCTAGGGCATGGTGCTACAAATAAGATGATGAAAGCTCTGATCGATTATGAAGATGCCACTAGTGCAATTAGGTACTCATGTTGTAAAGGACTAGACATGGAAGTTAAGCCAATAAAGGCTTATTTAGTAGGCTTATGAGGTATGGAAACCCCTTGTATCAACAAGGCGAACATCCCTATCCTCTTAGAGGATTTACCTTTGAGAGTTAAGTTGCTAGAATGCTATGATGAGGACATCACAAAACATATGATATTAGGGAAGGATTGGTTGTTCGATCATGCAATCGACATAAACCTGTGGCAATGATCGTTTCATGTTTGGGTTAACAAGCAATGCCTAATTCTTGAATTGGAAGGCAGGGGCCCTTTTGATTCTGATAGCCAACACTTTGCAAGCACTACAAAGTCCAATGTGCACCATTCTTCACCTACTGATGGGTATTTCATGCAAGTGTAGGAATCCCGTTAAAATTGGAACAATCAATTTTGTAGAGCAGAGGAGGACAACTACAACCATATGGCAAGAAGGAAGCCACCTTGATGATAAAAGCTACTACACAACCTCACTCCTCACATACAAAGACAAAACCTAAACCAAATTCCAAGACTAAACAAATATGGGTGATGAAAGGCAATCAACCACAAATTTGCCCCAAAAATTCCCATATAGGCAAGCCAACCATGCCAAAAGAGCAACTAAGAAACTAGGATAAGGTCAACCACAAGGTATCCAAGAAACTTGGGTGGCTAAGGAATTAGCTGCAACTCAATAATGGTGATTACACATGTAGATTACCAAGGAATTCCTATATTCACAAAACCCTATGCTCTCCCTCATGAGAAAAGTCTCAACAAAGAAGCCAACGAGAGTTAAGGGTCAGAACCAAGCACACAGATCAAAAGAAGATCAACTCGCCTCTTTGGAAATAATAAGAAGACGATCAACAAGGTTATGGGTTCGGAAGCCAAAAGCACTAGTAGCCCCCACAGAGCCAAAGAGCCAACCAGAAGGGATACAAAATTTAAGAAACAAACCAAAGATGAAGAGCCCAAAAGTGATTTGTATGCAATCGAACAATGTTCTAAAATGGATCCCTATAAGGAGGAATGATCGATTGTCTTTCCAACATCGATTGATTGCATCATTTTGAGATCCAATGGATACCTCCAAAAAAGATTGCATCAATGTCTGCAAGTAACATCAGAACCCTTGATTTGCAAAAACCATGTGCCGTTTGCATAACCGCATGTTTTGCACCATTCACGTCATGCATTTCCACAGTATGCATTAATATAGGGCCACATTACAAGGCGATGCATAGACATAGTTGAGAATCCCATGCACATGAGACACATTTGACATATGTAAATTATTTTATTGATACTAATCTCTTTTTTCTTTTTTTTGACAATGTTTCGTAAAGAAAAGGGATGAGACCATGTGCTCGAAGAATATCATCAATGGACCATCAACAAGGACATCCATCAACAACAAAAGGCAAGCCAAATCACCGTGATGGGAGTACAATGTGAAGAGATGACTATTGACTGACCTTTCACCATGCTAAGAATCTTCTACTTTGGCAACACTATGATGATGGTAGATTAGGAAACCTCTTCCTTAGCATACCCTTTAGCGCTTAGCTCAAGACCCAACTTTGTGCACCATACCTCTTACAATGTGTTCCCCAAGTAAGCATGCATAGGGCCACATTATATGGCAGTGCACAAGGCACATACTTTTGTCAAACCCATGCACTAACACACCCATCATTCATTATGGGTTAGGAGTACTTGGCATGATAACTATGATACCCACGTTTGAAAGATCCAGAGGACATTAAGGCTACAACATCAATACCTATGAAGCAATTCACAGTCGAGCGCTGCTCAAAATCAACATTGGCAACCTCTTTTGAGCAACTAGCAATTTTTGAAAGCTCACAAATACACCATCATGCTAGAATCCAATGAAGAAGTACATGCAAAGGGACTAAAACTTGCAAAGGCTAGTAGTGAATTAAATGAAGAACAAGACAACTCTGAGAACTAGCTCATGCAAAGAAAGACTTGCAAATGATGTGTGCACAACTCTCCTCCCATTCTTTATATCCTCTTGTATTCTAAGAATAGCAATGATCTGGAATGATCTAGTGCTGCCATGTGGCCATCATGCAACACTCATCCCCATTACTATTGAATACCTTAGGATATCCCTCGAGTGTGGGACCTTGGCTATGGCTAGCCCTTGTCCCACACACACATGGAAAGGTCTCTATATACCAATGTCTGACACTCTCTCCCCCTTCTAAAGATCATTTTCATCAATGATCAATGAGGGTAAGTACTTGCGAAATAGAGCTGTTGATTCCTAAGTAGATTCAATAAGTGGTAATCCTCTCCAAGCTACTAGATACTATGGATGACACGGTTTCTCAACTGCTTCTACCTCCAATCTAGTATCCTATCTAGAGAATGATTTGTGCTATCACTTTCCTGCAAGGAAAGAATACCCTCTATTAGACTATTCTCCTTGGAAATATACGTTCTAAGTTTATTGACATGAAACACTGGATGGACTCTACAATCTGGAGGAAGCTCTAGTCGGTATGCAACATCACTTAACTTCTTTACTATCTTCCAAGGTCCATAAAACTTTGGTGAGAGCTTACTACACTTCCTTGTGGATAGTGAAGTAGATCTAGCTGGTACCTGAAGAAAGACTATATCTCCTTCCTCAAAGGATCTAGGAGATCTCCTCCATCAGCATTCTCTTTTGCCCTATGAGCTACTTGCTGCATCGTAGCTTTAGCTATTTCTAAATTTTCTTGGAGGTTTGCTAAGAACTCCGACGCACTAGGAAATTTCATTGGCATTCCTATGGTATTGGGAGTATTGGGATTCATGTCATTTTTCATCTCAAAAGGAGACATTCTTGTCACCTTATGACGCCTATTGTTATAAGGAAACTCTACTAGTGGCAGATAACTATCCCAATCTCTCTACTTCTGAGACACATATGCTCTCAACTTGTCCTCTAGAATTTGGTTGACCCTGTCATTCTAAACATCTGTCTATGGATGATCACCACTACTCATTCTCAATGGCACTTTTAGTTTGTCAAATACAATCTTCCAGAAGTGTCGTGTGAATCTGACATCCCTATCTAAAACTATGGATGTCAGTAACCCATGCAATCTAAAGACATGCTGGATAAAAAAACTCTACTACTTGTGGAGCCTCTATTGCCTCCTACGTGGGTATGAAATGAGCCATCTTGCTCAATCTATCTACCACAACTAGGATAGTGTCCCACTTTCTCTGGGTCCTAGTTAACCCCACTATGAAGTCTATGGATACACTATCCCATTTATGATCTGGAATATGTAAAGGATGTAAAAGACCTGGTGTCTTTACCTTTCCTGCCTTGTTCACTTGACACATAAAGAATTGTTAAACATAAGTGTGGACATCCCTAGCTAATCGAGACCACCAAAATGATGCTTATTTCTCCAATCACAAATATTATTTCTCAAAGATCTTTTGGTGGATGAAAGAAGAAGAATAGAGGTTTCCAACAAGCTATTATTTGCAAGAAACTGATCTCTAGAATTCAACTTATGGCCTTCATAAGATCACTCTGTATGAGCTACCAAAACAAGAAATTTTGCCTCGTTTAGTAAAAAATGACTGTTTAAAAATGAAAATTCCATGCCTAGCATCGACTTGCAACTAAAAGTTGATATCAGGCATCGACTTGGTTCTTTTTTAGCCACTTTTTAGCTCCTGAAATAGGCACGCAAACCATAGGTATAAACAAAACCACTTTTACGTGGGAAGTCGATGCCAGGCATCAACTTTATGGTGAAACTCAATGCCAGGCATCGAGTTGCTTCACAAAGCTCATGTTTTTTAAAAGATTCAACAACAAATACAACTCAAAGAATGAAAACAATGACTTATCAGCACAAACTCGATGCCAGGCATCGAGTTGCTTAGAAAACTTGAACTTTTGAACTCATCACACAGTAGGCAATCATGAAGATGATGGAGAGAGTCTCATACACATAACTTTACTTAGTTCTTCTCATAGCTATGAAAAACTCAAAAGTTTATAGATGCTTTCTCATTTAGAGAATCCCAACTTTACTCAATCATACAAAATGAACTCCTAGTAACATTCTCTCTTCCACACCGCGTCAGTTGATACAAACTAACTTATATAGTTTTTCTCAATCTTGTGACTTTTAAAAAACTTCTAGAACTAAAGTGAACTAACTTTACAAATATAATACACTTGGGAATTTGTCCCTTCACATAGGCATGGGGTTTTCTTTAAAGCTTTGACCTTCAAATATATGTCCAATTAGTGATTGTTTCTCCAATAGCTCCCCCTCAAGCACTAATTGACATTCTCTGTTTCTTCATATCATCTTCTTTTCTTTTACTTCTGCCATGCTTTTGAATCTACAGGTCTTCACACCATCCAAGCTCTTTGTCATTATATCTGCTATCTGATCCTTTGTAGAAATGTATTCCACTTCAATTTCTTTCTCCATTGCCTTTTCTCTCAGGAAATGATGATGTATCTCTATATGTTTTGTTCTTGCATGAAATATTGGATTTGCTGCAAGATAAAGGGAACTCATATTATCTCCATGTATTACAGGTATACCTTGATCAATACCCAAGCTTTTGAATAATGTCCGCATCCATATGGCCTCCTTAGCTACTTCCACAAGTCCTTTGTACTCAGCTTCAGTTGATGATAATGCTACAGTACATTGTTTCTTTGAACACCAACTTACAAGCTTAACACCAATATATATCATGTAACCATGAGTTGATCTTCTGTCATCTTGATTACCTGCCCAGTTTGAATCACTATAGGCTCTCAACTTCAAATATGAAGTAAAAGGATAATATTATCCTTCCTTTATAGTTCCTTTGATATATCTGAGAACTCTTTGACCTGCAATCCAATGTGGGTCCTTTGGACAACGCATGATTTGTGACAACACTCCCACTGCATAACTAAGATAAGGTCTTGTTAGTGTAGCATAAATCAAACTACCCACAAGAGATTGATATTTCCTCATATCTTTATATTCTGCACCATCATATTTACCGAGCTTGTGGTTGACTTCTAGTGGAGTGGAAGGTTCTCTGAAATTTTCCATTCCAAACTTTTTCAACAAGTTCAGAAGATACCTTTCTTGTGATACATATATACAATGATCTGTATAAGTGACTTCCATTCCAAGAAAGTATGATAACTTTCCTAGGTCACTAATCTTGAACTCTTTCTCAAGTAATCTCTTTACTTCCTTGATTCCTTCATCTGAAGTACCTGTGATTATAATGTCATATCCATAAATACAAATGTAGATTGTACCTTCATCTGTTCTTTTGATGAGTAGACTTGGATTCGCTTTTGAACTTTGATATCCAAGGTCATTGAGATACTTCACTAGTCTATAATTCCATGCTCTTGGAGCTTGCTTCAATCCATAGAGTGCTCTTCTCAACCTGCAAACAGAGTTTGGATACCTGGAATCTATAAACCCTTGAGGTTGTTCCATGTATACCTCATCTGATATGTATCCATTCAAGAATGCATTCTTTATATCCAATTGACTTAGAGTCCATCCTTTTGAAGCTGCAATAGCAATGATTGTCCTTATAGTTGACATCTTAGCTATAAGATTGAATGTCTCATCATAATCTATGCCATAGGTTTGGGCATAGACTTTCACCACCAGTATAGCTTTGTATCTGGCTATACTTACATATGCAAGCTTCTTCACTTTATAAACCCATTTATTTCCAATTACTTTCTTACCATTTGGTTTAGGAGCAAGTTCCCATGTCTTGTTCTCGTGTAGTGCATTGAACTCTTCCTTCATTGCTTCTTCCCATTGCTTCTTACCTTTTCTTCATCATAGTTCTGAGGTTCTTCATCATCTTTGACCATATATACAAAGTTCTTCTGAGTTATGTAAGAAGTATCATAAGAATACCTTTCTAGTTTGCCTTCTAATCCTACTTGACCTTCTTGGTTCACATTCTTCATATGTGTCTGGATACACCTCTTCATCAAATATAAGAGCTTCTTCATTTCTTCTTGTTAATCCACTTTTGTATGTACTTGCTTGCATATAGTCTTCATCTTCATTCACCTCCACACTTGATTTTCCTTTCTCACATCTTCTTACCTCTTCTTCAAATTCTTCAGTTGTATGACTTTGATTTGCATACCAATTTTTATGTTCATCAAATGTAACATCTCTAGGAACAAGAAATTGTTTGGTTAGAGGATTCCACAACCTGTAACCCATCCTCAAGTTTATGTCTAAGTTTTGATGGCACATAAGCATATGCAATTGATCCAAACACTTTACAATGATCTAGTGTTGGTTTCTTACTCCACCAAGCTTCATATGGATTCATTCCATTTAGAGTTTCACATGGTAATCTATTCACAAGATATGTAGCTATATTTACATCCTCAACCCAAAGATAATTTGGACAATCTTCTCCTTCAGCATAGCTCTAGCAAACTCAACCAAAGTCATGTTTCTTCTTTCTACTACACCATTTTGTTGTGGTGTATACCTACAAGTTATTTCTCTCTTAATACCTGCATTCCAAAGATAATCATTGAACTCTTGGGAGAAGTATTCTCCCCCTCCATCAGACCTCAGTATTTTAAGCTTTTGACATGTGACTCTCTCTGCATATTCATGAAAATGATTGAAAGCTCCAAACGCTTCTGATCTTTCCTTCAAAACATACACAGTTATCCATCTTCTAGCATCATCAATGAAAAGAACATAATACCTTGAGCCACTGATAGATCCTTCTTTTGTTGGTCCCCATACATCTGTATAAATGAGCTCTGGTACTCCATCATGTTTGAATCCTTTCTTCTGAAATGGTAACCTGTGTGCTTTTCCCATTTGACATGCTTCACATTGATAGATCATATGTTGACTCTACACATTTGGTAATCCTAGTAGAGATTGATTAGCAACCATATCTTTAATTCCTCTTTCATTGAAATGACCTAATCTCTTATGCCAGAGATCACGTTCTGTAATCACTCCTTCACCATGTGTGAGCAAAGCTTGACCAATGTTCCCTTGCACTCTTAAAGTAAAGATTCTACCTTCTTTCTTACCACAAACAATCTGATTATATCCATTCTTTCAATCTTCAACAAATACTCCTTCATTCATCTCCCTTCAAGACTTGCTCAAATGTGAGCATCAAATCAAGCAACTAGTTCAAATCTGGAACAGAATGAATTAATCAAAGTTCTATTGATAAGACAAAAGGTTTCCACCTTTCACCCACTCTCAAACCTGCAAGCAATTGAGCAATCAATCTGTGATCCTCAATACCTTCATCTATGGATCCAAGACTATCTGCTTGATCCTTCATCTTAGTGACATAATCACTAATGGTTTGACTCGGCTTCTTCTTGAATGTTGTAAACTCTGACCATAGACTGCTTTCCATGCTTTGGTGGTACCTTTGAAATGGTATTCCAATGCATTCCATATATCTTCAACTGATTCCAATCCTCTGATGTGTGGTAGCAAATGATCTGAATTGTATTGTAGATGTAAGCTTTTGCACTTGCATCCTTCTTCTGCCAATGCTTTAAAGCATCCAATTCTTCTTTCTTTGGTCGGCTTTCATCTTCAAATATTGGCTTCTCTTCTTCACTTGTTACATATAACATGAGATCCTTAATCATAAGTAAGGCTTCCATTCTCATTACCCATGCAGGGTAATTATCTTTGTCTAGTTTGTCAATGGAGATATGATGTACCATACTCCTTTCCTTCTACTGCAACCTGTGAGCTTAAAGAATAAAGGATAATACCTTTTGAAGTTCTTTGTGTATGAAGATAATTTTTAAGTAACCTTTTGATGCCTTGAGTCTTCCAATGCTTTAGCTTTCAATCTTTAATGAAAATTTTTCAAAATGTCTCGTAACTTTTCTTCTATCTGCTTTCTAGGACCTTTCTGCTCTAATACCACTTGTTGATGTATGAAACATCACAAGAAATGAATTAATGTAACACTAGACAACCTCTATAGTCACCATTAATTGATTGTCACTCCAAACTTTGAGAAATGATAGCCAAAACCAAGAACTTTACTTCTTCATAACTTTCTAGTCACTAAAATGACATACCTTCACTCTTTTGCTTATTTCTCATAGCACAAATATTTTTTCTCCAAGATATTTTGTCTATGAAAGTAGAAGAGTAGAGCTTTCCAACAAGCTATTATTTGCAAAAAGTTGATCTCTAGAACTCAACTTATGGCCTTCACAAGATCACTCTATATGAGCTACGAAAACAAGATATTTTGCCTCTTTTAGTAAAACTAACTATCTAAAAATGAAAATTCGATGCCTAGCATTGACTTGCAACCAAAAGTCGATCCCAGGCATCAACTTGGTGCTTTGTCAGCCACTTTTTAGCTCCTAAAATAGGCATGTACACCACAAGAATAAACAAAACCACTTTTATGTGGGAAGTCGATGCCAAGCATCAACTTTATGCTGAAACTCGATGCCAAACATCGAATTGCTCCACAAAGCTCATGTTTTAAAAAGATTCAACAAAAAATACAACTCAAAGAATGAAAACAATGACATATCAACACAAACTTGATGCCAGGCATCACGTTTCTTGGAAAACTTGAACTTTTGAACTCATCACACAGTAGGCAAGCATGGAGATGATGGAGAGAGTTTCATACACATAACTTTAATTAGTTCTTTTCATAGCTATGAAAAACTCAAAAGTTTACAGATGCTTTCTCACTCAGAGAAGCTCGACTATACTCAGTCATACAAAATAAACTCCTATTAACATTCTCTCTTCCACATCGCTTCAGTTGATACAAACTAACTTATATAGTCTTTCTCAATCTCGTGACTTTTAAAAAACTTCTAGAACTAAAGTGAAATAACTTTACAAATATAATACACTTGTGAATTTGTCCATTCACATAGGCATGTGGTTTTCTTCTAAAGCTTTGCCCTTCAAATATATGTCCAATTAGTGATTGTTTCTCCAACAATTTGTGTATACTTTAATTCTACACCATAGAGATAGTGTCACCAGACTTTAAGAGCATGCACCACCGCATACAACTCCTCTTCATGCACTGGCCAATCGCAATGTGCATTGTCCAAAAGCTATTGGCCTACCATCTTGGCTCAAGACTGTCCCAATCGCTATGCCACTAGAATCTGTCTCTAACTCAAATGTTTTCTATGGATCTACCACTTTGAGTATAGTGGCCTCTGAAACAACTTGTTTTAGAGTGTCAAAACGTTCTTGCTGCTCTTGCTTCCATGCAAATGGAACTTTTCCTTGAAGCAAGTTAGTCATAGGCACTACTATCAACAAATACGAAGAGATGATTTTTCGATAAAAACCAAAAAGTCCTAGAAATGATCGTAACTACCCCTCATCCTAAGGAGTAGGCCAAGCTAAAATAACTAGGACCTTCTTGGGATCCATATGAACCCCATCGTCCGAGACCACATGCCCTAGATACTCTATCCTCAGAAGAAACAACTAACTCTTCTCCAAATTTACATACATTTGATTCTCTTTTAATACATTCAATACTAATCTTAGACAATTCTCATGCACATGCATAGTCCTACTATACACTAATAGATCATCAACAAAATCCACAAGAGACTTTCCAATGAAGGGTCATAGAATGTCATTCATTAACATCATAAATGTAGCTAGTCGAACCAAATGGCATGATCAAATATAATGCCCAAAATGGGTCCTGAAAGGTGTCTTATGTACGTCATGATCTTTTACCATAATCCCATGGTAGCCACTCTTTAAATCTATTTTGCTAAATACAATGGGTCCACCTAGAGCATCTAAAAGATCATCTATCCCGGCATGGGATATCTATGTTTCATAGTAATCTTATTGAGTGTTGGATAGTCTATGCACATCCTATAAGATCCATCTTTCTTCTTCATGAGAAGAACTCATGCTACAAAGGGCGAATAGTTGGGTCTAATCAACCCTTTTTGTAGGTACTCATCCCCCACCTTGCAGAATTCATTCTCCTCTTGCAAAATCATTCAAAATGGTGGTCGAACGATCAAACTCGCTCTTGATACCAATTCAATTCTATGTTCTTGCAAAGAGGCAAACCTAAAGGTAATTCTTTCAAGAATAACTCTTGGAATTCTACTCTCACTTTCTCTAAAAGTGTTTGACCATTCCAAGTAGAGTTTCCATGATGCCATGAATCCATCGTAATAGACATGAATACACAAAATAAAGAAAATAAAAATACTTACAATCAATCTTGTGCAGCTTGGTAGTAGTTACCAATCGCGTCTCTTGGAGATTTGGATCTCCATGGATTAGTAGTCGCTTCCCCTCATGTTCAAGCTAGTATACGCAATGCAAAGTCAATGACTGGTCATTTCCTAGCATGCCACTTCTTACTTAGGACTACATCGAAATGTGTCAGTCTAGCTATCTCAAAATTGAGTCTCTCCTCATAGGATTGGATTTGAATGGGCAAACCAACAACTCGTCAGTCCCATGTCTCGGTTTCCTTCTCATCAAAGAGGTGATGCCCTAGACACCCATAGCATAACCTCTCTTTCATTGCCTTCTCTTTCTGTTGAGGGGTAAGAATAGAATAATTATACGCCCTCTCAGCTAGGGCAGACACTTTCCTTTTACCTCTTGAAATTGTGTTGATCATGTGCACCTTCTTAGCCTCTCTAGAAGGTTGTGCACTGAGCGAGAGAGGAGTAGATGTGTGGAAGGGTTAGCTTACCTTAGTTAATGAGGACCTCTGACTCTGGAAGCCGATGCCCCTATGGCCATCCTCATAGACTAAAGCCATCTTCGTGGCCTGTGCCAAGGATTGATATCTTTCCTTCCTCACCAAAGGTCTAATGGTTTCTCTCAGTCGCAAGATAAACTTATGGACTTGAAGGAACTCAGGGATAGTATCACGTACTTTAAGAAGGACTTCTCTATACTTATCCGAGTACTCTTGAATAGCCTGATTCTTATGACTGATGAAGAACCAAGTGTCTAGTGCTCTAGACCTCTCATCAAGAGGTATGAAATCGTTATAGAACAAGGCCTTGAACGCATCCCAAGGCATGGGATCTTTCTTATCTTCTTCTATCTTGCACCACCACCTATGTGCGATGTCCATGAGGTTATAAGTGGCCTCCTAAATTTTGTGCCTATCGTCTACAATATGGCACAAATGGAAGCACTACTCCCACTTGTTGAGCCATTGCTCAATAGGATCAGTAGCCCTAGCACTAGTCAAGACATGATATCTAGGTGGCTTAAGATCCTTAAGTTTCCATCTAGCCTCTTTGACTAGGATGCTACCTCTAGGGACTTCTAGAGTTGGATGCTCATCTAGCGCATCTACCTCCATCCCTGGAAACTCAAGCTCATGCACATCTTCCTCTTTCTTCGAGCCATGCACGTGTTCCAAGATATCATGAAGTCTGCTCTCTAGATGGGAAATCCTAGCACTCATGGTCTTAATGGGATCTATGGGGTGCTCTTCCTGAGTGTATCAGTCCTATAGGTGACGATGGTCCTAATTCCATGCTAGGATATGGTTTTGGTAACTTTTTCATTTTTTGTTTTTATGTTTTTTTTTATTTGTACACTCTATGCATACCTAAGATAAATAAGTGGTAGTGGAGAATAAAACAAGTCACAAGCCTTTGCTTAAAAGAGAATGATAAAATAAGAAACTTTAGTATGGTTGCTATCCTTTAATGCATATGCATAATGAATCCTAAAAAGTTCGACAGCATAACAGTGCAAAAATGAAAAAATGATACACTAAGTACAGATCATGCACTTTTTGCAACAAAAGATGGTGGCGGCATGCACAATCTATCTACAAATCACCAAAGGGCACTAGACACCCTTACGAATTTCTTCATGCTTGTGGCACGGTATTTTAATAAGAACACGATAAGTTCTTATACATGCCTCACTGAACCTACAAGACAAATACTTACTTGTACCTACAAACAACACTTCATGAACCATAGAAGACTAAACAACATCGTAACTATGCATATACTAAAGATGTTATGCAAAAATGCATTTTCTATATGGTGCATGAATAAAGAAGAAAGCAATAATGCATGATAATTGACCAAAAAGCTCATCTAAAGGTCCAAAAGTTGATATGTAGGTGGATGCACATGCTGAAGATGGTCCACACTCCTTCCTTTGGCTTTCCAAGAATCTCCCAATAGTTGTTGCATCAAGAAAGTTCTCAAACGGGAGTTGTTGATGACAAACAACCATAATCAAAGCTCTAAAGAGGGTTGAAATTGAATCCAACGACTCTCTAGAGAGATCTCTTAGAGAGCAGTCCACAACAACATGAATTTCTGAATTCGGATCTCAATTGACCAAAATATGGCCAAATAAGTGGAGGTAGGTAGTGCAAAAGGCTATGATTGGCAAGCTTTAACTATGGAGAGCAAGAGCTAATGTGAATTTGATCTTTTATATAGCTCCCTTCAGTTCCCAGTTGTGCACGAGCATGAGGAGTAATCCCACATGAGAAGCACAAAGCACTTAAGCGTGTATATAAGGATGATAAGCACTCTCTCTCTCTCCCTTCTTCATGATTGAATTGTGCATAGGGCCTCGCTGTTCGTGCGACTAAGTGGGAGGGTCGTTGATGTCTTTGGGCACCGTGCTCATGCAAGAGTCCCTTTGGGGGAAGCTAAGGATCCTCTCAGGGGAATCTTCTCTCCTAGAAGTTCTGCTTCGGTCTCTGTAATTCCTTGCATGACAGTGGCCTCCCGTTGTGGAGGTGATCACAATCTGGGTGGATTGGGTCCGGTCGCGACACACACAGTGTATGAAGCTAGTGAGTGTTGGAAGGTTTATGTAATAAAAATTGTGAAGGTGAAGATGAAGTTGGGTATGGGAAGAAGAGATATCATGATTTGATTATAGAAAAGGGAACATATGAACGCAAGATAAACGCATGAACATGAATGACGAGGACAAAAGAAACCATTCACATGAATCAATTCAGAAAGGAAGAATGGTCCAAAAATATGGAGCTTCTTAAACACTTTCCAAATTTAATTCATATTCATAGGTTCTTTTGGATGGAATGAATGCATGATGAGAAAAAAACTGAAACCACACACATGAATTAGTCTCGATAGGAAGACTGGTCCAAGAATGGAGCTTGTTATACACTTTCGAAACTAAAACATATGCATGGGTATTTGTTGGTATGAATGCACGTGGATCATGATTTATGAATGAATAGAAAATAATTCTCTCAACCTTAATGCATCATCCTCATTGGTTCAACGCAATACTGCGGAGCCTTCTCACACATAGAAAAAGATAGGAGGAGACATGTAAAAACATATAAGAGACTAAGAGACAAGAGGAAAGAGACATGTATTAGAAGATATTGTTATGACATACATATACATGAATGTTGTGAAACATCAAGCTAAGCATTCTACTGGTCAAAGGTGGTCCGCACCACCCTCTCACCATGATAGTTCAACCGAATGTCACACGTAAGAGGATAGGTTCCACTTCATTGACCCTATGTCTTTCTAGGATCATAATGTATTTCTAAAGAAGTATAAGAAACATAAAACCAGCTCTAACTCACTCACACACTCCACTGAGGGTGAGCAAAGAAAGATAAACTGGGTTTATGAGCCTATCCTAGAGAGGAAGTCTAAAAATTGAGTCTAGGAACTATGCTCTTACTAGCCCACCTTAGATCCTCACATGCTCAACTGAGGGTGATCGTCTCAAGGAAACCATGTGCTAGCAAGGGCCCTATGGATGCCTAACAATGATGCTCTAGGAGTTTGGAGGGGGGTTTATATAGTTTTTTGAATGAATTTGGGCCCTTGGATCTAGAGAAATCAACTCTCAACCCTAAGATCCGCTTCTTTTGATTAAAACCATTGGATTTATCAAATGGATGGTTAGGATTGGTTCTTTATATGATATCTAGGGCAAAGGGGAGAAAAATAGGTGCCTTCATTCTCCACCATTAGATCTGGGGCTGTTCTGGACCATTGGATCAGTGCTAACATCAATTTGGATAAGATAAGCTACTATTTTTGGATAAACTCTACATTATTGATCTTTGATCATCAAAAAAGTCTTATCCGATGAAAAAACTCGTGGATCCTCCTTGCTTTATGCTTTAGTGCATCTCCACCCTTCAATGTGAGCTCATCTTGACCATACAACATGGTTCAATCATTGTTTGCCATGTGGCAACCCTTCAAGCCTTCAATTTTCTTATTCTAGGAAACTGTAGTGACCTTAAAAACTAGATTTTGTGCTCTTTGACCCTTCAAATATCCTTTGATGAAGATGAAAATTTGTAGGGCTATGTTTTGAAAGGTCTCCTTTAGCAATATGCACAAAAAACTCCCATCTGAATCTCCCTTACACCAGTTTGACTACATTTGGAAGCTTGTAAGGTGGCATTAAGGTCTCTAGGAAGCTATGATAGCCTTGAAAATTCGTACAAACATCTTTATACATGCCAACTCATATGGCTAACTAAAATTCCTATACAAAATTTTGTAGGGTCTAAGTGGGAAAATTACTTTTTTTACAAAATGCAAATGACATATCAATGTGCTAGAAAATCCATTTTCATGTGAAATGCGGGCTATATACTGCCTTTGATAGGATTTAAAAGTATATAAGTTTTAATGTGATTTATAGACATTGAAATTTTTTCCCTAATTTCCAAAATTTGACCAGCTTTGACCGCCACCTTGGATTTGCTTGATTTCTTCCAAAGTTTGCATGTGAACTCCCTTTGACATCTTTGATGCATCTTGGACTTCTTGAGGAATTATGGCTACCTTCACCGAATGTGTTTCATGTAGGCCTTCATGAATGAGAGAGGAGAGAAAATCTCAATGACATTCGACCCACTAAACCTGCGATTCCTCTAGAAGCGCGACTCTAGTATTTCTGAAAAACAAAAAGTTTCAAGCATCAAATTCTTTTATAGTTAACATATGGAAGAAAAAATTGATCATATGCATAAATGAGTAGGCACTATGACATGAAGAAAAATTTGCATGAAAGAAAGAACTGAAATAGGCAACAAGAATATGCATGAACAAATAGGCAACATATATGCAAATGAACAGGCAACATTGACAACATGTAAAGAAAGAAAACAAACAAGCATCAATATGAAGTGGAAGTGGATGTATTGAGTCATTTTAAGCATCAATTCCTCTCATCTTGAAGAAAAATTTGTACCTTTTTCATAAAGAAACCTACCTTAAATATGATTATAAACAAAGATTTAGGATTTTCAAGAGACATCTTTCATCTTTAGATTGTTTTAGATCAACCTCTTTCCTACACAAAAAAGAATATGCTCTTTCTCTAATAACATGCAAGGAAATCTAACTAAACTCCACTAATGCATAAATGTGCCTATATAGCCCTTGATTTATTCTACTATGCCTCCTTATCTTCCTTTGGCTTGCTCTTTTTTTTTAATGATGATGTCAAGGCAACTTTATGGTTATGATCACATTTTTGGGGTGGAAGAAAGTGTAAACTTCTTGGTAACATGTAGCAGCTTTTTTCTTATGATGGGGAAAAATTAAACCCCGATACAAGGTACAACCATTTTTGATGACGAAGAACAATCATTTAAACTCCGATACAAGTGTTGTGAGATGGACTAAGGATGTAGAAACATGCAGTAGCATGAGCTAGGACTTCAACAATTATGCTTTCGATACAGGATACATATGCATGTTTATATATGAAAGTCATGTCACCAAAATAAACCTCCAAATCTACATGCCCTATCTTTCAATAATCCTCGATTATAACCGATTTCTTAGTAGATAAAATACTACTTAAGATATGATTTTACACAAGTAGAGAAATCATCATTTGCCCTTTTGACTCAAGTGATGTGGATATGTAATGCAATGCAAAGATTGAAAAGAAACATGCATGAAGTGAAATTGCAAACAAACAAAAATGGAAAAAAAAGTGGAATGAACTTGAGAAAAAACAAAGCAACATGAACTTGAAAAATTAATGATATTTCTTTTTTTTCTTTTTTTTTTAATATGGATACTCTTGTTTATGAATTGGCCTCATTGATGTCATCTTCTTCAATGTCCTCATCCAAAACGTACTCGTCATTATCACGTTTCTTGAATAACTTTATCCTTTTACCTGCAATCAAAGTTTTTCGTGAAACATCATTTGATTCACAAAGATCATATGTACCATTGTTGTTGACTTTTGATACAATGTATGGCCCAAACCACCTTTGAGTGAGCTTTTTGCATGCATCATATTGAGAGTCTCATAGTTACAAGATCTACTACCCACTTGTAGTGAATACAAGGTGCATCAGTAGGATGCAAAGGATCTCTATGTTTGATTGACAAATGAAGTTGACAAGTAGAACATGTTGAAACATAGCTACTAATGTCAACATACATCCTAGGCTAATAATAGGTACTTCTAATTTTTTCATATGTTCCAAAAAATCCTTTATGACCTACCCATTATGTCTCATGCATTTCTTCATTACTTGCAACTGAAGACCTCGCTTTCCTAGGACTCATTGTGGATTCTTAACCTTACCCTTAGCATGCCTCGAAAGATAATTGTTACATAGGAAAAAGTTATAAGCTCATTTCCTAATGTTACTGAATCTATTCGTAGTCCATCTAGGTAATGGTTGTAGTGTACTCAGGTACTTTCCTATGTCTCTCCATTCATCTTCGTACTCAGACTCATGAAATTGCTCATACTCGTATATATGTGGAATAGTCAACTAAGTTCACATTCTTAATTAGATCACTTTCAAGATCATCATCAAATCTAGCTCTTGATAACATATCAGCAACTGAAATTGACTTACCTGAAATATGAACTAACTCAAGATTTATGAACTTAATATATGAGATCCATCTAAGCATGGCTATATCAGGAGATGAACAATTGGCTATCATTCCGATGAGAGGCAAACAATCAGTCTCAACCTTGACATTTGCACCAATGAAATATTCTTTGTCTGTTTTCAAAGTTGTCACCATACCCCATAGTTCTCGTTTAATCTGCGAATATTTTCATTGTGTTTCATGTAAAATTTTGGCACCAAACCCAATTTCATATCTATTCCCTTCACTATCATCTTGACTTATGACCCAACCTATACCAATAGTACTAGTATCAACAGTCAAAATAATAGGTTTGTTAACAGAATAGTCTACACGCTTAAGGATGGGAGCTTCAAGCAATAATTTCTTCAATTTACGCATAGCTTGTGTGTGTTTTTTAGCACAAATAAATTTTCATTTCTTCCTCAACAAGTCATAGAGACAATCAACAACATGAGTAAAGTGTGGGATCCAAATAACATAAAACATGCAAGCACCAATAAATCTACGTAGCTCACTCATGTTGTTACATGTTTCAGAAATCTTGCTAATGGCATCAACTTTTTGTGGGCATGGCTTTCGACCATAATGGCCACATAAATGTCCAACAATAAGAACCTCGTTGACACCAAAAATAGTTTTTTCTATGGAAAATGTGAGACCTACCTTTTCAAATCGTTGAAATATTCGTTCACAATCAGAGATATGGTCAAGAACAAATTTACGACATCCAAATGAATCTAAAGTAATGTCCTTTACATGTTCCTTACTTACTTTAATTGGAATATCATCAATGAATGGCATGGTTATATGAGGAATAAAATCATGTAAGACCATATTCATAGCACTCATCATATGAGCCACAAAAATTAGTCGCTCCTTGAGGTAAAGTACACATTCGCGGTAAGCCTAAAGGAGTTTTCATTGTGGTTATGTCACGACTCTCAAATGCTAATTGGAATTGCTCATATCCCGAATATAAATCACCCATTGAATAGATAGAATGTCTTGAAAAATGATTCAGCAAACTCATCTACAATGGATCCTATTCCTACATTCCTTATGGTGACTTTATTGACAAGTTGGAGATCTTGAATAAAACGTAGTTTACCATTCTTTTTAGGCACAGTGAACCATCTGTTTGAGTAAGGTGCAAAAGATGCCTCTAAAATTCTCATGTTTATCTTCTCCTTAAGTAGTTTCATTAGCTCAGGTATGTGAGCCTTTGGAACCGATATAGGGTGAAGATTCCATGGAATATGTGGAATAGTAAAGATTATCATGGGTGCAACTAGCTTATGATCTGCACAACCAATCTCATGAGGATACATAGTAAAGGCTTTTCCATGGCTACATATGACTCTCTCAAATTTATCTCTCTCTGCTAGTAAAAGAAAGTCATCATCTCTACCAATTTTCACATGTTTGATTGTCTCATCTATGAATATATGTCCTATTTTTTTCTTATCCCAAAGAATTGGATCGTTTTTCACATCAATAATTTTTTCATTACTTCCTTGGGGTAGTGGTTGAGCTATGGGTTTGATTCTTTTATCTACAATTTTGTACTTTGTTTCAACTAAGGCATCATGGGTTTGGATCAATTTTGAGCACTTGTCAACATTGAGAGCATACTCATGGATTAGAGCATACTCATGAAGGGAAGAAAGAAGAATAATATGGGAATTAGAATTTTGCTGAAGACATAACTCAAACTCCTCGAGAGTAGAGAAACAATGAGATGTCTCAATCACATAACTCAAACTCCTCGAGAGTAGAGAAACAATGAGATGTCTCTATCAATGTTCTCATCATGTTCCATGATTTTGTTGGTTTTATAAATTTTTTGGGTTTTTTGGATAAAAGACTTGGACAATTGACTTTTTATGAAGAAAATCTAATCTAGAATGTGGAAAACAAAGTGTCAAACTATTGTACAGGTTGGTTGGTTGTGATATGTCAAACCAATGTCCACTATTATCCTGCTCAACAATGGATTCTATTCAAAATTTTGATCATATGTAGCTCCAAACATGAATCGCGGTGCACAATCACTACAAGCATGCTCATGACCTTGAGTAACAATAGGTTTCTTTCTAATTGACAATCGATTCCTAGGAGAATTCACTCCTACCGTCATGAATTGAAGTGATTGCATTCCATCCTTAGACTTAATTCTAGCATAGGTAGACCCATCATCCATGGCTTTAGTTTCCATACAACTCTCACAAATAAAAGGCTAACCTAAAAGAACTTCATAGGAGCAATTATCTTGAATAAAAAAGTGAAATTCTTTTGTGATTCCTCCTATGGATATGGGCACACTAGCACAAGCTCGATACAGTGTACCTACACCATTATCTGTAGTTCTCATATGTCATCCACAATCTTTATCTTTGATGTACCTCTATTTTAACATGCATCTTTGATGTACCTCTAGACCAAAATTTTCTTTTAAAGTGACTTTCAGGATTGTTTTCATGACTTTCATGGTCACGTTGAATAGGTCCTAAGAAATTTTTATTAACATTTGCTTCATCATTGTCAAGGTCCTCTTCATCAGATTGATCAAAGTTTAAGGCTTCATTCATAGCTTGATCTTGATCTAGAGAATCTTGCATGTCAATATCTAGATTAAGCGAAAACATCTTCCTTCTAATTAAGCCAATAAAGTTATCTTTAAAGAAAGGCTTTGCAATAGAGAAAACTTGTTCTAAAGACATAGTCACTTGACTCTTAAGCAAAATGTCATATAAAATCTCCATAGGATCTATTTTTCTCTCAATTTCTAAAATCAAGATGGCTTTAGGTTTTCTCTTTGGCTTCTTTTGTTTTTGCTTAGGATCTTGTTTTTGTTCATGTTCTTGAGTTTGGTCTTGAGTTTGTTTTGATTGTTCTTGTTTGTCTAAAGTCTTTGGTTCCGTTTTTCTTTGCTTAGTCTTCTTACCTTTTTGTTTCTCCTCCTATTTTTGTTCATTGGGTTGTGATTCTTGTTTTTCATCTTTAAGTTCTGATGTTTCTCCTTGCTCTATGATTGTTTTTTTTCAAGTCACTCTTCTTTCACTAGGCTCAGTTTCATCTCTTTTTCGTTTTTCTTCTACATTGGATATGTGAGAAATAAGAGATTGATCTTCTATCGGTGACTCCCAAGCTGTTATTCTCCTAATCTCATCTCGTGCTCTTACTAAAACCTCTATGGAAAAGTCAACTTCCTTTGTGGGTTTACTTGATTCTATTTCTTGTTCATCAAGAGCTTCTAGTTTCACTCCTCTAGTTTCTGCATCTGTTATGGTTATATTTCATAGTGTTTTTTCATTCCTTCCTTACCATATTTCCTTGCAAAGGTAGCCTAGATCGATAGTCAGAGATTTTCTTGTCTATGTCTATTACTAGTCGTTGCTCCTTAGCGGCCTTCAATAGCTCACAATCCCTCAAAAAGTGCTCTAACAAATCACACCAAGGACACCTGCGAGGACCATGGACAAAATCATTTTGATTTTGAGGATTTTAATTAACTTGTGATGGGAAATCTTAAAATTGAGTATTTTGTTGATAAGGATTTGTGTGAATGGGATAATTAGGATTTTGATAAGGCAATTGATGTATTTGAGGAGCTTGGGGAGCAGCATGTGGTACTTGAGGTGCAAGAGGAGCTTCCATAGTATACGGTTGATGATTTTGAGGATTTTGAAAAGTTGTTTGAGAAGCTTGAGGATATATATTTTGATACATTTGAGGATTTTGCACATGAGGATGAGGATTTTGCATTGAAGCATTATGCATTGGAGGAACTTGATATGCTTGAGTAGGTGCTACTTGTGGATATTGATTGGGAGCTATAACATGTTGATTAGGCTCTTGAAAAGACATTGGGTTCATTAGATTTTGGAAAGTTTTGATGTAATTAGATTGTAAAGCATCTATAGTCTTGGCCAAATTGGATTGTGTAGCAATAAGACTTTCCATTTGCTTAGTGAGAGTTTCCACTTGAGATTGTTCAACTACACTTTTATTTGGCTCTACTTTAAAACCTTGACTAGGTTCCATCATTTGAGGAATAGGACTAGAGTAAAAAAACATAGCATGGGATTGTTCTCTAACTTGCTCTTTGGCTTATGGAAGGCTAGCTTGAGGAAGACTAGTTTTCTCATAAAGCATGGATTGTATTTGATGTCTATGGGCTATAACCTCTACTACTTTACGTACTTTTTGCCAATTGTCAGTAAGACCATAGCGCTTATCCGGCTCTTCTAATCGCCGTTCAACTTCCCTATGAGTTTCAGGATGAAGAAGTTTAAGAAAATTGATCACAAGATCAGGTTCCAAAGTTATCTTATCCTCATCAGGAAGTTGTTCATAGCATCTAATATACGCAGTTTGTAAGTGAGTAATAGAGTTACTAGGCTTTGGAGAATTGACCCATCGTAAGAATCCATCCCCATTATGTTCGCTATAATCCTCAAGATAGAATTCTTTGAGCATCTCCTTTCTGAAATGACTCCAAGGAAGAGTATCATATTGAGTGACACGGTTTATGATAGAGCTATCAACAATTCGTTCAAAGAATGATATCAAGAGATCGTCGGGAAGACCAAAAATCATAGCTTGCTCTTCAAACAAATCTAAGTAGCTTGTAATGTTGATGCCATTGAATTTTCCCTTCTCTCTCAACATAGAAGAAACTATTCTTTGGCCTTGTTTCTCAACAATAAGGGATTTGAATCCTTCCTCCATCTTATGTGAATAAGCAAGTGATGCACGATGTTCTAGATCTCTCATAAATGCATTTACTTCACGACAAAGATGTGCACGATATTGTGAGAAATTCAGTGCAACACTCAAGAATGATGATGATGATGATATGATGAGGATGAAAAATATGAAACAAAAAATATGGATCACAACCTCCCAACAATATCAGAAGCAAATGCCACGAAGCGATTCACGTCGGGTTCAAATGTGGAGGTGATTGCAATCCGGGTGGATCGGGTTCCGTCACGGCACACGCAGTGTGTGAAGCTAGTGAGTGTTGGAAGGTTAATGTCATAAAAAATGTGAAGGTGAAGATGAAGTTGGGTATGGTGAGAAGAGATGTCATGATTTGATTATAGAAAAGGGAACATATGAATGCAAGATAAACACATGAACATGAATGACGAGGACAAAAGAAACCATTCACATGAATCAATTCGAAAAGGAAGAATGGTCCAAAAATATGGAGCTTCTTAAACACTTTCCACATTTAATTCATATTCATAGGTTCTTTTGGATGGAATGAGTGCATGATGAGAAAAAAAACTGAAACCACACACATGAATCAGTCTCGAAAGGAAGAATGGTCCAAGAATGGAGCTTGTTATACACTTTCGAAACTAAAACATATGCATGTGTGTTTGTGGGTGGTATGAATGTACGTGGATCATGATTTATGAATGAATTGAAAATTATTCTCTCAACCTTAATGAATCATCCTCACTGGTTCAATGAAATACTGCGGAGCCTTCTCACACAGAAAAAGATAGGAGGAGACATGTAAAAACATATAAGAGACTAAGAGACAAGAGGCAAGAGACATGAATTAGAAGATATTGTTATGACATACATATACATGAATGTTGTGAAACGTCAAGTTAAGAATTCTACTGGTCAAAGGTGGCCCGCACGACCCTCTCACCATGATAGTTCAACCGAATGTCACACGTAAGAGGATAGGTGTCACTTCATTGACCCTATGTCTTTCTAGGATCGTAATGTGTTTCTAAAGAAGTCTAAGACACATAAAACCAGCTCTAACTCACTCACACACTCCACTAAGGGTGAGCAAAGAAAGAGAAACTGGGTTTATGAGCCTATCCTAGAGAGGAAGTCTAAAAATTGAGTCTAGGAACTATGCTCTTACTATCCCACCTTGAATCCTCACATGCTCAACAGAGGGTGATCATCTCAAGGAAACCATGTTCTAGGAATGGCCCTATGGATGCCTAACAATGATGCTCTAGGAGTTTGGAGGGGGGTTTATATAGTTTTTTGAATGAATTTGGGCCCTTGGATCTAGAGAAATCAAATCTAAACCCTAAGATCAGCTTCTTTTGATTACAACCATTGGATTTATCAAATGGATGGTTAGGATTGATTCTTTATATGATATCTAGGGAGAAGGGGAGGAAAATAGGTGCCTTCATTCTCCACCATTAGATTTGGGGCTGTTCTCTGTTGGAGTTTATTGATCTCCAAACTACAGCTAGAAGTAGGTGAAACCCAACATGACCTAGTTGACTTTTTCACAAACTTGTATGCACAGACCAGTTTTCTTGCAGAGCAAACTGCTCTTTACTCACTTAGAATTTTCCAAAAATGTTTCACACACATAAACTAGACTCTAAGAGCTTTCCAACAAGCTATAAAACACCTCAAATGGATAAATACACAATGAGCTATGACCTCTGCAATATGCAGCTTTAATGGAGACCTCTTTACTCACTTAGAATTTTCCAAAACTATTTCACACACATAAACTAAACTCTAAGAGCTTTCCAACAAGCTATAAAACACCTCAAATGGATAAATACACAATGAGCTATGACCTCTGCAATATGTAGCTTTAATGGAGATGAACGCGAGGACACACATCACTTGCAGAGACTACTGCTCTTAACTCACAACTCCAATGAATCTTAAACTTTCCAGAATACATGTAGACTTTGAGAGCTTTCTAACAAGCCAAAGAACACATGATTTGGATACACACACAAGGAGATATGACCTCTGTAAGTTTGAGGTTTAATGGAGACCTTCAGCAGGGGGTAAAACTAGAGAACACACACTACTTTCATAGAGTACGACTCTCAGGTCACAAATCCAATGATTATGAAAATTTACAGGACAAAATTAGACAGTAAGAGCTTTCAAATGAGCTATCAAACATGTAATTTGGATATATAATGAGGGAGATACAAGCTCTGCAATCTCTGCATACAAAACTACAACAGCATAGAGATACACATATGACTCTCTTGGACATCCCACAAGATCACGACTTTTCTCCTCTTTTTATAGCATGGGAAACTAATCTAAAACCTTCCTAATACATCTAAATTCGTGGTAGACACTTGGATGGAGGTATTACATGACTCAAGTGCTCAAATAAACAAAGTATTGATGGACTTTGAGAGCTAGCCACATCGACCTTCCACTAGGACACCACTGCAGCTCCCTTGTGACTCACTAATTTGACTCACCATGTTCTAGAAATCACGCGGTATTTTTGCTACATTTTATGAATAATATGAGCCTTCTTGAAGTATTTGAAGACTTCCCAAAGGTATTTACGTAATTTGAAACTTGTACCCTACATAAAACAAATGTTCGCAACATTCTCCCCCTCAAGTTTCAAAGGGTATTTCCTTCATGCCAAGAATATAGTTGAATTTTTGAAGCTTTGGTCCATCCAAGGATTTGGTGAAGATATCTGCAACTTGATCCTTTGTTCCCACAAAAGAAACTTGTACTTCATTGTTTATGGCCTTCTCTCGAACATAATGATAGTGAACCTCTATATGCTTTGTTCTAGCATGAAAAATAGGATTTTAGGTCATATGAATGCTGCTCAAGTTATCCCCATAGATCAGTGGTACATCAACCTGCACATTCAAGTCATGAAACAACTTTTTAAACGACATAACCTCAGTAGTAGCCAATGCTAAACCTCTATACTCAGCCTCTGTAGAAGATAAAACAATTGTAGGCTGTTTCTTTGAACTCCATGTTAATGTCTTGTTTCATGCTATTACCACATATCCACTTGTGGATCTTCTGTTATCTTTGCTTCCAGCCCAATCAGCATCACTAAAGACTTTAAGAGTTAGATCAGTATCATGACTATAAAATAATCCTTCGTTCATGGTACCTTTCAAATATCTAAGCACTCTTTTCGCTGCATGCATATGAGCTACTCTAGGTTCATGCATAAACTGTGCCAATACTCCCACTGCATAGCATATATCAGGTCTAGTTTTTGTTGCATAAATCAAAGATCCTACCATGGATCTATATACATTCATATTATGCAACTCATCACCTTCCTTTGCACTCAGCTTTACATTACATTCCATTGGAGTAGAAACAAATTTACATTCCTGCATACCAAACCTTTTTAACATATCACATATATACTTTCTGTGTATCAACCACATACCTTCATCGCTATACACAATTTCAATCCCAAGAAAGTATCTAAGCAAACCAAGATCTGAAATTTTAAATTCCTTTCCTAAATTATCTTTTATCTCATCAATTTCTTTTGCATCATTCCCTGTAATCAACAAGTCATCCACATAAATGCATACATAGACACACATGTCATCTACATGTTTTACATAAAGTGAAGGATCAGCATGACTCGTTGTGTATCCTTGCAGCATAAGATACTTTACCAACCTTGCATTCCATGCCCTTGGCGCCTGCTTAAGACCATACAATGCCTTCTTCAACCTGCATACATGATTAGGACATTTTGCATCCACATAACCATCTGGTTGTGACATATACACTTCTTCATTTAACTCACCATTAAGAAAGGTATTCTTTATATCGAGTTGATATATATTCCACCTTTTACTTGCAGCTAAAGCCAACAAAGTTCTTACCGTTGCCATGTTTGCTACTGGACTAAATGTTTCCTCATAGTCCACACCTTGAGTTTGATTATATCCTTTTGCTACAAGTCTAGCCTTATATCTTGACACACTACCATCACTATTTCTTTTAATCTTAAAAACCCACTTGCAACCAGTTACCTTTTGTTTTGGTGTCTTTGGAACTAAATTCCAAGTCTTGTTATCCTGTAGTGCTTCCATTTCTTCTCTCATTGCTTTCTCCCACTTTTCATCTCCTTTTGCCTCATCATAACATGTGGGTTCATTTTCCTGCTCAACTTTTGTCATAAAAGCATAATGAGTATTCATAAAAGATTCATAAGTATACCTTTGAGGTTGCTTACTCACTCTTAAAGTTCTTCTTACCTCCAATGTAGATGCTCTTCCTTTCTTATTAGGAACCTTTGATGATTCTCCATACACACATACATCACTATTTTCCTCTCCTTCATCATTAACTTCAACAAGTTTGAGTTTAGCTTTACTTTTAACACTTGGAGGTGACTCTTGCCTTAATCTTCCATTGAAAGGTGATCCTCTTTCTTCATCCAAAACACTCCTTTCATCATTTAAACTTCCCGATGGCTGAACTATGCATTCATCTCCTTCAACCACACCTTCTTCATTTTCATCCATGACCTGCAAACAATTCTTATCTGCATACCATGAAAGTGATTCATCAAAGTTTACATCTCTTGACACAACAACCTTATTGGTATGAGGATTATAGCATCTATATCCTCTTTGAGTATCTGCATAACCAATAAATATACATTTTTCTGATTTCGCATCAAGTTTAGATCTCACCTCACTAGGTACATGTACATAACATACACAACCAAATACTTTCAAATGACTTACACTTGGTTTCCTTCCATGCCATACCTCATATGGTGTCAAATGATGAACTCCAGCAGTCGGAACTATATTCATAATGTAAACACTTGTGCTAACAGCTTCAGCCCAAAAATAATTAGGGAAACACATATCATTGAGCATGCTTCTAGATGCTTCTGCTATGATTCTGTTTCTTCTTTCTGCGACTCCATTTTGTTGTGGAGTATACCTGCATGTAACTTCTCTTTTGATACCTTCATCATACAAAAAATCAGTAAAAGCTTGAGAGAAATACTCTCCCCCTCCATCAGATCTTAGCTTCTTAATATACCTTCCTGTTTGCTTTTCGACATATGATTTGAACTTCTTGAAACAATCAAAGACCTCACTCTTATGTTTAATGAAATACACAAATGTCATTCTACTATGATCATCAATGAATGATGCATAGTACTTATTACCAACCAAGGATGCCTCTTTAGTAGGTCCCCACACATCTGTGTGTATGAGATCTAGCAAACCATCACTTACATAGCTTGAATGCTTGAAAGGTTGTCTATTCTGCTTACCCATTTGACATGCTTCACAAAGATGCACCATATGTTGCTTAGTAAGATCAGGTAATCCTTCAACAATCCTCTTCTTTGATAGCTCCTTTAACCTGTGTACATTCATGTGTCCAATCCTTTTGTGCCATAGATCAAGCTCTGCTATTCGATGCATAGCATAAGAGAAATAGTTTGTATGATTTGGGTTTACCTTGAATGTAAACAATCTACCTTGTTTTTGACCTCTAGCAATTAACCTCCTTTGCTTTGGATCCTCAATGAAGCAACCTGCATGATTAAATCTTATTTGCAAACCTTTTTCTACCATTTGACCAACTGACATCAAATTCTTAGTGATCGTTGGCACATAAAGTACATCCTTCAAGCAATTTGTCTTGCTCTTATCCTGCATAACGACATCTCCAACTTGCATAATCTTATGTGTTGTATCATCTCCTGTTTCAACATGACCTTTACATGAAGGATTATGCATATTAGAAAACCATGAAGCATCATGAGACATGTGATTAGAATAGCCACTATCTACATACCATACATCGCTATTGCAATTCATCTTAGTTTCTACATTCATCATAAGAAGAGAATCATAATCATCACTTTTACCTTCAACTGCATAATTTCCTTGTTGTTTACCTCTTCTTGAATAGCCTCCTCTTCGATTACCACCTTGATTATTTTCATTTTGATAACAATATTTGGCATAGTGTCCATACCTTCCACATATATAGCAATTGTTCTTATCTTCACTCCTTTGTCTTTGATTGTAGTTGTAGTAGCCTCTCGTACCTCTAGCACTTGATCTTCCTCTTCCTCTTGTGTTGAAGATTCCACTCGAAGTCCCTTCATCATCACTCCTTCTTCCTCGACCTCTATTTGAACCTCTTCTACCTCTGTTTCCACCTCTTGATGATCCTACATAAAGAGCTTGTCCTTGAGATCCTTTTTGATTTGAAGTAGCACCATTTAGATTCATCTCCTCCGTGACCATGAGGGCAATAAGTTGATCAAAATCTGGTAATTCTCCTTTGACATAAACTGAAGTAATGAAGGGTTTCCATCTCTCATCATCTTTGAGTCCGTTGAGAGTATGTGCAACCAAGTCGTCGTCCTCCACGTGAGCTTGAATTGATCCTAGTTGATCTGCAATCTCTTTAACTTTCAATATGTAATCATTGAACGATGTCCTTGTATCTTTCTTTATGTTATTCAACTCATTTTTGAGTTGAATCTTCCTTGCTCTTGTACTTGTAGCATACAACCTTTCCAATGCAAGCCAAACATCTCTACTTGTGTCTAGTTCTTGTATGTGTCCTACCATTGAATCTTGAATATTTTGTGATAAAATGAATATAACCCTTTTGTCTCTCTCATTCCAAAGTCTAAAATCCCTCAATTGTTGCTGATTTGGGTCCTCTGGTAATGTGGGTTTGATATATGTGCCGTCAATCAAACCATACAAGCCTCTACCTTGCAAGTATGCTGTGATTCTAAACTTCCATGCTTGATAATTGGTCTTATCAAGCTTCTCTATTTGTGCATGTTGGTCTCCCATAATACAAATGCTAAGCTTCCTCCTTTAAGCCTTCTTTCCAATTTGTGTTATGAGAAGAAATATAATATTTACCTTGTAAATGAGGTATGTGCACCTTTCTTTGCTTGGATATTGCTTGAGATGCCTCCTTGCGATCTTCTTCTACCTTTGTGTAGTGTTGATGATGAACTGCTTCTTTGATAGCTTCAAATTCTTCATTAAGGTATGATAACCTTCTCCAAGCCTCCAAGTACTTGCTCTGATACCAATGTTGGAGTTTATTGATCTCTAAAGTACAACTAGAAGTAGGTGAAACCCAACATGACCTAGTTGACTTTATCACAAACTTGTATGCACAGACCAGTTTTCTTGCAGAGCAAACTGCTCTTTACTCACTTAGAATTTTCCAAAACTATTTCACATACATAAAGTAGACTCTAAGAGCTTTCCAACAAGCTATAGAACACCTCAAATGGATAAATACACAATGAGCTATGACCTCTGCAATATGCAGCTTTAATGGAGACCTTGAAACAGAGATGAACCCGAGGACACACATCACTTGCAGAGACTACTGCTCTTAACTCACAACTCCAATGAATCTTAAACTTTCTAGAATACATGTAGACTTTGAGAGCTTTCTAACAAGCCAAAGAACACATGATTTGGATACACACACAAGGAGATATGACCTCTGCAAGTTTGAGGTTTAATGGAGACCTTCAGCAGGGGGTAAAACCAGAGAACACACACTACTTGCAGAGAGTACTGCTATCAGCTCACAAATTCAATGATTATGAAACTTTACAGGACAAAAGTAGACAGTAAGAGCTTTCAAATGAGCTATCAAACATGTAATCTGGATATATAATGAGGGAGATACAAGCTCTGCAATCTCTGCATACAAAACTACAGCAGCATAGAGATACACATATGCCTCTCTTGGACATCCCACAAGATCACGACTTTTCTCCTCTTTTTATAGCATGGGAAACTAATCTAAAACCTTCCTAATAAATCTAAATTCGTGGTAGACACTTGGATGGAGGTATTACATGACTCAAGTGCTCAAATAAGCAAAGTATTGATGGACTTTGAGAACTAGCCACATCGACCTTCCACTAAGACACCACTGTAGCTCCCTTGTGACTCATTAATTTGACTCACCATGTTCTAGAACTCACGTGGTATTTTTGCTACATTTTATGAATAATATGAGCCTTCTTGAATTATTTGAAGACTTCCCAAAGGTATTTACATAATTTGAAACTTGTACCCTACATAAAACAAATGTTCGCAACATTCTCAACCGTTGGATCAGTATTGACATCAATTTGGATAAGATAAGCTACTATTTTTGGACAAACTCTGCATTATTGATCTTTGATCATCAAAAAATGCTTATCCAATGAAAAAACTCGTGGATCCTCCTTGATTTATGCTTTAGTGCATCTCCACCCTTTAATGTGAGCTCATCTTGATCGTAGAACATGGTTCAATCATTGTTTGCCATGTGGTAGCCCTTCAAGCCTTCAATTTTCTTATTCTAGGGAATTGTGGTGACCTTGAAAACTGGATTTTGTGCTCTTTGACTTTTCAAGTATCCTTTGATGAAGATGAAAATTTGTAGGGCTATGTTTTGAAAGGTATCCTTTAGGAATATGCAAAAAAAACTCCCATCTAAATCGCCCTTATATAGAAGTTTGACTACATTTGGAAGCTTGTAAGGTGGCATTAAGGTCTCTAGGAAGCTCTGATAGCCTTGAAAATTTGTACAAATATGTAGACACATATGATATTTATACATGCCAAATCATTGGGCTAACTAAAATTCCTATACAAAATTTTGTAGTGTTTAAGTGGAAAAATTACATTTTTTACAAAATGCACATGACATATCAATGTGCTAGAAAATCCATTTTCATGTGAAATTTGGGTTGTAGACTTCCTTTGATAGGCTTTACAAGTATATGAATTTTAATGTGATTTGGAGACATTGATATTTTTGCCCGAATTTCCAAAATTTGACTAGCTTTGACCGCTACATTGGATTTGCTTGATTTCTTCCAAAGTTTGCATGTGAACTCCCTTTGACATCTTTGATGCATCTTGGACTTCTTGCGGAATTTTGGCTACCTTCACCGAATGTGTTTCATGTAGGCCTTCATGAATGAGAGAGGAGAGAAAATCTCGACAACACCGCTTAGATGATGGTGACAATAATGATGTTCGGGCTCGAATCTCGAGGCAAAGAAGAAGAAACTATGCAAAAATTCTTAGAACTTTTTCCAAATTTAGCTATGATACCAAGTGTGAGAACTAGCTCGTGCGAAGAAAGATTTGTGAATGATGTGTATGCAACTCTCCTCCCATCCTTTATATCCTCTTGTATTCTAAAAATAGCAATGATCTAGAATGATCTAGTGCTTCCATGTGGCCACCATGCAACACTCATCCCCATTACTTCTGAATACCTAGGATATCCCTGAAGCTTGGGACCTTGGCTATGGTTGGACCTTGTCCCACACACCCATGGAATGGTCTCTGTGGACCAATGTCTGGCAACAACCCACCCTACTACATTTGGAAGACAAACTTCTCTTGTTCATACATGATGGACACTACCTCTCAAAGTACTCTATGGAATGCCCACTCCAACAAGGGTCTGTCAAGGATGATAGACTCAAGAGGGAGGGAGAGGGTTTGCACTCAAGGCCAAGCACGAGGCATGGGAATGCGTCAAAGAAGTGGACACACAAGAACGGGAGCATGTAGGGAGCTCCAAGAAGTATATGTCAAATTTTCATAAGAAACCCCTATAAAAAGAGTCATTTTGATCACTAAAAACCATTGTAAATATCATTTCATATTTTTGCAACTCCATTTTGGTTAGTCCTCAAGCTTGAGTATTAGGAGTATCTACATATCAATTTTCATGATTTTTAGACTCCGTTTGAATGCTCAAATAAACATTGGAACCTAATTTTTAACTAGGCCGGACACTAGTTTTGGATAGGGTCAAAGCTAGTGAAGAACTATAAAAAGGGCTAGAGAGATCATTTTTTAGGGTAGCTAGTTGGAGAGTGAACTTAGAATTGAGCATTGTATACTTTCTTGGAGTTTGCTAATAGAGTATTCCATTGTTCCACTCTGTCTTACCTTGTGTACATGTGTATGTATGTGTGTGCATGCTTGTGTGCTTCTCACTCACTCACTTGTGCACTCCACTTGCTCATGGTCATCATACCATCCTCATGTCTCCGTGGATTGACAATTATGAGGTGGATCTCCTCACATTGGTGCTTGCCATAGTGCTAGTCCTCTTCTTTAAAAAAATGGAGTTTAGAGGTCTACTTCATGAAGGGGACATCTTGAGTGTTACACACCCCTAGAATTTCAAGGCTGTGATGTAAACGAAGATAGGAAAGTATATGGATGCATTTTAATGTAGTTGAGGAAGAAAATACTTTTTCAAATGAATTCAAACTTTCTTGAAAAATCATTAAAAAAAACACAAGTATATACCACAACAAACTGTTGTTGATGAATATAATGATAAACACATTGCAAAAGCAAGTAGAGGTTTGAGATGGTACACATAAACATTTGAGGTTGAATTTTTTTCGTCGCTTTAATCAATGATCATATAAAGAGTTTAGAGGTCTACTTCATGAAGGGGACATGTTGAATTTTACACACCCCTAGAATTTCAAGGTTATGACGTAAAAGCAATAGGAAATTATAAGCATGCATTTATATATAGTTGAGCAGGACATTACTTTTTTTAACGAATTCAAACTTGCTTGAAAAATACTAAAAAAACACACGTATTTCGATGCATTGGCTATGTTTGAAAAAATGTACAATCTTATCATACCTCAATTGATGTTTAATAGAGAATTGGTGTTTTTATCATACCTCAATTGATGTTTAATAGAGAATTGGTGTTTGATGTCATATCAAATAGAAAGTTGACTCAACAAAAAATTTGGCGATTTTTTGTTTGATGTCATATCAAATAGAAAGTTGACGCAACAAAAAATGCAAGTTTTCGGAATTCTCCATGTATCCGTTTTCAAATTGAAAGCCAATCTATTGTAGAAAATAAAGAGATAAAAATTTGTCCGTACACGCTAGGCTAGGTGGTTGGGTCTTTCGTTTCTTAAGGGGGGCAAGGGTTCAACCCCTCCCTATGGCAAGACATCTTGTGGGTCTAAGGCTAGTGTAACCAATTAAAACCATTTTCCTTCTAACAATCCTCTCTAGTGTCACCTTCGAGCGGTCTAACCCCTACTTTGTCAGATAGGGAAATCCTATGGGTACTATGCCCATTCACTTATAGAGTATTTCTTTCAATAAATTCAAGCATAGAGAGATTAGGCTTCAGTTGAGCTTCCTCTTTTCCAAAAAAATAGAAAAGATAATTATTTATTCCTTCAAATAATCGATTTTTTAAGAGAAAACACTTTAAAATATGTGCATGTGAAACATGTGAAGGATCATCTATGAGCTGTAAAACAATTGGGTGAAGAACGTAATGCCACGTTCACCACAGTACCACGTTAAGAGTTTGATTCGGAGTATATATAGAGAGAAAGACAGAGAGAGAGAGAGAGAAAGAGCAAGAAGAGTGTTGACATATTTAGGTAGTGATGTGTGTGAACACTCTAGGACCATCGGGGCACTTTTTTCCCTCTTTAGGAGGTTTTTTCCCCCGACTTGTATATACGCCTAGTGCCCTAACGGGCTACTTATCTTTGTACATTCTAGTCGTAATATACTCAGTATTGTGTGTTGTGCTCCAAGCTTCTTCTTTTTCTTTGGGATGTTCATGTGCTTCGTGAGCATACTCAGGGTGTTTTAGAGATCAAAACTGCTTCGCTCTATAGTGCCAAATTGTGATCTGACCTCGTTTCGACCTCGAAACACACTATCACAGTGCTTGTGCAAGCTATTTCGTTTTTTGTGCCAAAGATATATACAAGCTTTGGTTCAGAAGTATAAGCATCTAGAAGTCTGCTACAGGTCTAGCAGAAGTCGTTTCGGTAGTGTTGCTCAACTTTTCCAGATATAGTCATTTTTCTGCATCAGGGTATTTTAGTCAATCACTATGACTGAAAGCAATGATGTATTTCGTATGTTGGCCGTTGAGGATAATTTGGATGGCACGAATTACCCATTGTGGGCTTATATGATGCATCATGTATTGGTCACAAAAGGACTATGGGATATTGTGCACGGTGTTGAAAGACGTCCTCTTACACCTACTAATACAAGTACTGCAAATACAAGTACTGAAGTTGATGCAGATGGTGTTGACGATGGTGATATTCTATAGATTCTTGTTTGTGCTGTTGTTTCTGTTGCACCTATTGGAAAGCAAATTTGTTAGGATAACAGAGATGCTCATGCACATGCATTGATAGCTTTGTCTGTCAAACGTGCCATTATTCCTCACATTCACTCTTACAGAGCAGCTAAGGATGCTTAGGATACACTTACCACATTGTACCATGCTAGGAATGAGGCTTGTGTTGCTTACCTCCGAAAATAGTTGGAGAGTGAGCACATGAATGAAGGTGATTCTATGGATAGATGTTTGATACAGATCAAGGATTTCTGAATGGTCTTCCCGACTCATATCAGAGTTTTGCTTCTACTCTTCGTTTGATGATGAAAGGCAATCCAAATGCCTTAACATTTGAAGAGTTAATTTCTGTTTTGTTGCAAGAAGATCAGTCTAGGCAGAATAGGTCTATTATGCATGTTGCAGATCAAGCTTTCCTCGCTAGTCAGAAGGGCAAAGGAAAATGGAGCTCTTCTACTAGTAAGCAGAAATCTGTTAATTCTGCACAATTGAAGAAGGAAGACAAAGGTGAAAAGAAATCAGAGAAGTAGAAATTGTTTTGCAAATATTGTAAAGCAAATGATCATGTCATTTAGAGCTTTCCAAAACTGGCTGCTAAAGAGGCAAAGAAGAAAGAGGCCAGAATGGTTGCTGTAGAGGCCTCTATACCAAAAACTGAGTCTGCTAGTCTTGTGCAGGAGGAAAAATGGGCATTTACTACTCTTTGCAGTTTTGAACCTTCTTCTCATGAGCAATGCATATCTGCGGTAGACTTAGATGTTTGGTACTTTGATAGTGGGTTGACCAAACATATTAGCTCACCATGCAGTTTCTTCTCTTCACTCGAGCCTACCCCTATAAGGAATACTGTTACATGCGCAAACAACTCCTCTTATCTTGTTATGGGAGTTGGTAAGATAATTTTAACTACTATTCATGGTACTTCTTTCACTTTATCAGATGCTTTATTTGTGCCAGGGATCAAGAAGAATCTCTTATCAGTTTTGGCTTTAGCAAAGATTGGCTTGATTGTGAAATTTGTTGATGACAGATGTACAGTTCATGATATGTCAAATGGCAACATGATTATTTCTTCTGGGATTTTATGGCGGCGGCTATATAAGCTCATAGACTACGAAAGATATGTGAATGATTCAGCTTGTGTAGTACATGATTCTCAGGCTATGTCAGATGCAAAGCTTTGGCATGCATGCTTTGGCCATCTGAATTTTGCTAGTTTGTTATGCCTGCAAAAATATGAAATGGTGTCCTCTTTGCCCAAACTTGAGGCACCCAGTAAACATGTATGTGAAAGCTATATTTTGGGCAAAATGCAGCATTCCTCCTTCCCAAAAGATGGTTCAGTTTGGGCTACTTAGAAATTGCAGCTTGGTCATAGTGATGTATGTGGCCCTATGCAGAAACATTCTTTTGGGAACTATCTTTACCTTGTGACTTTCATCGATGATTTTTCTAGGCATGCATGGGTATATCCATTGAAGGCAAAGTCCGAAGTGTTTATGTGCTTCAAACAATTTCTGGTTTTGGCTAAAAATCTATCAGCATGTAAAATGGGCACCCTCTATTCTGATCGGGGGGGATATATGTCTTCTCCTTTAATGCATTTTTGGCCGAACGTGGGATAAAACATCAGTGTAGAGTGTCGTATACACCTCAACAAATGGAGTTGCAAAATGAAAGAATAGGTCACTCATGGAGATGGCGAGGTGTATGGTCAAGAGTCAGGCTTTACCACCTAGTTTTTGGCTTGAGGCTATCATGTGTGTAGCATATGTACTTAACATGTGTCCCACTACTGTAGTCTATCACTCTATATGAGGCTTGGCATGGTCGCAAGCCATCTATTTCTTATATGTGTGTTTTTGGTTGTTTGGCATTTTCATTAGTGCCTAAACATCATCACATAAAAATGGATGATAAAGTAGTAAAATGTATTTTTAAGGGTACAATTCTAAAAGCAAAGTCTATCGTCTGTATTGTCCACAAACTAAACGCATTCTCGTTAGTTGTGATGTTGTTTTTGTGGAAGATGCTATTCAGCCCTTACTTTCATGTACTAAGGAGACATTTGTTAGCTCCAAAGACATGTATGATACTTTGCTGCCTCTTTTTATAAGTGGATAGTCTAGTGCTGGTCCTAATGAGGAAACTTCTCACCTTTGCAGGTTTCATGTGATGATGTAGGTCATTCCATTTTTTATGCAGATTTACATGATGCACTTGTTGATGAGAGAGGTGATGTTGAGCAGGGAAAACTATGCCAAAATGGCTGGTGTAGACTTTGTGTGATAGGAAATTAGATGCACCTTTTTCATATCGTACTGGTTCAGGCTCTCATAGTGCCTCTTTTGCATCAGATTGCTATGCTATGGCTGCGCTTAGTCTTTGTGATGAGAATGAGCCTGTTTCATTTGATGAAGCACAAAATTCATAAAATTGGATGGTTGTTATGCAATCTGAATATGATGCTATAATGAAGAATGGTACCTGGTCTTTATGTGACTTTCCTCCTAGCAAGAAGGCCACTGGCACTAAGTGGGTTTACAGGTTGAAGCATAAGCCTCATGGAACAGTTGACAAGTATAAGGCTAGGCTTTTGGCAATGGGTTATGCGGAGGAAAGAGGCATTGATTTTGATGAGACATTTGCACTTGTGGCCCATCATAATTGGAATGTACATCAGTCGGACATTAAAATTGCATTTTTGAATGGTGACTTGCGTTGTCCCATGCGTTTTTTTAATTTCTTGTAGGACCAAGGGATAGGGAGACAAGGGACATGTACAGTGCACTTGTGGCCCATCATAATTGGAATGTACATCAGTCGGACATTAAAATTGCATTTTTGAATGGTGACTTGCATGAAGAAGTGTGTGTTTTTTAGCCCCGTGGCATTGTGCAAAAAGGGCATGAAAACCAAGTTTGCAGGTTAAAGAAGGCATTATATGGTTTAAAGCAAGCATCTGCTTGGTATGAGAAGATACATGCCTATCTGATTGAACATGGTTTTGAGAATAGTCCAACTGAAAGCACCTTATATATTAAGTGTGCTAATGATGTGCTTCTGACCATTGTTGTCTATGTTGATGACATGCTGCTCACTAGTCCTATTGAGAAGCATATTGCTGGATTTAAGGCTGATTTGCATGCCTCATTTGAGATGTCTAATTTGGGGCATTTGCATCATTATTTGGGCATTCAATTTATGCAAGTTGATGGTGGAATGGTTTTGTGTCAAACAAAATATATTGACACATTATTGTAGCATTTTGGCCTTGAAGACTATAAGCAAGCCTATTTCCACTCCTATGGAGACAGGTTTATGATTGAGCCTTCATGATGCCAGAGATCCATTTGATGTTGTCGTCTATCAGCAGGTTGTTGGATGCTTGATTAGCCAAATATTTAGTTTGTTGTCTCACAGATGAGCAAGTTTATGCATTGCCTAGGTGTCAAGCATTGGCAGGTGGTTAAGCGCATCTTTCACTACTTGGAGTGGTACTTGGCTACTTGGGTTGTTTTATCCCAAGGGGGGATCACTACCGATAGATTTGCATGCTTTTTTTGAGTCTAAGTGGGCTAGTTGCTATGACACTCATGTGTCCACTAGTGGCTTTTGCTTCATGCTTGGTAGTTCATGTATATCTTGGTTGAGCAAGAAGCAGCCTACTATGGCCACTTCCAATTGTGAGGCTGAGTATAGGGCAGCTTTCATAGCGACTGTTGAGTGTGTGTGGCTCAAACGCCTTATGGCTAATTTGGGTGTTGGTCAGCCATCTGCCACCACCATCTTCATTGACAGTTAGAGCGCATTGGCAGGTGCAAGGGACCATGTGTTCCATGCTCGCACTAAGCACATTGAGGTGCATTGTCATTATGTCAAGGAGAGGATCTCTGCTCGAAAGATCAGCTTGGCATATGTGCCCATGTAGGAGAACATTGCAGACCTTTTCACGAAGGCTCTGTCGAGGGAGAAGTTTGAAGCTTTCCGCAAAGCTTTGGGCTTATTTCCTTTTGTGGATTGATTCCACATAGCTTGGTACTTCCTTGTACATGAGTCCCAGCTCCTTGTTCACCGCATCACTCCTAGGGGGGATTTGTTGATATATTTAGGTGGTTGATGTGTGTGAACACTCTAGGACCACCGGGGCACTTTTTTCCCTCTTTAGGAGTTTTTTCTCCTCAATTTATATATACCCCTATTGCCCTAACAGGCTACTTATCTTTGTACATTCTAGTGGTAATACATTCAATATTGTGTGTTTGTGAGATCTTCAATTTGACCACAAAAGCAACACTTTCCTGCATCAAGTTTATACTTTCTTGCTTTGCTACCATTCCATATTCCTTTGTGCAAGATCATCCATAGCAAGCATGATTGTTTGCTGGAAAGTGGGAAAGACTAGGGGCATTGAAATTTGTACCTCCACTAGTGAGGGCTCCAAGAGATATTCCACTTTTTGTTCAGTCTTCCAGTGATGGTTTTGATGCCAGTATGAGGTTTTTTGAAGTTGTAGAACATGTCCTCTACCACTTCTTTCACCACAAGAACCTTAGGTTCATGACCCCAATTAGGGATTCTTTTTTTAGCTTCGTTGGGAAAACTTTTTGCTGATAATCTCATATTTGTTCTGCTCGGTCTTAGGGTTATCTCTTACTTGATGTTTACCACTTTTAGGACTCTTCTATTGCAGCTTACTATTGTTCTGCATCGAAGGACAGTCTTTTATTAGGTGATTGTTTGTAGCAATGAAAACAGGAATTAGGGAGGTTTTTGTAGAAAAAGTTTTGCTCATGAGTTTTCAAGTACTAAAACAGACTTGATGTTCAAATATCTACTTCAATCATCATTTGGGGGTCCCATTAAGGGTTAAATCCATTTCACGCTCTTTGATCTAGAACTTCACCTATCAGACTTCCCATTTGATCTATGTACAGTTAGGGCAAGGAAATCAAGAAATTCAATCCACACAAGGACTTTAGTGGGCTTAAGACCTCTAGGATTAAAACCAGGAAACCATTTTAAAAAAGAAATGGGGGTATTTCTAATGATCGAGTGACCTTCAGCAATAACATGCATACCATTATGAGCATTTTCAAAGAAAAATAGGAAATAACTATTAGGGAGATATTGAACGTGTTTAACGATCATCCAATTCTTGAGGACTTCTTGAGGAGGATGGGGATTGTGACAAAGGCTACTTTTTCATATAAGTGGTTGTTCCAATTTTCTAGAGAATAATTTTCAATAATAAGCATACAATCATCTTTGTCTTCATACTCAGGGTCTAAGTTTATCGTATTCCTAGGAGAAACCTTACTCCCTTCTCTGGAATACTCATTATCAACCTCCATCTTCTTCTTTCCCTTATTCTCTTTACTAAAGGATTGAGGAATATTGTTACCTAGGTATACTTGACCATTGAACATTGAGAAGAAGCCTTGTTGATGTGTTTGAAGTGCTTGAGCATAGGAGGTACTTCCATGTCCAGAGTTAATGACATTTGTCCCGGACTCAATATGGAGCAAGGTCTGTTCTACTCCAAATCGAGCACTATTAGCTAGATCTGCAAAAATCGAGAATTGTTTAGGACTATAGTTGTCAAAGATAGGGTTTAAAACTGATTGTGGCACTCCATAAGTGTCCATCTGAAGGTTAGAAGGACCAGCAATCCCATCACACAGAGCATCTTGGAGGGACATCTCATGAAGGAAGAACAGAATGCAGACAAAAAGCAAGAAGATTCCCCCCAATAGGGGGGTGCAACGAGCACAAAGGCCTAGCCCTATTCAGCATCCATTGAAAGCTAGGGTTCAGAAGAATTCTCAATTTTTTGTTTTAATAAAGGAAGTTCGGCCTTAGCCTACTCTCTTAGACTTGTATTGATTAAGAGAAAAGTACAAATGAAGGGGACTAGTGCCCATGGGACCCCCAAATCCCACAGACCAAGGGTAGATTTTACAGAGTTTAGATGGCATTAGAGAGAAGGTTAATCAGCCTCTCATCACCCTCATGTGGGGCCCACTTAGGTTTAAGCTTGTTGTTGATCACAAGAGCACTTGATGATGCTTGAAGGGGGGGATTTCATATAGTAATTAGTGATTCTTTTGCCAAGGAGGAACAATGATTTCTCATTCAACCACTCTTTGGGGGAGTCGCCAAAGTTATAAGCACATATTTCCCGCCAGATCTTCCATAGGACCTCCCTTCTGATGATGTTCCAGGGAGTCACGGAGCAGTCAATCGCTTCTCCCAGCAGAGCTTGTTTCCAACTCATATGTTTCTGAAGTCTAATTTTCTTTCGGACAATCTACCAAAGCCTGTTGGATTTGGGACAAGTAAAGAAGATGTGAGCAACATCTTCAATGGATCGGTAGCAACGCTTGCACCAGGGAGGCACCCCACAAATTTTTCTAGGCTTTATGTTGATCCAGATTCCTCGATGAAGAATTTCCATAAGAGGATAGACTTTTTGATTTCTATGAGAGGGTGCCAGATAGCCATGAACTTCATATCCCACCGTAGCCATGTCCATGACAAGAACCACTTCTTGTTGAGGTTGACTTGATAATCAATGATTTCTTTGATGTTGGGGATTTTTATTAGGCAATTACCATTGTGCCATCTGAGACCAAGCAAGCATTAGAGCGGTCCCAGGCAAGCCGTATGCTTTGTAAAGTATTCCATTCTTCATAGGAAATGTTGACGCTAGGGTCAATATCCTCGAAGTCGATCCATTTGTTGGCGTCTCTTTTCCAGAGATGTTTCCATTTTTTGAAGCCTTTGTTCCATAGCCTCTTGGCGTTTCGAATGTTCCAAGATTCCACATTCCACATGCCATGGATCGAAAACCAGATAGAGTCATTTTGTCTGATAATGGTAGCCCACTTCCAATGTTCACTAATTCTTATGAAGCTTTTGACTTTATTCCAACTCTTCCATAGGGAGCACACAAGATTCGAGCCTTTCGAGAAAACTAGGATCAGGGAAAACAAAAGGGTTAGAATGTCAAGATTCATCCTATTAGGGAATCCCACAAAAGGCAACACATTATTGTTTCTGAAGATCAACTTGGCCCATGAGGCCTCTCCATTGCACCATGCCTTAATCATCCATTTTGCTGCAAGTTTGTTAGCCATGCACCCAATGTCTAGAATGTCAATGTCCCCACTATCCCTTTGTCTAGTAGAGATGGACCACTTGCTTTTAGGCACCCAACAAGAGAGGAAGTAAATGGTCGACGAAATGAGGAACGTGTTGATAACCATTGCGTGTCGAGCGTGACTGATTTGCATACCTCTGCAATAGTTTAACTTGCTTTCGAGTCTGGCCAGGACCCAATTTTGCCGATACTCCAACGAGATACCAAAGCCGAAGGGAATCCCAAGAAGCTGGAAAAGTTTGCCTTGAGGAATGTTTTGACAGCCATGGTCCAAGAGAAGGTCGGGCTAGATCCCGACAATAGCTTCAAAAGTGGTCTTTGAGTGGTTGATTTTGGATCCAAAGGCTTCACAAAAAGTATCCAAGCACCTCCAAAACGTCTCCAGGCTTATACTATCATTGTGGACAAATGTGTTCATATCATTGGTAAAACGTCCCATGGTGATCTAGTCGTGGCCATGAGGCAATCGAAGGTCTTTGATATTACCTGCTTCCACCTGTTGTTCCACTAGCCGGCAAAGCCCTTCCATGGCAATGGCAAAGAGAAGGGGATATTTAATCTTTTCATATAACATTTTTTTGTACCAAGCTACCTTAGGGATTTTTTTAATGAGAGGTGAGCCACCCCATAGCTTGATTAAGAGGAAGGTGGACTAGGAATCATATGCCCAACCAAGATGGATAACCAGATGGCTACTAAGTGGGTCCTAAGGTCTATCTACTACATCAAGTGACTTTTGGGCTAATCTTATCAAAAGGAGCATATCCAAATTCCATGTTAAAGGCTTTAAAACGTTGGTATAATTTTGACCGTTGGAACATTGTTGTTTCCCCTGTGCCCTATGTTCCTAAAGGAAGTACTCTCGTCTGCTCCCTCTGGAATGCCTGGTTTAAAGTGAAGGAAAATTACTCTTTATGTGACAGATTTTCTAATAAACATGGTACATTATGGAGGACTCCATGTGGGTGGGATGGTTTAAGGATAACTCTCTTAATATCATAGCTAATAAATGTAGAAAAGCTATCTTCTCTAATTGTAACATGGTTTGTAATCTCTGACCTTCTGGTTGGGTTGCCGATGGGGTGCATATCTTGCCCCTTGCACTTTGTATACTCTCCTGTATTAATGTAAACTTTTCTCGTTCTCTCGAAAAAAAATCTAGTAGGAGAATACATAGTGAGTAGCTTGCCTTTCCATTTAGGGTATCTATACTTATTACAAAAGGAAAAGTCTTCAATTGCCGCTTCCTTGATTTCATTAATACTATAAGTGGAAGCAGCTCTAACCAGCTCCCTTTAGTCCCAGAAGCGTGGCTTGATGGTTGAATCCCTCGCCTCTTGAGGCGGGGGCGTGGGTTCAACCCCCCTGCGTGGCGGGACATCTGAGCCTTCGGGCGTGTATGAAGTGAAGCTGCCTTCGGGCGTGGAAACTTTGCAAGTGCCTTCGGGCCGTCTACCCTGTGATGTAAGTCCTTCCCGGTCTGAGTCTAACCCCTGTTCTTGTGGGATAAGGGGGGTCCCATGGGTACTATGCCCTTCCCTGTACAGTTGTAATTTCAAAGTTAAAGTCAAAGGGGAGTAGGCCTCGGCCGAACCTCCATTTAAAAAAAAGAAAAAAACCAGCTCCCTTTTATAGAGAATAACCAAATCCTTACTCCCATTGGAACAGTCTTTGATTCGTGCTAGATCATATATGCCATAGTGAGAGGACAAAACACCACCTCAACACATCCCCCAATGAGTCGAGCCCAAGAGTTCCTCTATCTTCCCAAAAAAAGAAAATACATTTTTCACATTTATTCACGTGTTTATTATATTTTATTGTTATTGTTCTTTAATTACACTCGTTGTCAAGTATGGCCAACTTTGTCCAAGCTCACCTATCCAAGTGGTTTGATGCCTTGAGTCTCTCGGAGGAAGTCCTTAGTTCGAGTCTTGGTTGGACATTGTATCTATGAGTTCCTCATAGATGGGTGCCTCTACCTTATCAGGATAAGGTTGGGTGTGTGAATGTGTTTTCAATTCATTGTACTCTCAAAAAAAAAAAGGTATGGACAACTTCTATATCATACCTTTTCATGATCGTCCCTATCTTACTAAAAAAGTGCCGTCTCTCTGCCATTCTTCCATAAAAGTGCCATCCTACATCATACCTTTTCATGCTCGTCAATTGTATAAGGGGCAGGCCCCCAAGTGTTCTCCATACACGAGAGGCAGATAATGGGATTCATGTTCCCATAAAACAACTAATCATCAAGGCAACATATAATATCCTTCAGCCAAATTACAAAATGGATAGGGCCATGAAAAATTTAGTAGCCCGTAGCTTGGCTTTCCATTTAGGGTATCTATACTTATTACAAAAGGAAATCCAATTGAAGTCTTCAAGGGCCACTTACTTGATGGTATTAATGTTATAAGTGGAAGCTCTGAGCAGCTTTATTTTGCAGAGAATAACCAGATCCTTACTCCCATCTTGGAATAGTCTTTGATTCGTGCTACACCATATATGCCATAGAATCTCGGATCTCCATAAATGCCAAAGAATGATGTCCATCTTGTTGCCCATTCCAAGGAGCACTTCTTTGTAACCCAAGTTTGTCAGACTTTTGAGATGAGATGAAAATGGTACTCTTCGAGAGCATCCGTTGTTGGCTTTAAGGCATCCATGATGGACTCTATGGATACCCCAAAGGTTTTCCATATTGTGGGCAATGCTTCGATAGTCTAAATCAGTTCAAACGAGTCTCCTCGTTTGCCTTAGGGCTGTCCTTTCTCAGTTTATATCCTTAGTGAACATTCAAGCTCTATTCATCCCCTAGTAGGTTCTAAACATTCAAGCTCTATTCATCCCCTAGTAGGTTCTAAGTATTCTAGTATTACTTGTCTAGGATTTAGGGGGTTCCATGAGTACTATACCCTTCATTGTACAATTGCACTTTCAATTAATTCATGACTATCGAAATATAGATCTTTAGATCAAACTCTTCTTAAAAAAAAAAAAGCTTTGAAGCTTAGGTTCCACAAAACACAACCCCTAAAAGCGCATCTTTGCACATTAGGTAGATAGCTTCATTTTATTCCATCTCTATCTTTGCTATTGTGATAGATATTCTTCCATTGTTTTTATTATATTATTAACTCATCGATTTTTTTATTGGTTTTTTCTATAACCTGAATTTGTGTACTCTAAGTTTCTTATTCTACATGCAAAGAAACATGCACATTTCTACGTGTGTATCTACACAACGCCTTATGAGAAAATTAAGTAATCGATCTTAAAGCTCTTCATTAGTAGATCGAACAAAATCCATCTAGAGTGACTCATGGCTCGTTTTCGACCCCTATAGAGTTTTTTTTTTTGTATAAAAAATTGTGCATATGATCTTTGTACAAGTATAAAGAAAATAAAACAACCTATATCCTATGTGTGTCAACACATCCTAGGAAGGTCTATTAGATGTTTTTTGTGCATTAAATTTAAGCGTATCAGAGCTCAACTTGGGGAACAAAAAACATCATAGAGCTGCCAAAGATAAGGGTATTAGAGCTCAACTTGAAGAACAAAAAACATCATAGAGCTCAACTTGTAGAGCCAAAGATAAATATCTATGATATATCTCCTTCGTACATGAAGGTAAGTGCTGAATTGCATCTTCCACACAAACAACATCACGTATAAACATAATGTGTTTAGTCTGTGGATCATGCAAACAATAGCCTCTAATTTGAGAATTGTACCCTAGAAAATTACATTTCTTATTTCTTGTGTTGTTGTTCATCCATTAATGCAAACACAAGAAACCCAAAACATGCAGATGAGCAATATATAGATTGTGACCATGCCAAGCATCATACAAAGTGATAGATTGCAATGCTTTGGTGGGACACATTTAAATACTATGACCCAGTTCCATCGCTACTCCATCGAGATAAATCCCAAGAAAATCCCAAGAACCCAAAAAATTTGGCCCTATAGAATGTTTTGACAACCATGATCAAAGAGAAGGTCAGGCTGGATCTCGACAATAGGTCTAAACGCGGTCTTAAGTGGTTGATTTTGGATCGAGAGGCATCGTAGAAAGTATCCAGAAACCTCCAAAATGTTTCCAGGCTAGTACTATCGTTCTGGACAAGCGCGTCCATGTCATTGGCAAAAAGTCTCATGGTGATCTAGGCGTGGTCATGATGCAATCGAAGGCCTTTGATATTACCCGCTTCCACCTATTGTTCCACTAGCCATCTAAGCCCTTCTGTGGCAATGGCAAAGAGAAGGGGAGCCAATGGGCACCCTTGTCTACTCGATCTTCTTAGTTTTATCACCTTCTAAAGTTGGCCATTAACATTAATTTGAGTTGACACATTTCCCAGAAGGGTCAATATCATCTTGGTGAATTTCCGGCTGCATCCGAGATCTTTAAGTGATTGCAGAGTATAGTCCCACTCGAGCTTGTCCTAGGCTTTGTAAAAGTTGATATTGACAAAAACCACATCTTGTCTTGACTCATTTGTGAAGTCGCTACCGTCCCAAATATCTATAATGGCTTCCAATATTGACCTGCCTTTGATGAAACCTTTTGGTCCTTGCTTAACCATGCTCTCAAATGGCTGGAAATTCTATTGGCTATGACTTTGCCAATGATCTTATATCCTGTTTGGAGCATTGTAATCGGACTCCAGTTCTCAATTTTGTTCTTTTCCCCTTTTTGTGTATTAACTTGATGATGCCATTGTTGAGACAAGTCAGAAGCGCGCCAAACTTGAGCACCTCTTGCCAAACTGGACAAAGGGGTGTGGCAATGTTGTATAACTATGCGTCAAAGTGGCCAAAGACATGGTTTTTGAGGGTCCAAAACCACTTGGAGAACCCTTGGAGTCTATTGGGAAACCCTTGGGAAAGTGTCTCCAAGTGTATGGTTTGAACCCTTGAGTTATTTGGATTTATTTGCTCCCAATTGAAGGGTTTTGACCCTTAGGATTGATATTTCCTAAGGGTATGGTAGTTAACCCTTAGGGAAGCCTCTCAAGTCTTGAGACTTGTACGTACAAGCTTGGGAGAAATCCTTTTAGAATCCATGTGAGGCCATGTGAGTCCATATGATTTCCAAGGTTAGAAGACCTTGGAATCCTTTTAGAATCCATGTTAGGCCATGTGAGTCCATATGATTTCCAAGGTTAGAAGACCTTGGATTAGAATCCATGTGAAGAGGACACTTTGCAAGCTTTCCTCACATTTCCTCCCTTGTCCTTGAGGTATATATATGTGTGGAGTTGGTTGGGTGGATAAGTGCATCTCTCACCCCTTGTGGGTTTGATTTGACTTAGAATGTTTAGATTGCTCTCTCTTAGAGTAGTTTTGTTGTTCATACAACAGTGGTACCAAGCTTGGGAGAAATCCTTTTAGAATCCATGTGAGGCCATGTGAGTCCATATGATTTCCAAGGTTAGAAGACCTTGGATTACAATCCATGTGAAGAGGATACTTGGCAAGCTTTCCTCACATTTCCTCCCTTGGCCTTGAGGTATATATATGGGTGGAGTTGGTTGGGTGGATAAGTGCATCTCTCACGCCTTGTGGGTTTGATTTGACTTAGAATGTTTAGATTGGTCTCTCTTAGAGTAGTTTTGTTGTATCAGAGCCAAGTACTTCTACAAATTTTTACCCTCTCTATTATTTGGTTGCCACGTAAGTTCATGGGCCCTCTGTAAAATTATATTTCATTCGCTCATACACAACACCTGATCCGGACCCATCTAGACTCTAGATTACACTAACACAAGCCTCTATGAGATACTGTCGACTGCTAGCAGAGCATGAGAGCAGAGCCTCAACATTCGCACCCATGAGCTCTCCTTACATTCAAAATTTGAATTTCTACTTCAGCTTTATATAAAGGCATCTCAGAAGCAATTCTTCGATAATGTGGGATAAGTTCTTAGCCCGTGTGCAATTTGAGGAGGGCTTCATAGTTTTTTTTTCTAACGCATAGTGAAGTACAGAAATGAAACTTTTCTAAAGTACCAATGAAGAACTTTTGAAGTTCGTTGTCATCAACAAGGAATTAACCAAGCCCCTTACACATATACGATGATGAAAACCATTACGATTTTCTATCACGAATATGAGCATGGAGCATCACAAAGAAAAGCAATGGCCATGAAGTGGAAGGAAGGATGGCTCTTCTCCAACATCAACTTTTGGAGAAGCTACAAGCAAAGGATTGACCCTCCCCTAAATGCAAGGGAAGGATGAAGCTTCTTATAAAGCTAAGTACCTTTTTTATGTTTAATGTTTGTTTGCCTTATTTTTCAATATCTTTGCATGTATACATAGTTGAAGCACGATTTAGGACTTCTATTGATGATTAGGTCCAAGTTCACATGCAAAGAAAGGGTATTTTTAGCGTTCAAGAGGAAAACATGCATAGTTGAGGGAAAATCTAGCTCCTCAAGCATTTGCATGCATTGTTGCAAGGAATGTGAAGAATGTATGTGCATTAGCATGATGATGCATCATAGATAAGCACATGTTTGCACACTAAAAGGAAGCACAAGATTATGAAAGGTATCGATGTTAAGTATGCTTAAGGATACAGATTACTAGAATCATTCATGGCATGCATGGATATGTAATGAATGTATGCAAACACATGTACTTCAGTGAATAAAATTCACTCTTTTGTTTTTGAAAAGTTATGAAACCAAGTAAGTAATCATAGTCCTAAGTAGAGGGTTTACTTCTTTATGAAAGCAAGGCAATTGGAAATGAATGAAGCTAAAGTACTTGCAAAATCATGATTAGATTTTGCAATATAAGTACTTAGCAATGTCTTTCCCAAAAGGGATACTAATGTATCACATATTTAATGTTATGACCACATTAAATATGACTTTCCTACCAATGAAGTAAAGCTAAGGAGGAAAAGCCATAACCAGTCAATTGCAAGGCAAAAATGAATTGAAGAATACTTGAATACATCTAAGTTCTTTAATAACTTAGAAAAATTCTCCTGGTTCAATCTTTCAATACAATTTTTTGCCTCAAGCAATGTATACATGAAATTATATAAGCTATTTGATAACTTCGAAAGTTTTTGAAGTGCATAATCCAAAATATCATGTATACACAACTATTAGAGAACTTAGCATTTTCAATGCTAACTCTAAGTATGCCAGATACTTAAGGATGGTTCCAAAACAAGCTTCTAATGAGATATCTTGAGAATATGGCACTCAAATACATCAAATGTCATCAATGATATAGATGTTATCTCTAGAAACTTTTTTAGGGCACATTCTTACACTACTTCATAGAAACTACAATACTCTTCTAAGTTTAAGACATACATAGAGATAGTTAATTGAAAAAAGGTTCTAAAAGAGTTTTTCATGACATATCCTAAATACGATGAGACTCTAGAATGGTTTCAAGAGTCTCATGATATAAAGCTCTATTAAGTTGATGCCATCAAAGACATTGATGGAAACTAATTATGAGCAAAGATTACTTTCACCAACATGAATGGTGAAAAGTATTCAAGGCATCATGAAAATTGAAAGCTCTCTCCTTTTGGAAAAATTTTCAATTTAATTGAAGGCTTCATTAATTCAATAGATTTGGATCTCAAGAAAGTCAAGTAAGGTTTTCCTTAGCATATGCAATGGTTCTTAATGGAAGGAACTTAAAGTCCTATAGGTACAATGATGAAATGGAAATACTTTTCTTATTTCATAGTACCTTCAAACCTCTTTTGTTTTGATTAGCATTGAAAATTAAAGCCACCTCTCCTAACACAGATAGGCATAAGCATTGCATTGTTGCAAAACATGAGAACTCATGAGCATTCCCATAAATTCAAGAGAAAGTTCATGAGCAAGTTAGGATAGGTGGTCGATTAGCTACCTCTATAAGATCTTCTAAAAGATACCAAAAATAAAATGCATTTCTAGTAAATCTTCTAGAAAATTTTCAAGTTCTACTCAGGTATAAGATTGCTTGAATATTCCAATATTGGGAGGACTCAGAGAACTGACTCTCTCTACTTGTAAATGAAGCCATAGATTTCACAGTTTTTGAGGTCAAAAACTCTTCAAAAGGGGGGAAGAAAGTACCAAAACTTATCAAGAATTGGTACAATTAGTTCCATAAATAGAAACTTAGAATGTAGATGATGAGTTAAAAGATTTGTAAACAATGAGTTGCTCAAAAAAACAACTTCATGGCATGCTAAATCCAACATTGGGATCCCAATAATATCACAAACAATTTTGAAAAAAGGTAGTTGTAAACCACGAGCTCAAATAAAGCATGCCAAAGCTTATACTTCTCTAAAGGAAAGTAAGAAGGAGAGAATATACAAAGTACGTAGTCTACAACTTTGATAATTAATACTTAAGTCTTGGGAAGGTGAAACTTGTATTCACTTATTCTTAAAGGGATTTCAAGAGAAATCCAAAATCATTAGAAGATGATTAGACTTAAGTAGTAGATCAAATTCCTAGAAAACCTTAGGCTAGCTTTGTGAAAACTTTGGATAAATAAAGGAATCTAAAGGGCAAGAGTAATCTCGTGTCACTTCAAGTTAGTTAAGGAAGAACTAACTAGATCTTCAATACGATTCAAGACACTTGGAATCACACTCAAAACCTTAGAAAGAAAGGATGGATGTTTATTTCGTCAGGATGGATGCATTACAAGTAAATCAAGCATCCAACAACCTGCTGATAGAGAACAACATCACATGAATCTCCAACATCATCAAGACTCAAACGTAAACCCGTCTCCATAGAGTGGCAATAGGCTTACAGTCTTCAAGGCCAAAACGCTGCAATAATGTGTCAATATATTTTGTTTAACACAAAGCCATTCCACCATCAACTTGCATAAACTGAATGCCCAAATAGTGATGCAAATGCCCCAAATCAGACATCTCAAATGAGGCATGCAAAGCCTTAAAATCAGCAATATGCCTCTCATGAGGACCAGTGAGCAGCATGTCATCAACATAAACCACAATGATCAGAAGCACATCATTATCACACTTAACATATAAGGTGCTTTCAGTTGGACTGTTCTCAAAACCATGTGCAATTAGATAGGCATGTATCTTCTCATACCAAGCATGTGGTGCTTGCTTTAAACCATATAATGCCTTCTTTAACCTGCACACTTGGTTTTCATGCCCTTTCTGCACAAATCCACGGGGTTGAAAAACATACACTTCTTCATGCAAGTCACCATTCAGAAATGCAGTTTTAATGTCCAACTTATGTACGTTCCAACCATGATGGGCTGCAAGTGCACAAATGCTCCAAACAGTAGTCATACGGCATGTAGGTGCAAAGTTCTCATCAAAATCAATGCCTCTTTCTTGCGCATAACCCTTTGCAAGAAGCCTAGCCTTATACCTATCAATTGTACCATCAGGTTTATGCTTTAGCTTGTATACCCACTTAGTGCCAGTGGCCTTCTTGCCAGGAGACAAGTCACATAAAGACCAAGTACCATTCTTCATCAATGCATCATATTCAGATTGCATAGCAACCATCCAAGTTTCTGAATTTTGTGCTTCATCAAACGAAACAGGCTCATTCTCATCACAGAGACTAGATGCAGCCATAACATAGCAATCTGATGCAAAAGAGGCATTATGAGAGCCTGAACGAGTACAATATGACAGAGGTGCATCTAATTTGCTGTCATGCAAAGTTTGCACCAGCCATTTCGGCATAGTTTTTGCCTGCTCAATATCAGCTCTCTCATCAACTAGTGCATCATGTAAATCTGCATTAGAAATGGAATGATCTGCATCATCACATGAAACCTGCAAAGGCTAAGAAGTTGCCTCATTAGGACCAGCACTAGATTGTCCACTTGTAAAAAGAGGCATCAACGTATCATACATGTCCTTGGAGCTAACAGATGTCTCCTTAGTACATGAAAGCAATGGCTGAATAGCATCTTCCACAAAAACAACATCACGGCTATCCAGAATGCATTTAGTTTGCGGATGATATAGACGATAGCCTTTACTTTCAGAATTGTACCCAACAAAAATACATTTTACTGCTTTATCATCCAATTTTCTATGATGTTGTTCAGGCACTAATGCATATGCCAAACAACCAAAAACACGCAGATGAGCAACAGATGGCTTGCAATCATGCCAAGCCTCATATGGAGTGATAGACTGCAGTGCTTTAGTGGGACACCTGTTAAGTACATATGCTGCACACATGACAACCTCAAGCTAGAAACTATGTGGTAAAGCCTGACTCTTGACCATACACCTCGCCATCTCCATGAGTGACCTGTTCTTTCATTCAGCAACTCCATTATGTTGAGGTGTATACGGCACTGTAAATTGGTGTTTTATCCCACGTTCAGCCAGAAATGCATTAAAATCAGAAGACATATATTCCCCCCTCGATCAGAATGAAGGGTGCCCATTTTACATGTTGATAGATTTTCAGCCAAAACCAAAAACTGTTTGAAGCACATGAACACTTCGGACTTTGCCTTCAATGGATATACCCATGCATGCCTGGAAAAATCATCGATGAAAGTCACGAAGTAAAGATAATTCCCAAAAGAAGGTGTCTGCATAGGACCACAGACATCAATATGTACAAGCTGCAATTTCTGAGTAGCCCGAACTGAATCATTTTTTGGAAAGGATGAACGGTGCATTTTGCCCAAAATACAGCCTTCACAAACATGTTTTCCAGGTGCCTCAAGTTTGGGCAAAGAGGACACCATTTCATATTTCTGTAGGCGTAGCAAACTAGCAAAATTCAGATGACCAAGGCGTGCATGCCAAAGCTTTGCATCTGACATAGCCTGAGAATCATTTACTGCATATGCCAAATCATTTACACATCTTTCATAGTCTATGAGCTTATACAGTCCACGACATAAAATGCCAGAAGCAATAATCACATCGCAATTTGACAGATCATGAACAGTACACCTGTCATCATCAAATTTCACAACCAAGCCAATCTTGGCTAATGCAGAAACTGATAACATGTTCTTCTTGATCCCTAGCACAAATAAAGAATCTGACAAAGTGAAAGAACTACCATCAGTAGTAGTCAAAATGATCTTACCAACTCCCATAACAGGATAAAAGGAGTTGTTGGCGCATGTAACAGTATTCCCTGTAGGGACAGGCTCGAGTGAAGGGAAGAAACTGCGCTGCGAGGTAATATGTTTGGTCACCCCACTGTCAAAATACCAAACATCTGAGTCTACTGCAGAGTACATGCACTGCTCATGAGAAGATGGGTCAAAACTGCAGACACTAGTAAATGCCTATTCTTCTTTCTGCACAAGATTAGCAGACTCAGTTTTTGGTGTAAAGGCCTCTGCAACAACCATTCAAGCCTCTTTCTTCTTTGCCTCTTTAGCAACCAGTTTTGGACAGTTCTTTATGATATGATCATTCCCTTTACAGTACTTACAAAACAATTTCTGCTTTTCTGATTTCTTCTCATCTTTATCTTCCTTCTTCGAATATGCAGAATTAGCAGATTTTTGCTTACTAGTTGAAGAGCTCCATTTTCCTTTGCCCTTCTGATTAGCCAGGAAAGCTTGATCTGCAACTCGCATAATGGACATGTTCTGTCTGGACTGATCTTCCTGCAACAGAACAGAGACTAACTCCTCAAATGATAAGGCATTCGGATTGCCTTTCATCATCAAACGAAGAGTAGAAGCAAAACTCTAATATGAATCAGGAAGACCATTCAGAACGGTCTACACAAGTGAGCTATCTGGTATAACCTCATCAGCAGAAATCAACTCTTCCTTCAAATCTTTGATCTTTGTTAGGAAACTGTCCATAGAATCACCTTCATTCATGTGCTCACTCTCCAACTGTTTTCGAAGGTAAGCAACACGAGCCTCATTCCTAGCTTGGTACAATGTGGTAAGTGTATCCCAAGCATCCTTAGGTGTTTTGCAAGAGCGAATGTGAGGAATAATGGCACGTTTGACAGACAAAGCTATCAATGCATGTGCCTGGGCATCTCTACCCTCCCAGCGAATCTGCTTTGCAGTAGATGCAGCAGAAACCGTAGCACGAATAGGAATATGCAGAATATCATCATCTTCGACACCTTCTGCATTAGCTTTAGTACCTACAGTTGTAACAGTTGTAGGTGTGATAGGACATTTTTCAACACCTTGCACAATGTTCCACAGTCCTTTTGCAACCAATACATGTCGCATCATATAAGCCCACAATGGGTATTTGGTACCATCCAACTTATCCTCAACGGCCAACATACAAAATACATCACTGCTTTCAGCCATGGCCGGTGACTAAATACCTTGATGCAGAAAATTGACAGTATCTCAAAAAGTTGAATAGAATTGCCCAGACAAATTCTGCTAGACTTGTAGCAGACTTCGAGACGCTTATACTGGCAAATAGAAACTGGTATATACCTTTGGCACAAAAAGATGAAATAGCCTGCACAAGTGTTGCGATAGTGCGTTCGGAGGCTGAAACGAGCTCAGATCGCGATTTTGGCATGACACAGCAAAGCTGTTTTGATCTCGGAAACACGCTGAGTATATGCGCACCAAAATTTGTGCGATTCTGAGACTGCAAATGGAGGAGTGTCGACCGCGCCCTAGATGAAGCAACGACCTGCTTTGATACCAATTGTTGGAAATAGACATCTGCGAAAGCATGCGAACATCACAAGGAAGGAGAAGAAGCTTGGAGCACAACACACAATACTGAATGTATTACGAGAGAATGTACAAAGATAAGTAGCCCATTAAGGCAATAAGCGTATATTCAAGACGGGGGAAAAAAACCTCCTAAAGAGGGAAAAAAGTGCCCCGGCGGTCCTAGAGTGTTCACACACATCACTACCTAAATATATCAACATCAAGAGATATTGAAAAACATTGACTTAATTATCTACGCAATTGGGGTTATACTAAGTTAGTCCAAAACATCTTGTTGATAGTACAATGAGGTAATCAATCCCCCAAAGTAAGAGATTTATATGAGACTTTGTATTCTAGTCTAAAGGAGTCTCAAGAGATTGAAAGGGGCTAAATTTTTAATTACGATATTTGAAGAAACCTAGTTTGAGTAAAGTTGAACATCATCAAAACTTGATGGCTCGAGAAACCGATGTTTTATGCCACTAGAGTTTGGTAGATGGATGATGGTTTAACCTTACCAAAAGGATCTTCTTGAGAATTTAGATTCAATGCTTCAGAGTCCTTAAAGTTTTGAGTCTCATTTGATTTTACTCAAATCATTTTAGTGTTTCAGAAGTTGAACCAGTTACATCAAGTTTTGGTTCTTCCTTCTCGCTTTTCCAGACCTTGGAATTGACTTGGAAGGAATCTTCAAAGTCACTTCTAGATCAGGTTTAGTTAGATGGAATGGATAACCAAATTAAACATCAAAAGATAGATGCTTTTTAAAGAACCCCTTCAATTTCAAAAGGAACTTATTCATTCATCCATATAAGATTGCTTAAAGATCAATGGATGGAGAATGTAAAAATTTCTCTTAAAAGAGTTTGAAGTAAAACTCTTAAGAGTTGTTTAGAGACTCTAACAGTTTCAAACAAGTGAAGGTTTTTTAGAAAGTCTTGGGAAAATCATTTTGAGGTGGGTTGCTCAAAGAATTGAATCACTTCTTTCCTACATTCTACCTTGACTCTAAAGTACAATAGGACATGGTAGTCCTATATTTGGAAAAGGGATTAGTAGATGTTGGTTAAGAAGTAGAAAATAGTCAGAAACATTTTATTTAGATGTTTTGGTCAAACTCAATTTAAGGAGACTTCTCAAAGTCTTGAACTAGTTAGAGATCCATCTATTTTGCTAGGTCCATACCCGAGTAGTGCATAAAAACGGATCTACATAGCAAATTAGTTGGAGACTGCTATAATCCATCTACTTCATATGTTTGTACTATTGAATGCGGAGTTCGCACATAGAGAAACATTGAATTAGGTAGGGATGTTTTAATCCATCCTTATAATTCTATCAATACTTAGCACGATTTGATGCTTCACGTGCAAAGTTAAGTAATATTAGAATGATTTGGACATGGATTAGCCCACAAGCAAATTCCCTTCTTTTTTAGATCTAGTATGAGATAGAATACCGTTCTGACAAAGAGGCGAACCAGAGAGATGAAAACCATGATCTATGGAATGATCATGGGGCACGGGGGAATACTCCACATATTATACCTATACATATTGTCGAGGATGAAAATAAGGGGGGAAGAATGTTGTATAACTATGGGTCAAAGTGGCCAAAGACATGGGTTTTGAGGGTCCAAAACCACTTGGAGCACCCTTGGAGTCTATTGGGAAACCCTTGGAAAGTGTCTCCAAGTGTATGGTTTGAACCTTTGAGTTATTTGAATTTATTTGATCCTAATTGAAGGGTTTTGACCCTTAGGATTGATATTTCCTAAGGGTATGGTAGTTAACCCTTAGGGAGGCCTCTCAAGTCTTGAGACTTGTACAAACAAGCTTGGGAGAAATCCTTTTAGAATCCATGTGAGGGCCATGTGACTCCATATGATTTCCAAGGTTAGAAGACCTTGGATTAGAATCCATGTGCAGAGGACACTTGGCAAGCTCTCCTCACATTTCCTCCCTTGGCCTTGAGGTATATATATGGGTGGAGTTGGTTGGGTGGATAAGTGCATCTCTCACCCCTTGAGGGTTTGACTTGACTTAGAATGTTTAGATTAGTCTCTCTTAGAGTAGTTTTGTTGTTGATATAACATGCAACCACCAACTTGAAGGACTTAAAGAACTCATTAGTGAGCCCATCCGGACCCAAGCTTTTACCATATGGGAGGCATCAATGACTTCAATGATTTCTTCTTTCGAGATAGGGGCATCAAGGAGGGAACGAAGGTTATGTGGGATCCTATGAGAGGATACCCTAGATATGGCTACCATGCAGTCTCGTCTATGGTGGGAGAGGGGGGTCGAGATCCCCAAGACTCTCGTAAAGTGCTCTTCAATGATCCTAATATTTTTTTCTTCCATATTACATACATCGCCATTTGAGTTTAGCAATAGGGGGATCGATTCTCTGTTTTGTTTCCTTTTAAGGATGTAGCACATCTCTTTGGTGGGTTTGTCAGCTTTGCGAGCCCACAACTTCTTAAAGAAAATTTGCAAACTTTTTCTTGTTCAATTTGAACAAGGTTAGGAGACTCAATTTTAGGTGTAGAGTCCTCTGTAACAACCATTCCAACCTTCTTCTTCTTTTCATCTTTGGCAAAAATTTAGGAAAACTCTTATTGGCATGACCATTTGGCTTACAATACTTTCAAAAACTTTTTTGGTATTCTATTTCTTTGTCATATTTTTCTACCTTCTTTGATCCTAAAAAATTAGAAAAAAATTTCGCACTAGTATACGAGCTCCATTTACCTCTGACCTTATGACTAACCAAGAAACCTTGGTCTACAACACATATGAATGACCTCTTTTATCTAGATTGATCTTCCTATATCGAAATAGAGACTAAATCCTCAAAAGTTAAGGCATTTAGATTTCTTTTCATCATTAGAGAAAGTAGAAGCTAAAATCTAACAAAAATTTGGAAGAGGATTAAGAATAGTTTGCACAAGTGAACTACATGTCAAGATTTCACTGAAAAAAGATCAATTACTCTTTCAAATGCTTAATTTTTATCATAAAAGTGTCCATTGAATCTCCTTCTTTCATATGCTCTCTCCAATTGTTTTTGAAGCAAAGAAATATGAGCCTCATTTCTTGCTTGATATAGTGTGGTACGAGTATCCCAAGCATCTTTGGTTGTTTTACAACAGTGAATGTTAGTTACAATGGAATGATTGACAAAAAAACTATCAATGCATGTGCATTTGTGCCATCCCAACAAAGCTACTGAGTTGTAGATGCAATAGAAAACATAGTAGGACACATAAATTGAAGTTCATCATCTTTGACACTACTTGCATCAGTTTCTATCATAACATTGGTTTATGAGGATGTGTATAGGCCCACGATGGGTAGTTAGAACCGTCCAATGTATATTGAATACCCAAGATATGAAACACATCATTTCTTTTATTCATGGCTAATTACTATAAAAATTGAATAATTCTCAAAAATTTTAAACAGAAATATCCAATCAAGATCCACTAGACCTTTAACAGACTTCAAAACACTTCTAATAGTGAAGCAAAAACTATATATGGTTGTCACAAAAAGACAAAATTGCATACATTATCACTGTGATAGTGCATTCGAAGGCCAAAATAAGTACTACCTGGCACAAATAAGGCGTTTGTCAATGTGCAATTACTAGCATCAATAGTAAGAATGATATATTCCCAACTCCCATGATAGAATAAGAGGAGTTTTTTGCACATGTGATAATATTCCCTCTAGGGGCAGACTTGAGTGCAGTGAAGAAACTATGTTGTGAGATAATATATTTGCTTGCACCACTATAAAATTACCAAACATCTCAATCTATTACATACATACACTACTCATGAGAAGACGGTTTGTAGTTGTAACGAGTAATAAACACCCATTCTTTATTCTAAACAAGGTTTATAGAAACAGCTTTAGGTGTAGAGGCCTATATGGCAACCATTCCAAACAATTAAGAAAACTGTGAACATTAATACTACAAAAAAGATGATTGAAGAAAAAATCCACCCTAGATCAAAGAAATACCTTTAATAGAACAAAGCGAGAATGAACAATGAAGCTCATATAGGGTGGGTCAATTTTAGAAAATAAAAAAAATCAATTTATAAATTATAGTTACTGAATATGAGTCCTCAAAAAGAGATCATTTCAATCACTTGTCCATATGCCACACCACACATAATCATTCACAAGGGGGGCAAACAAAGCGTTCTCAATCTTTGAATATGAGTCCTCAAAAAGAGATCATTTCAATCACTTGTCCATATGCCACACCACACATAATCATTCACAAGGGGGGCAAACAAAGCGTTCTCAATCTTGTAGCTATGAAACCTGATGATTCTAAATGCTTGCAACCAAATCAACTCCAAGAGTGCTTTGATGGTAGTGCACAATAGTTCCATCACATCTAGAGGAGGCAATTCTTACAATAGAATCTCCAATCATGGAATATGGGAAACAAATCTTGATTGTGTGTAATATAATTTGGTATAGTTTGAAATGTGAAGATGAAAGATATTTGGCATCAATGTGACAACAAAAAGGCATGTGCAGTTGAGTTCCATTATCCTTTCACTAATGGACCACTTGATATAAATTTTTTAGCTCAATTTAGCTACTTATAAGACTCTAAAATAATCTGAATAGCTCCTTCAAACTTCTTTTAATGAAAAAAACTAGCTGTTTGTCAACGAGGTCATTTTTACAAGGATAAAGGTCAATGAGATCTCATTTCGTAGTTTACTCATTTTCAAAGAAAATGTTAAAGAGATCTTATAACCTTCCGTTTACTCTATTTTGGAGTGTTTGTTTTTTTAATTTTTTGGAGTGGTCTATCAACTCAAAAAGTAAGTGGTACTCCTATTCTTAACATCAAAATGAAGCGAATATAGATGATAACTTTTATTAGTTAGCTTGCTTTTTCATTCATTAGAAATGGTTTTAATTAACTTTGAAGTTATGTGCTCAATGGCAAGACTGAAAAATTAGGTGTGTTCTATGCCGGCTTGTATGAATGTAGCCTTACAAAATGTGAAAGGGTTATGGTTGATTGCAATGCAAATAGAAGGGAGAGGCGTTTATGTATATGCATGTGTGTGCATGTATGTATGCATGTGTATAAGTGTGCATGCATATACATGGATGACCCAAAAGGTAGTATTTTGTAGGAGACCACATATGGAAATTTTGTTGGTACTAATGGGACGAGCTTGGAAAGATATGATATAGAAGTTATACTCATACTTAGTTATGAGTTCACTTTAAAGAAAAAAAGGAACCACGGTGTGGGAATTTTATTTTTTTTATATAAAGACGGACATAATGATGTTTTGTATATAAAGACGGACATCTGAAGAGTGAAGTCGGGAATGTGCTGAGGTGGCGTTTTGTCCTCCACTCAAATTTGGTCAGACATGTTCTGCAGTATCGACGTGGGCACGGATTGACCACATATCCACGTGGACATGGATTGACCACATTTGTTGAGAAGTCAACGGACTGGTGGCCTCCACAATGAAAATGGAGAGAGAATTTCAAGAGACATTATTTATTATTCATACTTTAGGGATAGCAAATAAAATAAGCTGCTTAAAATAAGATAAAGAATAAAAGATTCGTTGTTCCATGATGCATGCATTTCTGTGTGTGTATGCATCAACGTAGGCAATGACAAATTTTTGATTGAGTAATTTATAGAATATTTTTTTTTTTTAATGTTTGGAAATACATTATCGTAAAATTTCAAAGCACAACTCACACACCCAAACATTTATCGCAAATGCACTCTTCTCTATCATTCATCTCTCTCTCTCTCTCTCTCTCTCTCTCTCTCTCTCGTTCCATAGTAATTCCATACGCGTTTTGTGGCTTGTCTTTTGCATCTCTCTAGGAGTGAGAGATCAATCCCCATGGACTACAGTGATTGGACAGCTCCTCATCTTTGAGATGAGATGAAAATGTTACTCTTCGAGATCATCCCTTCTTGGCGTTAGGGCATCCTTGATAGACTCTATGGATACCCCAAAGGTTTTCCATGTTGTGGGCAATGTTTCAATAGTTGAAATCAGTTCAAACGAGTCTCCTCGTTTGCCTTAGGGTTGTCCTTTCTCACTTTATATCCTTATTGAACATTCAAGCTTTGTTCATCCCCTAGTAGGTTCTAAGTGTTCTAGTGCTACGTGTCTAGGATTTGTCTAGGATTTGGGGGGTTCAACTGATTCACGCCTAGCAAAATGTAGATCTTAAGATCGAACTCTCCTTTAAAAAAAAAAAAAAAAAAGCTTTGAAGCTTAGGTTCTACAAAACACAACCCCTAAGAGCGCATCTTTGCACATTTTATTCCATCTCTATCTTTGTTATTGTGATAGATATTGTTTTTTTTTTTTAATGGAGGTTCGGCCGAAGCCTACTCCCCCGGACTTTAACTTTGAAATTGCAATTGTACAAGGCAGGGCATAGTACCCATGGGACCCCCCTTATCCCACAAGAACAGGGGTTTACAAGACTGGGTTAAACGGCGATCAACACTACCGCAAGGATAGACAAACGGCACTCAGCCACAATGCAACATCATTCCAGATTACATGTCCCTTACATGTTGCTGCCAGGGATTGAACCCTCACCCCCGCCTCAAGAGGTGAGAAGCCCAACCATTAGGCCAGCGAACTGGGACTGTGATAGATATTATTCCATTGCTTTTATGATTTCTATTTTATTATTAACTCATCGATTTATTTATTGGTTTTATTTGTAACCGGAATTTGTGTGCTCGGAAAGAAACATGCACATTTCTACGTGTATATCTACGCAACGCCTTATGAGAAGATTAAGTAGTCTATCTTAAGCTCTTCAATCCATCTAGAGTGACTTATGGCTCGTTTTCGATCCCTATCTTAACTCTTCTACGTGTATTAAGTAGTCTATCTTAAGCTCTTCAATCCATCTAGAGTGACTTATGGCTCGTTTTCGATCCCTATAGAGTTTTTTTTTGTTAAAAATTTGTGGATATGGTCTTTGTACAACTATAAAGAAAATAAAACAACCTAGATCCCATGTGCGTCTATTCGATGTTTTTTGTGCATTAAATTAAGGGTACTAGAACTCAACTTGAAGAACAAAAAACATCATATAGCTAGCTGCTAAACTTGTAGTACCAAAGACATCATAAAGGATAAGTAATATTGAAGAGGAAGCTTGAATAAGTTCAAAGCAAAGCCAAGGAAAGAAGTTCAAGGATATGAAATAGCCTTAATACATACATATACATGCGCGCGCACACACACACACACACACATATATATATATATATATATATATATATATATATATATATATATATATATATATGTATATATATGTATATATATATATATGCTTTTCGGTAAGTACAAAAAGAATGTGCAAGAATAGAGTAGATACAAAAATGTGTAAGAGTTTGGCACAAAAATGTAAAAGTCAATATTGGTTTGAACCCAAAATTCTCTGACTACTCACTTGACATCAATGATGATGTCAACACAGAGCATACTGCAAGATTAACGTAATTTGTGCACACTATGATTTGTAAAACTCTACATCCTCTCTCTGTCTTTTGACAGCTTGTCTCTGTCTCTTGACAGTTTCATGTTGATTGGCTTTGTCAAAGTCTCTCTCCCTCTCTCTCTCTCATGTTGGTGCACGACAAAATCTGGCTGATTCATCTCTCTCTCTCTCTCATGTTGGTGCACGACAAAATCTGGCTGATTCATTCTTGGGCCTAAAAATAGGTAGACTTTAAAGGCTCGAGAATGGTCCTACTCTTTAACAAGAGATATCATCATATTATCATGTAGTGTAAACCCCAAATGAAAATTCCATTAATCATCTTTTTGACTCCGTCATGGGATCCCATTTACTTAGGAGCTTGATCTTCACCACAACAAACACCCTATGGGCGACGTCGGCGGCAGAATAACACCTTCGGAGTTCGACGGCAGAGTAAGAGTACTCTTATTCCAACCTCATTGTAGTCGGGCTGCTGTGCAAGGAGTTGAGGCGACGTCGGCGGCAGAATAACACCTTCGGAGTTCATCTGGCGTTGTGCAAAGAGAACATCATGCTGGTGATGTCGACGCTCTGGCTGTGGCTGAGGAGATTGGTTGGCTGACTGCTGTCGGAGGGTGGGTGCTGGTGTGTCTATCGTCGGACTTGAGTGTCTATCGTGATACACGGATCCGGTCTATTGCGATACACGAAGGTGGCCGCACCGGTCTATCGTGCCCGCGGGAGTCTATCGTGCACCTTCGAGAGTCTATCGTACACGGCACTGATCTATCGTGCCCGAGGGAGTCTATCGCGATACTTGGCACCGGTCTCGGGAGTCTATCGCGTCTTCGGGAGTCCATCGCTTTCAGGAGTTCTTTTTCGTTTTGTGGACTCGATAGCAGCTCTCGCTTCATGCTTGTTTCTCTTTTAAATGCTCTATTTAAATTTAAAGTAGTTATCAGTTTGAGATGTGTGCGATGGGGTGTATCATGTATGCATAATGCGATGGACAATCGTGCTTCACGAAAATCTTCTTCTTTCTCCTCTGTTCTTGCGCGTGGCCACCTCCCTTGTCAGACCGGTCTAGCAGATCTGGTTACCCTTGAGTTCAGCTTAAAGGTTTAGTTAGCTTTTTGTCTTGCTCTTGGCAACAGATAGATAGCCTTCTCTAATCGCTGTAATCTCACGAAGACCCGTTCTTTCAATGTTAGTACTGCTACCTAAAACATACAAAAAAAAAGAAAAAATAGAAAAGAAAAATAGAGATTTGCTTTTTGTGAGACGCTCGTGGGTTATTCAAGGAGTTCTTTTTCAAAGGGTTATTCAAAGAAAATAGTGATTTTGGGGGGGGGACTTTGGTCATTAAGATGCCGACTCTTATTCCCTCGTTTGTCATGAACAATGTGGCTCCCCCTCAGTCCGTGTGCCCTCTTGAGATGGATTCTGTCCCAGCGAACGTCGCACCCCCAGTGGTTTCATTATGCAAGGAGTCTGTGGCGGCAAAGCAAGAAGAACTGGTGAAAACTTGCCTGATCGGTCAAATGTTTGGCCCTAGGCCCCCTCTTGAAAGTGTGAGAACTTGGCTTCGCAAGGAGTGGTTCCCGCGCGGCCTAATTGTGTGCAAATGTCAATTCCTGTCGGCGAATCACCTGCTTCTTGTATTTGAGAACAAAGAGATGGCTTTCCAAGCCTTGCAAGCCGGCTCCTGGCAAGTGGGTCAGTCCACCCTTTGCCTTTTTAAGTGGACCCCAGACTTTGTTCCGAACAGATCAAAGCCTCTTCGTTACCCGCTTTGGGTGGAGCTTCCCAATCTGCCTTTCTTTCTGTATGGATTTCTTCGTGAAATCGTCTCACCGATCGGTCGCTCGATGGCCTCAAGAGAGGATGTTGGGGGGTTAATCTACGATGGTGCTCAACATTCTTTCAATGCAAGATGGCATCCACAGATCTACGTTGAAACAGACCTGAACCAGGTCCTTCCCTCGAAAATCTCCATAAATTGTGGAGATGGTAAGACCTGGACACAAGAGGTTACTTACAAGAATTTGCCAAATGCGTGCTTCCGGTGCGGGCATCAAGGTCATAGGATCAAAGACTGCCCCCTGAAGAAAAGTACCTATAAAAACAAGCCTAAACCAGATGGGACCCTGGATCCTTTCCCCCAAGATGACACTCGGGGTCATCCCCCTCCGATGGAAGAAGAAGAGGGAACTCGCGTTGCTGAGACGGATTCAGAAGGATTCACTCAAGTAAGACGCAGGAGGAAAGTTAGCCCTCGAAGATCAACAACAAGGAACGCTACGACAATTGCCCCCTCGAATAACATATATTGTAACCTAGAAAAAGAGATTAATGAGTTCGACTTCCCAGGGGACAACCACTTTGAAGAAGACCCCACTGATAATACCCTTGGGTGCTCTACTAGCAAAGAAGACAACCAAGAAGGTTACACCACGAGTAAAGAGGAAGGCTTCACTACTAGCAATGAAGACAACCCCGACAGCGAAAGCTCCTCTCTTGGTACTACCCTTCCGGTATGCTTTCCAAGATTACCGCAACAAAAGTCAAAGCTTAAAGGAAAACAACCTTCCGGCATGCCTTGGAAGAGCCCCCTCCAGAGTAGGATCCTAAGTCAAGAAGTTGGGAGGAAAAAAGAAGACCACAAGAAGAAAAAAGATCGGGTCCCTCCCCTCAAAGAGGGCAACCATCATTAATGAAATTCACATCACTAAACGTCAGGGGTCTGTCTGACCCGTCAAGAGCTTCAATTCTTGGCCAGTGGTTCAAAGACCAGTGCTTCAGCCCTGACTTTATTTGCTTACAAGAGATTAAAATCGACGGAGAGGATCTCCAGAAACGGCTTAAATGCATTTCTCAGAACCACATTTGGTTCTCCACTTCTCACCCTAGGGGGACAAGGGGTACTGCCTCTATCGGGTTCCCTTTCCAGTTCACTGTGGTCTCAATTTATGCCCCTAATGGAGAAGCAGATAGAATGGATACTTGGGCTTCCCTCGACTCCCTTTCACATAATGTTCTGATTTGTGGGGACTTCAACATGGTTGAGTTTCCTGAGGACCGATGGAATAACAAAGGAAAAATTATTGACGGTCAGGAGAAAGAGATTTGGGATAAAATCAAACTCGATCTTGACCTAGTCGAGGTGAAAGACATGAAGGGGTTCTCCTGGTCAAATCTCCAATCGGGGGACTCTTTGAGGAAAGCAAGACTTGATAGATGTTACATCGATCAGAACACCATCGGTCAGTGGGGTATTCCTTCGATTTCTCAACACATGGACCTGACTGTCTCGGACCACTACCCGATTACTCTGTCTTTCAAACCAAATCCCATGTTCCAGAAAGCCCCTTGATTTCATGCTTGTCAGACATCGTTTTCTCTCCCCTCTGTCCACCAAGAAATTTCTGAGGTGTGGGCGGAAGCCTTTGCTTACTGTAATGAACCGGCTAAGTGTTGGAGAAGCGCAGTGGAAAGGACTCGAAAAATTCTAATCATGACTCAAAAGGCTATAAGAGATATCCGAAAAAAAAGAAGAGAAACGATGTACCGGAGGCTCTCACGGCTTGAAGAATAGGTGAACAAAGGTAAGTTACATTGCCAACAAGGTCTTTTGAAAATCAGGGGAAGACTAAGATTAGAGGAGGAGGTTCAAAGGAAAAATCTTCAAATTTTCTTCAAAGACTGGTGGGCGGGGAAGGCCAACAAACCTTCGAAAGAGATGTGTAACATCCTCACAAGGAAACAAGCTAGGGAATCCATCCCCCTTTTGGTCGATAACAATGGAACCGAATGCAGCACGGAAGTGGAGAATAGACCTATCATCGTCGAGCACTTTACCAATCTTCTCGGGGTCTCGACTCCTCCTTCCCCCCACAGGCGCGACTCCATGGCAACCATCTCAAGGGTTGCTCAAACTAGAATCCCACAGAACTTGATTGCTTTGCTGGATGCTAACATCTCCAAGAATGAAATTATCGAGGTTATTGATGCCCTTCCCAATGGGAAAAGTCCAAGTCCGGATGGCCTCACCAATGAGTTTTTCAAGTCCTTCAAACATGAGGTGGCCACCCCACTATGTCTCGTGTGGCAAGAGGCTCTCTCATTCGGTGCCCTCCCTGAGTGTCTTAATAATGGCGTCATCAAGTTAATCCACAAAAGGGGAGATAAGAACAAAATTGAAAACTGGCGTCCGATTACCATGCTCCAAATAGGATACAAGATAATTGCAAAAGTTATCGCCAACAGAATCTCTTGTCATTTAAATTCATGGCCGTGTGAGGACCAGAAAGGCTTTATCAAAGGTAGATCTATACTTGAAGCAATTGTCGATATTTGGGAAGGCCTTGCTTTTGCTGAGGAGTCTACTCAAGATCTAGTATTCATTAAGATCGACTTCGACAAAGCGTATGACAGATTGGAATGGGACTTTATTCTTCAATCATTGAAAGACCTTGGATGTAGCCAAAAATTCACGAAGATGGTTTCCACTCTTCTTGGAAATGCTTCAACTAGAATAAATATCAACGGTAAGCTCTATGAGCCCATTCGTTTAAGTCTTCCGTCTCCTTGGCATTCCAATGGGATTCGACATCTTGATGGACCAACCCTGGAACTAGGTGCTATCCAAGTTGGATAGCAAGCTGAATCATTGGAAAGGTATGCAAGTCAACTTGGCAGGGCGTGCTATGGTTGTTAACACATTTATGTTGTCTACAATTATTTACTTTATCTCGTGTTGGAGACCTAAGGAGAAAGACTTGGACAAAGTGGAAAGAATCTGCAGAAACTTTCTTTGGACTGGGGACCCCAACAGGAGGGGGATTCCCAAAATCATATGGGAAACTTGCATTAGCCCTAAAGACTCAGGGGGCTTGGGAATTCTGGATATTGTTGGGTTGGCTGACAAGCTAGCAGCAAAGTGGCTTATCAAGGCTTGGAGCAATAGGGAGTCATCCTGGTTGGAAGGACATAGGGATTCTCACGCTTTTGTTCTCCCCCCACCGGGTGTCCCCGAAAGGCTCTAGCCTCGTATGTTCCTTATGGAAGAATTGGAACAAGGCCAAACAGTTCATCGGAATCAGTGATGAGTGGAAGTGGGGGGCTGGGATAAGACAAAATGACTCTATTTGGTTCCCGATCAGCAACATTAGGGGCGTGGAGTCTTGGAACCTCCAAACTGCAAAGCGGCTATGGAACAAGGGGTTCAAACAGTGGAAACAACTCTGGAAACAAGAGACCAGCCAGTGGATTAGGTTCGAAGAATTGGATCCGAGACTTAGAGCTACCTTTGAGGAATGGACTCTTCTTCAAAGTAGGTGTTTAGCATGGGACTGCTCAACTACCCGCCTTCTTTGCGGTCAAGATCTTCCTTGCCTGGAGGGCCTCAAATGGAGCAATGGTAAGAAGCTATCCAGAACCCCCAACTTCAAAGAGGATTTAGATGTTCACCACACTCTTAACAAGAGATGGTGCCTTTCTTGGACAAAACTTCGGTGAGAACTGAAATTCATGTCTCTTTGGCACCCCCTAATTGAGGTAAAAAAGTCCGTTCTCATGTGGCAGATCTTGCATAAAGGTATTTGGTCCAATGCAAGGGCTAACAAAATCTGTGGTGTGCCGCCATGGTGCAAGCGTTGCCATCGGTGCATCGAAGATTTAGCTCACCTGTTCTTCGACTGCCCCAAGTCCCGTGTTATCTGGCGTCACGTGACCCGAGTATTGAGACTCACGAGCCAAATCAACTAGCAACAGGTGATGTTGGGTGAGGCGGTCGGCTGCTCATCGAGGCTGTGGAATGCCATCAGAGGTGAGACTCTCTGGAAGATTTCGAGGGAGCGATGTGCTGTTAATTTTGGCCAAGCTCCTAAGGAATGGTCGATCGAGAAATCCTTGTTTCTCCTAGGTAAAAGAATCTCCTGAGATAAGAGATCTCCACCGTTTAGACATCACTGTATTTATCTCCTCGAAAACAACAAGTTGAAACCCAAATGGGTCCCACATGAGGGTGATGATAAATTTATCCGCCTCATTTGTAATGCCCTCTAGCTTGCCATACTCCTCCCCTGCATTGTGGGATTTGGGGGGTCCCATGGGCACTAGTCCCATTCACTTGTAACTTTTTTTCTTTTTTTTAATTAAAGTCCGGGAGATTAGGCTAAGGCCAAACTTTCTTTTATTAAAATAATAATAATAATAATAATAAAAAAAACAAATACCCTATGGGAAGATACTTTTAGAGTTATTGATTCTTCTTTCTAACTAGTTCAGGGTCTTATCTACTGACCATTCTTTCGTATTCCTCACAAAGTTGGCTGCACATCGCTCTTCTCAGGTTTTCCAAAGATCTTCACCCCTAATGGCTTTTCACAATGCCGCAGAGCATCCAATAGCTTCTCCAAGCAATGCTTGTTTCTAGTTGATTTGGGTCTGTACACAAAGGATCCTCCCCACATCCTATCAGATCAAAAGGCTCTTGGGGCATGAGAAAAAAAGATGTCCCATGTCTTCTCTACCATTGAAGCACCATTACATCATGGAACGGCCCCACAATTGTTTTAATTGCTTTGAGTTGGTCCAAATTGCATGATGAAGAATTTGCCACATGAGAATCGATATTTATTCTCTATTAGGGGATGCCAAAGTTCAGAGAATTTGAACTCCCATCTAATATTCGTCCAATTTCAACACTATTTCATATTGAGCATAGAATAGAGATCCCAATTCCGCGAAAAAATAGGCAGCTTTCTCAACCTATTGCCATTGTGCCATTTTATACTGAGGGGAATCATTTCCTTGGAGGAGGCCATATTTCATGGAGTCGTAAGCAAACAAAAGCCAATCGTCATAGTCCATGTGCCAATCTCGATTAATGTCTACAAAGCTAATCAAGTGTCTTCCCTCTTGATTCCATAGATTCTTCCACAATTGAAAGCCGTTGTTCCATAAATTCTTTGCTCTATGAAGATTGTCGAAGTTGACTTCCATAAACCCCTTGATTGAGAACCAAATTGAATCATGTTCTCTTATACGGACCATCTAGACAAAAGCCTTGAATGGTCACTAACTAGGGTTGAAGTAGTGGAGGGATTAGACAGTCTTGAGAGAAATGATCTCCCTCGCATCTATAGCAAGGACCTCTAGTTGCTTGGGATCTCATCCATCTTGCTTGGGGCCTAGGGTTAGGGTTTTCATACATCACATTTGAATACTTGGGCTGCCAGATAGGTTCACTAGGGGTAGGGGATTCATAAGAGTAAATCTCAATGTGCTCAGGTGAATCCATGTAGTGAGCTAGTGGGCTATCTACATGTGTTGAGTCAAAGCTTTGAGCATTTGGATCACTTTCTAAAATCAACATGGTTTCAAGCACTAGAGCTCTAATTAAGTTGTCTTCAACTGATGCATACTTGACTGGGATCACATTGGATAGAGGTTGAGGTTGTTGACCTAGCACTGCTTGAGGTCTTTGTTGAGCTTGGTATGGAAGTTGATATAGTTCTTGGGGCCGGAGGTATTGCTGTGGTTGATATGGACTTTGGTATCTCCCTTGGTGTTGATATGCTTGTGGATAATTTAGCTTAATCACTTGCTTTTTGTAAGGGAAATCTTGTCTAGCATGGTTAGTGTATCTCCTCTCAATGGTGTAGTATTGGCCACTAGGGTTTCCTTCAGTTTGAGCCATGATTGGGCAAACATTGGGCACATGGTCTCCTCCACAATTGTAGTATCATTTCACTGAGACTATTCTAGGGGTATGCTTGCTTGAGACTCCTAATTTTTTAGCTACTTTCTCTGCCAATTCATCTATTGAAGTACATGATTTAGAAGTGAAACTCCTAGCATTGTCTGAGACTTTATAGATCTTAGATAGCTCTAACTCGTCACCCGAGTTATCCTCAATCTCTATGCACATGCTCACACATTGCTCTATGTTCCTAGATTCCTTCAAATACACATATGGCCATAGTTTGGTGCTTAACAAGCTATCCAAAAACAATACCACTTGTTTGGCTAGTGTGGGTAGTTTTGGTATAAGGCATTGTGATGGTCCTCTATTTCTATCCAGCCCCTTGTAGTGCTTGGGTGGTATTTCCTCATGCACCAAATTGTGTGCAACTATAAGGGGAGTGGGTTCTGTGACATCCTCTACACTCTGGACCGGCCTGGAGTGCCCTCCGACATGCGGGCTAAGAAGCACTATGGGCATGTGTGATGAGCCTTCCCTTCCTCACTGTTCTTAGGAATTTCATTTGTCCAACAATCCATGGGTAGATGCGCGATGAGAGGAACATCCCCGTCGCTCCTAGGTGTGTGTTGGGTCCCTTGATGGGTGCGTGTTGTGAGGTCTGCTTGTCTTGGACGGCCACCTCCTATCTTTCGAGGTGAGGTCCCTCGGGGTTTGCTTGGGCTTCGACAACCTCCCCATGTTGGTTTTGGATTGAGCTTCCGCTTCACACTCGGATGTGCATTTCACCGTTTGAAGGTTGCCCCAAGAGAGCCAGCTTGTCTACGTGTGGCCACTCTCAACTTCGGGTTTATGTTCGCTTTGGCTACCTTGAGGCCTTTGGGTCATTTTGGTTTGAGGTGCGTGTAGGTTGGCTATTCTTGGACGGCCACTTATTTCTTTTCAATTAAGTTTGCTTCTACGTGCTTAAGTTGGAGCCCCTTCGATTTTGGGTTGCTCAAGGGCAAAGTGGCCCGTTTCACAAGCCCCTGGTACTTCTCATGTTCCATCCGGCTTTGGGCCGAGAAGGCAGCTTCTTGGACTTGAGTTGTATGTTTTGTTACATTTGGTATCAGAGCTTCAGCTCTCATGGTCGGGTGCATGTGAACCATCATTAAAGGGCTGATTTTCTGTTTTTGTGGAAATGAAATGTGTGCCTTTGGCCATGTGCCTCGCATGGGATGTCGACCATTTGGCAAGATTTTGGGAAATTTTTCTTTGGACATGTGAGTCTCAAGAGGGCCGTTCGGCTTCGTTTTGGGCCATTGGCGTAGGCATGGTTTTGGCAACGGATGGTTTTTAAGGCCCGAGTGGCACGGGTCATGGGGCAGAGTGACAGCCATCTCATTTTCTAGGATCCTTTTGTAAAGCACAATCTGTTTGCCCAGTTATGTGTTTGTGGGCTCAGCCTTCATGGCCACTCTCTCCCATTCATATCCCTCTTAGGCTGGACCGGTGTGGCATGTGCCCCATTTCCCCCTTCGAGGAGGGGGGTTGATCATCCATAGGCTCGCAAGGTTGCTGTGTGAAGCCGGGTAGGAGTAATGCAATAAGTTGCTGAGGTGCCATTAGTCAGGCGCCACTGGGAAGGGCTCCTACTATCCGTGCATAGCATATTACTATAGGAATGCCACTAGGTAGTTCCGATGGGTGCCTCTTGATAGAGTTTTGAGGCTGGATTCAATGCATGTTTGCTTCACGGGTTATGTAGTCGGTGTGTGAACAAGACACATCACGATTTTTGTTATGGAAAGTATGCTGCCAGTTTATAACAATTTTTGAACATTTTATGATTTTATGGGAATATAGTTTTGGTTCCTTTTGAGGCTGGGGCAAGTGTGGGAAGTTCGTGCCTATTGGTTCCCTTCGAGGCCTAGGCAAGTTTGGCAAAAGGGGAAGCTAGCTTGCGGGCAGTGCTGTTGAGGTCCCCCTCACACGGTTGGTTGGTTGAAGGTGTGTGCCCGTGGGATCCCTTCGAGGCCGGGGCAAGTATGCAAGAGATTGGTGCCTACGGGTTCCCTTTGAGGTTGGGTAAGTGCGGTTTAGTTTAGCGAGCCGATGGGGAGTAATGTTAAGGTCCCCGTCGTGCGGTTTGTGCCTGTGGGTTCCATTGAAACCGGGACAAGGTTGGGTAAAAGAGGTAACTCGCCAGTGGGCTATGATGTTGTAGTCCCCTCGCGCAGGGGTTAAGGCAAGAGAGTCCGCGGGTTGCTTTGGGACCGGGATCAAAGAGGTAACTTCAGAAGAAGAGGTGATAGGAATACATATGGTAGATGAGGTGGAAGAAACTTTCAAAATCAATCCTACAACAACACCTATTACAATTATGCATCAAATCAAAAGGAAGAATTAACTCTCATCATGAATGCTACACATGAAGTAATTCATGAAGACCAAAGAGTATTTTACATTGACTCAGGGTGTAGCAATCACCTTAGTGGCAATATTGCCTTGATGAGTGACATGAAAGAAAAGGTGCATGGACACATAGTTCAAACTAGAGATAACATCAAACACAAACTGGAGAGCAGTTGGATCAGTTCAGAAAATAAATGGAACTACATTATTAAGTAAGGTAATTTATGTTTCTAAAATTCCAAAGAATTAACTAGTGTAGGACAAATTGTTGAGAAAGGATATGAATTTGAACTCACTAATGATAGCGTTTATGTGGAAAATCCAAATCAAGAATATAGGAGTATTGTTGTAGGAAAAAAAGAAGAAAGACTCTTTAATCTCAAGGTACAAGGTAATGTAGGACAGGAGTTGTTCACATATGGAAGTCAAAAGATGATTGAGTTGGACCTATGGCACAAAAGGTAAGGACATTTTAATGAAAGAGGAATAAAGGACATGTCAAATAATGGATCAGTGCTAGGCTTACCCAATATTCAAGGTCAACACATGACATACAAGTGCTAGGCTTGTCAATTAGGTAAAGCTCACAAACAACCATATAACAAGCATGCACTCATGCATACAAACATTCTTGAATTAATACACACAAATGTGTGGGGTCCTTCAAAGGACTATAACATCAATGGATCCAGATATTATGTTTTGTTTGTACAGGATGCAACAAGATGGATCACACTTTATGTGATCAAGGATAAATTTGAAGTGTTTAAAACATTTAAATACTATCATGCTTATGCAGAAAGGATTACATGTCAAAAGCTCAAAAGATTGAGATCACATGGAGGGGGAGAATATTTCTCCAAAAAATTTGATAATTACTTGTGGAATGCAAGTATAAAAAGAGAAATAACATGCTTGTACTCTCCTCAACAAAATAGAGTTGCAGAAAGGAGGAATAGAACTCTTGTGTAGTTTGCTAGATTCATGATGAAAGAAAATAATTTTCCTAATTACTTATGGGTAAAAGCTATAAACACTACAACCTATCTTGTGAATAGGTTACCTTGCAAAGCTTTGGATGGTGTGACCCCTTATGAAGCATGGTGGGGCAAGAAACCTACTCTTGATCATTGAAAAGTATTTGGAGGTTTGGCATATGCTTATGTTCCATTTCAATTGAGACATAAGCTATAACCCAAAGCAGAAACGTATGTCTTCATATGATATGATGATAGACAAATGGTTTATAGGTTGTGCATACCATCCACAACATAATTTCTTGTTTCCAAGGATGTGAAATTCGATAAATGAAGTACATGGTATAGAAGTCCAGATAATATTCATTTACGTTTTCAAGAAATCATGAAGACACGGAAAGGAAAATCAAAGCTGAACATGTGTGAATATGAAAGTGATGAAGATAGACCAAGATTTGATCCAAAACATAATGATGCAAAGACCTTAAGAAATGCAAAGATAAGAAGGTCAAGAAAGAAAGAAACCTATAAAGTATAGCTATGACACTTTTTATATCACAACCAAAGATTATGCATACATATTGAAAAGAGATGAAGATCCATCAACATATGCATAAGCTAAAGGTAAAGAGAATTGCTTTCTTTTTGAAGGATGTAAATTCAGCCCATAGTGAGGCCTTCTTTTCCTTGGTTGTGTTTTGGAAATGGTCTTCCAAAGCATTCCATTTATGAGTTGCACTCTCTAGACCTCTGATGTGTGGCAAGAGATAGTAATTGATAGCCATCTAGATAATGCTCCTTGCTTGAGCATCCTTCATCATCCAATTCTTCAAATATGTAAGCTCTTCCCTATTTAGAAGGCTAGGATCTTTAAATTCTAGTTTCTCTTCCTCTCTTGTGATGTAAGCCATCAAATTCTTGCCCATAAGGTGAGCTTACATCCTCATAGACCATGCTAGATAGTTTTCTCTATCAAGCTTCTCTATCTGAATGCTCTTTCCCATCCTTTTGTTAATGGTCTTGAGAAATAAGTATATTACAATTATGGAATGTACCTTTCAAAAAATTCTTTACTTCTTGTGATCCTTTTGAATGTCCTTCTAAAGTTATTTTGGAAAAGTTTAGCTTTCCAATTCTTCCTTCAGCTTCAATTTGAAAATCTACAGTAGTTAGGATCTTTTCTTTAGTCCCTTGACTTGATCTGCTCCTCTAGCTTTGATACCACTCATGGAGATTTTTTTATCCCAAATGTCAAGCCTACCTTGATTTTAGAACACCTCTATATCAGTTATAGATAAGAATTTACACAAACACTTCAAATCTTTCCAATTCTAAGATTGAATTCTATCTCCTCTTTCAATTCTAAACAGATGCTTCTTTCTAGAATTCTGCTTCAAGATTTAACTTCATTAACTAAAAATGTCACAAATTTTAATGCTCATAAGTATACAAGAACCTCTATATAATCCTTAAACAACCTTAAGGTTCAATAAACACTTGATTACACTTATCAAAGTTCTATATGATCACTAAAATCAAAATCCTATCTAAAACTAATGTTAAAAAATTGTGACTCTGACATAGGTGACTTCTAGCACAAATTTCTCTGTGAATACAACAAATTTTACAAAACTATTTTAGCCATAGCTTCCTTATCTCTCAAAAGTAGATTTTTAATGCTTAAACACAAAAAAAAATACATGCATTAGTGAGAACTAAGCAAATCATTGATCAACAAGATGCACTATTTTTGCACACAGAGTTGACATGTGAATGTCCCTATGATGTTATTATGAATCATACACACACTATGAGAGGAATTAGGACACAAAAATTTAACCACAACTTGGTTTACTATCGAATAGATTTGTGTAAAAGGATCCACGTGATCATCCTAAGAGAAATATGACTTAGATTGCACTCCAAATCTTCTGATCTCCCTGGACACATCTATCTTCAATATGGCAATGATCTCTCTTTATTTTAATATCTTTATTCGCTTATATAGACACCAAATCCTAATCGTATCATGACTAATACATTGTTATTCACTTGTCTTATTGATTTTGCAAAACAAAGTCATGAGAGAGGTAAGTCAAATACATAGGTAAATGGAGATGAAGTTTATATGCAAGCAAGCACATCCATAGTTGGATCATCAAGAAGAAATGAAGATGCACCTAGGTTTGATGAAGAAGTGTATTTAGATACACATGAAGAAATGAACCAAGAAGGTCAAGCAGATTAAGGAGACAACCAATAAGGTATTCTTATAATATTTCTTATATGACTCAAAGTAGCTATGCTTATATGGTCAAAGAAGATGAAGAACCTAAGAATTATGATGAAGCAAAAGGCAAGAAACAATGGGAAGAAACAATAAAGGAAGAATTCAATGCATTTGAGGAGAAAAAGACATGGGAACTTGTTCCAAAACCAAATGGTAAGAAAGTGATTGGAAATAAATGGGTTTATAAAGTGAAGAAGCTTGCTGATGGAAGAATAGCCAGATATAAAGCTACATTGGTGGTCAAAGGCTATGCCCAAACTCATGGCATAGATTATGCTGAGACATTTAGTCCTGTGGCAAAGACGTCAACCATAAGGACAATCATTGCTATTGCAGCATCAAAAGGATGGACCTTAAGTCAATTAGATATCAAGAATGCATTCTTGAATGGATACATATGTGATGAAGTGTACATGGAGAAACCTCAAGGGTTTGCAAATTCTAGGTATTTGGATTATGTTTGCAGATTAGGAAGAGAAATATATGGGTTAAAGCAAGCTCCAAGAGCCACGAATTATAGCCTTGTGAAGTATCTCAATGATCTTGGATATCAAAGTTCATTATAAGCACAGGTACCTCAAATGAAGAAAACAAGGAAGTAAAGAGATTACTTGAGAAGGAATTCAAAATAAATGATCTAGGAAAGTTGTCATGGTTTCCTAGAGTGCAAATCACTTATGCAAATCATGGTATATATGTATCACAAGAAAGGCATCTTTTGAACCTATTAAAGAAGTTCAACATGGAGAATTACAGAGAATCTTAGGAAATATGATGGTGCAAAGTACAAAGAAATGAGGAAGTATCAATCTCTAGTGGGAAGTTTGATTAATGCTACACTAACAAGACCTAATATGCAATGGGAGTTCTCTCACAATTCATACATTCCCCAAAGGATCAACATTGGATTGTAGGTCAAAGAGTTCTCAGATATATCAAAGGAACTATAAAAGAAGCATTATATTATCCCTTTACTTCAGACATGAAGTTGAGAGCATATAGTGACTCATATTGGGTAGGAAGTCAAGACGATAGAATATCTTGCTAAACGCTTCTTCATTAAGCATCTATATAGTAAAATCTAATTCCTCATTGGGCATGTCTACATACTCATGCATGTAGCCCTGAAGGAATCAAGCAGAACTTTCCCTCTCATAAGATTCTTTATGAGAGTAAGTTTCACCTTTCTCTCTCTACTATGATCCATAATATTTGTACATATAAAAAAATGGATGTGTGTATATGTGTATGTGTGTATGTGTGTATATGTATATATGTGTGTATGTATGTGTATGTGTATGTGTGTGTGTATATATATATATATATATATATATATATATATATATATATATATATATATATATATATATATATATATATATATATATATATATATATATATATATGTGTGTGTGTGTGTGTGTGTGTGTGTATTTATGTATGCATATGTATGTGTGTATCCATATGTATGTGTGTATGCATGTGTGTATGTGTGTGTATATACGTGTATGTATATGTGTGTGTATGTGAGTGTATGTATGTGTGTATATGTGTATGTGTGTGTATGCATGTACGTATGTACGTATGCATATGCATGTGCATTGTGTATGCATATGTATGTATGTGTGTGTGTATGTGTATGTGTATGTCTGTGTCTCTATGTGTGTGCATGTATATGTGGGTGCATGTATCTATGTGTGTGTGTATGTATATGTGTGTGTATGCATATATATGTATAGTGTGTGTATGTGTGTATGTATATGTGTGTATACATGTGTATCTATACATGTGTATGTGTGTGTATACATGTATGTATACATGTGTATTGGTCTGTATGCATATGTATGTATAGTGTGTGTATGTATGCTTTTATATGTCTATATGTGTGTACATTTGTGTGTATTCATGTGTATGTGTGTGTCTCTATGTGTGTGTAATGTGGGTGTATGTATATGTGTGTATGTATATGTGTGTATGTGTGTATGTGTGTGTATGTGTGTGTATGTGTCTGTATGCATGTGTTTATATAGTGTGTTTGTGTGTATATATGTGCATATGTGTGTATGTACGTGTGTGTAAGCATATGTATGTATGTGTATGTGTGTGTATGCATGAGTCTATGTATATATGCATATGTATGTGTATGCATGTGTGTGTATGTATGCATGTGAGTGTATGTGTGTGTGTGTCTATGTGTGTGTACGTTATTGGTGCAAATATCAAGCCTACACATTTGGCTAGAATATATGTACAATTGAAGCTCCATGGAAACCATTGCTAGGAAGTTTTTTATCCTTTACCATTTGTAAAAGTCATTTTGACTTGAAAGAATACTTTTTAACCACCACTAAACTCGTGGGATTGTTAGTTGGAAAATTCACGACTCTAATTGAGAGAATATCTCCTAGATTAGAGGATCACTTTTAGTGAGAGCCAATGAGGAATTCAAATTCAAATTTAAATGACTCATCTATAAAAGATGGCTGGAAAAACTTGTGAGATATGTGACTCCATTTCCGATTTTTTGTTGATCACTTTGTAAGAGAGTGAGGCTCACATCATAGCCTGCACTTCTCATTATCATTAGGAAGTGTTTATCAAGCCAATGATCTTGTACAACATTGTTCTCAAATACAATAGATCAATACCTTTCATCTAAGGTCTCTCTGTCATAGTCATTTATAATACTCAACTTGTACTGCTCACATCTCAATCATTTCTTTATCATTTTCAATGTTCTATATCTTGTTGGAATCAAATCCAAGTTGTCTACATGCTCACAAATTTTGAAGATAATCCATTCAGCTAATTTTTAGAAAACTGCATCGAAGCACTCACTGGTCAAACTCTATAGGGGTCCTAAAAAATCTGGGGTAATGATTTGATTGCTAAATTGATTGCTCTATGTATAGTGCATCATTTTAAGTGATTTTACTTGGAATCATTAGCTCATTAAGCTAATTTGATATCTCCAAAAGGAATTTTTCTAATTCCTACTGTATTGGAAGCACTGAGCATAACAAGCAGTAGGTATGTGAAAAAAAATGGAAGGTTTTCATTGATCCTTCAACTTGGAAGTAGTTTGTTTTGGTTCAATCATTTCTAACATCATTTCCAAAGTACATAGGCACTTTTATAGTGTCATTGGAAAGCTAAGAGGGCCCACAACTCAACTCTGAACCAACAAGGGGCTGGTACAAAGCAAGATTTGGCAATACCTACTCATTTCTTGAAGTGTCCATCCATCTTTCCCAACAGTGGTATTAGAGCAAAGCTAAGGTAAAATGGGAGATGGTTTTCCTTCTTTCATTGATAAATTGGGCAGGAACAACTATCAAGCATGGTCCTTGAGGATGAAGACATACTTGCAAGGAAGGAGCCTCTATGGATACATCTCAAGAGATGAGGAGATGCCCATATTCAGAAGCAAAGGACAACCTACAAGAGAGGAGCATGAAAGACTCAACACATGGTGTGCCAAGGATGCATTAGCAAGGTCCTACTTACGTAACTCAATCTCTGATTTTCTTCTTCCACACATTAGGAACTCTAAGATATCCCAAGAGACTCGGGAAACATTGTCTTCATATTTCTCGTCCAACACAAGGGCTAGAAAAAACCAATTGTGGATTGAGTTTACCACTCAAAGAAAGCAACCCAAGCAAGGAATCTCAGAGTATGTGACCAAAGTCAAAGATGTAGCTGATCAATTGGCAAGCATAGAAGAAGAAGTTGAAGAGGAGCAGATTGTAAGACAAGTAATCAATGGTATTAAAGCTGATGACAAATGGGAGAGCTTCACAACTGCCATGGACTTGTACATGGACATGCAGATTCCAGATCTTACCACACTCATGGGGCAAATCTTTACCCGTGAAGCCAAGCTCAACAAGAATGGAGATTAATCAAGAGGTAATAGCTCTGTTGCCCTAGACATTGATAAAAGTAAGTCCAAAGAGAAAGGGAAAAACAAGAAGATTGAGGATGAAGGAGCTACCTCCCAAGCCAACTATGCAGGGAGAGGTAGAACCTCAAGAGGAAGGGGCACAGTAGGTAAGCAAGGTAGGGGGAGACCTTATAACTCCTCACCATGTAATATTTGTGGATTGTCAAATCATACTACAGATGAGTGTTACAAGAACTTCATGAATCAGAGAGGTAGAGGTTATCAAAGAGGTGGATATACACAATCAAGAGGAAGATTCAATCACCATCAAGGTTACAATAAGAACGACAACAACAACTACAATAGCAACTACCGAGGAGTCTACAAATCAAGGAAAGATTACAACAACTACACAGAGGAACAAGAGGATTCTCTTTTGATTATGAATATGACTTCAAAACTAGGTAGAAATGATGACCATCTCTTCTACGTTGACTCAGGATGCTCAGTGATTGAAGTAGGAAATGTTAAGACCTCTGATGGAAATAGAAATCTGTTGAGTAGGGTTCTATATATACCTACAATTACCTAGAATTTGATGAGTCTTGGACAGATTGTGGAAAAAGGTTTGCAGGTCAAGTTCAATCAATATGGAGCATTTGTGGAGGATCCCCAACATGGATTCAAGAGAATTGCCAGAGGAGAAAAGACAGGTAGATTATTCACTTTTGAAATTGAGGATACAAGGAACATTGCACTTTATAGCTACAAAGATCAAACACCATCAGAGCTTGAAATCTGGCATAAAAGATTAGGGCATGTTGGTGAAAGAACCTTAAAACAAATATGTAGAGATCAATGTGTGCTTGGGATACCTAATGTATCTAAGCAACACATGATTTATAAATGTGGTGCTTGTCAGTTTGGAATATCTCACAGGTTACCCTTCTCAAGGAAAGGCTACATGCATGAGGACTACCTAGAGCTTGTCCATACAGATGTATGGGGGCCAAGTAAGGATCCCTCAATTTTTAGATCAAGGTATTGTGTATCTTTAATTGATGATTTCAATAGGTGGATTGTCTTATATTTTATGAAACACAAAGATGAGGTATTCAGCTACTTTAAAAAGTATCTTGCACTTGTTGAGAACCAAATAGGAAGATGTCTTAAGAGACTAAGGTCAGTTGGAGGAGGTGAGTACTTCTCAAATGAGTTTGATGCATTCTTGCAGGACAGAGGAATCAAGAGAGAAATTACAACAAGGTATACCCGCCAAATGGGGTGGCAGAGAGGAGAAATAGACTAATTGTTGAAACAGCTAGGTCAATGTTAAATGAGAAAAAATTACTTAATTTCTTGTGGGCAGAGAGTGTATCTACTGCTACGTATCTTGTAAACAGGTTGCCATCCAAATCTCTTGATGGGATGACCCCATATGAAGCATGGCATGGTAGAAGACCTTCACTTGATCATTACAGGATCTTTGGATGTGTTGCTTATGTGCATATCCCTTCTTAAATAAGAGGTAAGCTAGACCCTAAGGCATAGAAATGCATCTTCATAGAGTATGACTTGAGTCAGAAAGGATATAGGTTCTACAATCCTTCGAACAAAGGATTCATGGTCAGTAGAGATGTTGTCTTTGATGAGAATGACTCTTGGTTTGAAAGTGAATGCAGGAAAGTAAAGCTACATTATGACTTGGAAGAGGAGTTTCCAAGCCTCACTAAGGAGAAGCCTAATCAGATTGAAGACATCAACTTCTGGTTTGGGTAAAGGTGCTGCAAAATACTCGGCTAATCCTGCACGCTCCCATATGGTCTACAGATCTTGTGTGTTCTAGAGAGTCTCAAACTCCTTGGAAAAGAACTAGAATCTGACCCATTGCTTATCATGCTCACACTTGGACTCCCAGATGTACTTGGCCTCTCCTAAGGATCCTAGCATGCCACTGAACCAATGAGAATTGGCATGGACCCTCTCTGTTATTCCTGTGGGAGGATCTGGTACAGGTATTTGCTGGAGGTGTTGTAGCTCTACGGGTCGTTCAGTTGGAGGCACATCAATAGGTAGACTATCCACATCAATCCCTGCAGTACTTACTCCTACGTGTGAGCTCGGACCTGCTACTTCTACCATGAGACTGCTTGTAGCTATGGATGCTTATCTGCTAGAAGAAGAGAGGCACATTAGCATTGCATAGGAAACAAGATGTTATGGTGTTCCCTCCACAATACTAACATGACATTTCAAGTGGTTAGGGGTTAGTGGGTGGAGTGTTTGGTGATGTGTGAGAATGTTGGTTAGTGGGTTAGTGTTCATCCTAGATGCATACTTTGGATGTGCAATGTACTCGGAATGCACCTACATCAGAGGGGACTGATTTACAGAATTGGGTTAGGCGATTTGATACGAGGTTTAAGTCTCCAAATTTTGATTGTGGAATTGTAGCTCTTAGTGGTGATGACACGTAAAGGTTTGTGGATTGGATTGTGTTGGATTTGGGACCTTTTGGGTACCTATTTCCCGACATTCCTAGGTGCGACCGAAGATGTAGTGGTGTGGAGTGTAGATGTTTGCCCTGAGATTTGTGCCAAGGGTGCTTGTGAGTGTTGATTCAATCTTGTGAATGGGGATGAACCTATTTGAGCTCGGAAGCAGGTCTTGGGCACCCATTTTTGTCTAGCATTTGGGATAACCTTCATTGAATGCTTTGGAACCCAAATAGAAATGGTTTGTCTAGATTGATTCCTCAAATACTCCTTCGTTGTGATCCTAGATGGTGTAGCACGTTTGGTGCATCTTTGGAATCCTATCTCCAACGTTGAGGGTTGTTCACCCTTGCATACCCAGATCTGCTTCATGCCAAAAGGTATTTTATATTGCACTGGTCGTAGCTCATGCTTCTTCATTATCGGCCTTCTTTGGGAAGTATGTTGTCCTGCTTGCTTTCCTCGAATCCTCTTTGGAAAAGAAGGGAACTCCTCTTTGACTTCTGCACTTTTGTCAAGAGTGACCAATATTCTACACCATAGAACTTTGGACAAGAATAACATCGTTATCTTCATGTGTGTTCCTGGAGGGACCAGGATTTGGTGCCTCTTCTAGTGGCCTAAGTGCTTGATTTTCTAATTCAATTGTGATGCGGTTTTGGCCTACCCAAGCTTGAAGAAGTCCACTTCGTAGGTTGAGGTTGACTGCATGATCATAGATGCAGTCTTGGCCCAAGACAAGAGGCTCGGTCAGATCCTCGTCTTCACATACTAGCACTTTGATTGCCATTAGAACCTCTTGAGTGTAGAGAGGAAGTTCCACCTCACCCATGCAAGGGGTTTCCACACCTCCCAATCCTATGAGATATGCCTCTATAGGATTGACCTTCAATTGCAATTCTTGGCAGTAAGAAAATCGAACTGCACTAGTCGCTGCTCCTGAGTCAATTAAAGCTCTCATGGTCCTTGCACTCTCTCCTTGTCCTACTTCTAGGGTCACAAAAGGTCGTCGATCGACTATCCTATGGGAGCGTTCACCTGAAGCCTCACACATGGCCATGTGATAGCCTAGAGATTCTTGAGTGTCAGGCATAGGCTGATCTCTACCATGTCTTCTCAATTTCATTCGTCGGATGCGTTCTAAAGCTTCTGCCTGTGCTTCTTCCCTAATTCGCTTTTCCTCTTCCTTACGTTTCTTTGCAGTATTGAGTCGATTTAACATCTCCTCCATGAGGGGTTCTTGATATAACTTGACTCTGCATCCACTTATGTAACTCGATAGAATACCGCCTTCTAGAGTGGCTAGTTGAACTGCTCCACTTGTGGAGATCCTATTGATAATCATTGGTCCATAGCCTCTCTTCTCTAACTTCCGTGCATGTTGCTTCAAGGTGTAAACTAGGACTAGATTTCTTGCTTTCAAGCCCTTATCCTTCACGTGTGCATCGAAATATGCCTTTTGCCTCTTCTTGGCTGCATAAATTCTTGCTACAGCCCTCAATCGTGTTTCACCTAGTTGTTCAAGATCGAAGATTCTGGAGGATAGCTCATGGCCTATCCAGTCATGCTCTTGTGCTACTTTCAACGTAGGTATCAAAAAGTCTAATGGTAGCACTGCATTTTGGTCGAAAACAATATGGAAGGACGTGGCTTGGAGTACTGTTTTATAAGCAACTCTATATGCCCAAACAACATGGTGTAGCTGTTTGTCCCAATCAGAGCATTTATTATTAACCAATTTTGTCAATACATTGCATAGAACCTTTGTGCTCTAAGCATGTCCATTAGCTTGTGGATGATAGGGGGCAGACTTCTTATGTATCACCAAGAATTCTTGGAGAAGGTTTTCTATGACTTCATTCAAGAAGTGTGTGCCTCTATCACTCACTAACTCTATTGGCAATCCGTATCTAGTGAACACATTCTCAAATAAGAACTTTGGTGTCGTTTGAGCATCGTTCTTTGTTGTGGATTTTACTTCTACCCACTTGGTTAGATAATCAGTGGCCACAATAATGTATTCAGCATGGGAACCCTTAGCTGGGGGTTTAATTGGACCAACAAAGTCTATTCCCCACTTAGAGAATGCACATCCACCCATCATAGGTTTCAATGGCATCTCATCTTTTCGCATAGGATACTGAGTTCGCTGGCAAACATCACACCTCTTCACATAGGTATGTGCATCCATATGAAGTGTGGGCCACCAAAGACCTCCAAAAAGTACTACCTTGATCACTCTATCTGTTCTAAAGTGTCCTCTTGCCACACCTTGGTGAGCAGTTTCCAAGATTTTCAGATATTCGCTCTCGTGGCCACATAATCGAAGATACCCATCCTTTCCTCATCGGTATAGATTTTCACCAATGAGAGTATAGTCTAACGCTTCTTGTTCTAAGCTTCTTTGTCTAGCTAATGTCATATCTTGGGGAAAGGTCCTCGTCCTCAAAAAGGCTACTAATGGTTCACTCCAATCTGGTGCTAAAGACATCCGATAAAGAGTGGCATGTTCAACTGGTGGTTTAGTATGACAGATTAGGCATTCCTTACACATCCTATGGACATCTGCTTCCATCGTTGGCTAGTGCACTCCGAGTCTCTTCAGTGTCTGTAAAGTTCTTTGCTTCGAGTAGTGCTGCTCTAATGCACCTACATGTGTTAACTGCAACCATTTCGCGTACTCATCCTCTTCCATGCAACAAGCTAATATCCCTTGATCGGTATGTTTGTACATGCTCCCTGCCATGATATGGTACTTCTGGGCTTTTACTATCTCCTTGTCTTGGGTGTTTGCTACTGGATGTTTAGGACCATATGTCAATATTGGCACTAAGGACTTGGCCCACTGTGGTACAACTTCCAGATTAAACAGGTAAGCATCAGGAAGGTCATCTGATACTCCTTGTGGGGCCTCTCCGGATGTGAGCCTTGAGAGATGATCTGCTCTCAAGTGAGTCTTTCCTTTCCTCACCACTACCTCAAAGTCATATTCCATTAGTAAGAGGAACCATCTTAGTAATCTGCCTGTATTGCATGGCTTATTTACCAAGTATAGTAGAGCTTGATGATCCGTAAAAAAATTAAACTTATTTGCAAGAAAAGAGTATCTAAACTTTTTTACCGTATATACCATGCCTAATCCTTCTCTCTCAATAGTGGTATAATTCCGTTCAGCTGCATTTAGTTGTCTACTAGCAAAGGCAATTGGAAGATCCATATTACCTTCACCTGTAGGTTGTGCAAGCACACACCCAATAGCATAATTGGATGCATCCACATGGACATGGAATGGCTTGTTCCAATCCGGTGTAGTCAAGATTGGTGCTGAACACAATCGTCGTTTAAGCTCATTGAAAGATTTCTCACATTCATCAGTCCACTCAAAATTGGTCAAGAGTCCGTACAGAGGCTTTGCAATGATGGCATACATGTGTATGAAACGTCGGTAATAACTACAATGCCCCATGAAAACTTGCACTTCCTTGACATTCTTTGGCCTAGGTAGTTCTACAATAGCTCTCACTTTCTCTTCGTCAGTGGAGATGCCGTTCTTTGACACTATGTGTCCTAGAATCTTGCTTTGCCTGACCATGAAAACACACTTTTCTGGGTTCAAGCAGACTTGATATTATCTACATTTGTCAAAGATTTGCCTGAGTTCCAGTATATGGGTCTGTCTAATGTTGGAATGAGCACAAAGATCATCAACCTATACTTCCAAGTTCTTCCTCAAGAACTCTTTACATACATGGCACATTAGTCTCTGGAAGGTTGCAGGCGCATTGGTTAGACCAAATGGCATTACTCGAAAAGCAAATATGCCCCACTCCGTGGAAAAAGCCGTCTTATGCTGATCTTCTGGTGCTATGGCTACTTGATTGTAACCAGAGAACCCATCTAAGAAGTTGTACACTTCCTTGCCTGCTACCCTTTCTAATAGATGCTCAGTGATAGGAAGCGGATAACTATCTCTGATAGTGGCTGTGTTAACCTTCTTCAAGTTAATGCATACATGTAACTTGCCATTCTTTCTGGGCACCACTACAATGGGGGATACCCACTTAGTGTGCTCAATTTCATAGATAAATCCAGCTTCCACCAAGCGATCTATCTCTTCTTTAATCTTGGCAGCGTACTTGTCATTGTATGTGTAGGGCTTCTGCTTAGAGGGTCTGGCATCTGAGGTCATGGGGATCGTATGTGAGCATATGTCAGGGTCTACACCTTTCAGGTCCTTGTAGCTCCAAGCGAATACATCTCTGTACTCTCTTAGCAAAGCTATCAACTCTTGCTCTTCTTCTTCCGTTAGGTCATGCCAAATGTAGGTGCATCTTTCTTCTCCCTCTTCTATGGCTACAACTATTTTCTTGGTAGTTTCCTTGCTATCATAGGCCTCTCCTGATTGTGCCTCACGTTTAGGCATTCTTACCATGACTCTTCTATCTTCTATTTCGTACTTCTTGAAATTTTCAGGGACCTCAAACAAGGATTCCTCTTCCTCCGGATTGACTTCTTTCTTCTTTCTTTTCTTTCCTTCACTCCTGGTGGTCACGTGTGTGGTTAATCTCACCTCATTTGTAATGTCTTCGTGTCTTTGAGGGCGAGCTTCTACTTCATAGAAATATTCCTCATCTGATGCAAAGGGTGGGTCCATAATGATTGACTCTAGATCGGAGTCACTTGCATCCTCGAATGCATCAGTGCTAGGTTCACATTCTTCAATGATTGGATCACACATGATTGGCTCTATTGTGAAGACTGAAATGTCATAGCCATCCTCGTCAAAATGGGGTGTCCACTACTCTTCATTGATGGCTACATCCATAGTTGCTAAGATTTCCACCCAACCATGAGGTTCAAACTCTTCGTCAGGAAATACTACAGGTGCATAGGCTGGGTCTTGAATTGATCTATGGGTATCTTTTGCACCTACCTCTCTGGCTTTTTCCCTCTTCTCTTCTTCTACTGCTACTTTACACATCCATAAGTGGGTGTCTTCATGCATCCATGAGGATCCTGATCCTATGGAATGCATTGACTCTGTATCATCCTTGGCTCTGTGGATGGGATTCTATTGAATAGGGGGCACGTCTCTATGAGAGAAATCTTTGAGATTCACTTTGGTAGTGACACCCAAGTGTTGCAAATACAAAGAATTTGTCCCCCAATCTTGCACTACTTGCAATTGCCTCAAGAAGGGTCTTCCCATAATCATCTCGTAGGCATGATTTTTGCTAAAGTCACATATAGCAAAAGTATGTTCAAACTCTACACCACAAGTGGTAAGAGTTATTCCCTCTAGTAGCTCTAAGGGTCTCTCAATGTGACCATCGGCCATCTGCAATTTCATTCTCGTTGGCCTGAGTGTTGGCTTGCCCCAACGCTTCCATAGAGAAGTGGTAGCAATTGCAACTCTTGTGCCTGAGTCCAAAATTGCTTTGGTGGTCTAACCATGATGAGTAATGGGAAGATAAGTGTTTCCTTCTTCTCCCTCACTCATGTCCCCTATCTTGTCTAAGGGTATTTCTGGCACCGTTCTATGAGATCCTACCTGGGAACGAGGTTTAGCTACTTCATGCACCTGACCTGCTACATGTTTCCACATCTGGTCTAACCTTAAGTAGCTCTTCCAAAGTGAGATTTCATTGCACTTTAGTGTTCTTCACTACCTCCGTGTTCCTAGGTATCACTGAGTCTTTGTTTCTTACCATTATCGTAGGTGCTCTCATGCAAGTAGACCTGCTACATGTTTCCACATCTGGTCTAACCTTAAGTAGCTCTTCCAAAGTGAGATTTCATTGCACTTTAGTGTTCTTCACTACCTCCGTGTTCCTAGGTATCACTGAGTCTTTGTTTCTTACCATTATCGTAGGTGCTCCCATGGGCCTGTGAAGTGAGGTAGTTCTTGTAAAGAATTAGACTCGAAGTCTAATATCTCTTGAGAGTGGGCACTCTCCTGCTCTCCATAAATGGAAGGAAGGTCTTGTGGGAATTGATCGTGTGTGTCATCCACAAGTTCAATGGGAGGAGGAACTTCACTCTCTTTAGCCCATTTCTCTTCCTAAATCTCTCGCAAGAATTGTGGTGAATACCGATTCATAGAAGAAGAGGTGTTTGGTTCTGTGGAGTTAGGCACATAAGCTTCCTTGAAAGGAATGCTTATTCTATCACTTTCCTTCTCCTTAGCCTGGGAGTTGGCTCCTTTTCTAGTCTTTGCAATTATCATCTCCAATCTATCTAATAGACCATCAAAATGCAATGGTGTTCTAGTGGAGCTAGAGCAATTGAATGAGGAGGGTAGGGGAATATGACCAAAAAACTGAAATTTTTGTGAAGATGGAGATGGAGGTGGGAGATGGTGAGGATGATGATGGTGATGATGGTGATGCAAAAACAAGAAAAATTGAAGAAAAATAAGGAAAAGAAAGGATATTACCTATGACTCCAATGTCTCAACTCTACGTCTTACCATCACACGCTCGTCCTCGAAGCTCTCTCCCCGGCAACAACGCCAAATTTGGTGTCACTCTAGCACAATGATGAGTACCAACGTGAGGAGATCCACCTCATAATTATCAATCCGTGGAGACATGAGGACTAGTATGAAGACTATGAGCAAGTGAAGGCACAAGTGCGTGAGTGAGAAGCACACAAACATGCACACACATACACACACACGCGCACACAAGGCAAGAACAAGGAGAGGAACAATGGAGTTCTTTGCATTAGTCAAAAAGTCTCTTACATAAGATCAATTCACAAACAATCCAACCTCCTAAATGAGCTCTCTAGCTCTTTTTATAGTTTTCTGACTAGCTTTGGCCTTGTCCAGACCTAGTGTTCGGCCTAGTTAAAAATTAGGTTCTAGAGCCTATTTGAGGGCTCAAACGGAGTTTAAAAATTATGAAAATTGGTATGTAGCTAATTCTAATACTCCTCAAGCTCGAGGACTGCTCGGCTTGAATAAAATGGAGTCTATTCTACCAAAAACAGGATTTACAATGTGTTTGTAGTGATCAAAATCACTTGAGTTGGAAATTGTTTATGAAAAAAATGATTGGGCCTTGTTGTCGTATTGTGCATGACTGCTCCTTTATGCCTGTATGCTCTGCTTATGACTTGTATGCCAACACTAAGGAAGAATTCTTAGATGGCCAAAATTATAATCTATGGAAAGATACCATGCATGCATACTTGTACACGAATCTTCTCCATGAAGTTGTAGATGGGTCCAAACTTGAAGCTGATAAGTCAAAGATTTAGAGTCTTGTAATATTTGGAATGTAAAGGACAAAAGAGCATTAGATCAAATCCTTCTAGCCTGTGATGAATTGACATCACTGCCTCTAAGAATTCTAAAGAAGCTTGGGTCACACGAGCAAGTCTATATGAAGATAAATCTCCTTCAAAGATGTATGCTTTAGGGGATGAGTTTCACAACCTCACTATTTGTCCTCAAGATAGCATCACAACAATGATTGCACAATCTAAAGATTATCAAAGAAAGTTAGCACTTTGTGGATGCAAGATCTCAAGTGAACATATGCCCATTAGATTTCTTAAGAAGCTCACAAGATCTTATGAAAAATTTGTGACCACTCTCTACAATAGAGGTCAACAAGTGGGTTTCATCACATATGTGCAATGACAAAGATGCCTTTTATGAGTTTCAAGGGCACAAAGGACAAGTTTATCTTGGAGATAACAAGTGCATTGAGATCCAACAAAGAGGCAAAGTTCAAGTCACAAACTTAGAAGGTGAGACCAAGTCACTCAAAGATGTTCTTTATGTACCGGGCCTTTATAAGAACCTTTTCTCAGTGAAGGCCATCATGAAGTGCAACATGACAGTGCAATTTGATAATGACAAAGTTCAAGTCATTGATTGAGAATCCAAAGAAGTGATAGCTCAAGGGTTTGAAGATAAAGGTCTCTACAAGCTTTCAATTTTCATGGCCAAAGATTCAAGTCTTAGCTTGTGGCATTTCAGATTTGGACACACCTCTTACTTAGCAAAGATCTCTTCAATTCATCTTGTCAAGAGTTTACCCAGGATTGCACAAGTGGAATTGGATTTTCAAGCATGTGCTAAAAAGAAAATTATCCCTTTGCCTATGGAAGTATCCATTTCCTCATCTAAACCCTTAGCATTAGCCCATATCGATATTTGTGGACCTATGCATACACCATCCTAAAGTGATGAAAAATTCAACCTCCCATATATAATGTGGTCTATGTGAGGCCCTAAACATCTACATGTATTATGTCAAACACATCCTTCTTGGAAGTCTTGAAGCACATGGACCCTACTATAGGAAGCACATGGGCCCCATTGGGTGTCCTAAAGCGGATTCATCCATCGACCCCACTATAGGACACCTAGCTTCTATATATGTGGTAGGCCATCCGGATGTTTGATCTACTTTCATGGGAATTCATGTCATTCCACCTCTGCCGGCCACAATTTTCCCTCCGACCACACTCCCAACTATGATCCAACCATTTGTTGCCTATTTCTTAAACCTCCAACAACCTTGCCCCCAAACCCTTTTGTCCTTTTCACTATCAACAGCCACATCACAAATATTCATAGTCACCACATGGACAACACCTACTATTAGCTCCGAAAATGGTTGATTTTTATGCACTAATGTGGTTCTATTTGGCAGGAAAATACGTTTGATTTCAATTTGCAGGAGCTTTCGGCATGCAATGTCGCATTACAATTGGGTGCTTTGAAGCAGAACATGGGGCGTGGGAACCCCTTGGTGACACAAGAGGAGCTTTTGGCGATAACCAGTTCCGATTCACGTTATTGTGCCATGCTGCATGTGAAGCACCTCTAGTATTACCCCTTGGAGGCTGCACTTATGGAGAGAAATGTATATTTGTAGCCAATGACTGGCATGCTGGACTTGTTCTCGTTTTATTGGCAGTAAAATACCGAAGGTTTCCCTTTATGAGTGGAGGTCAGAAGGGGGTACATTTGGTGTGCCATCCCATGTGAGACGGACATGAAGCATCGCTGAAGGACTCGGAGAATGAAAAAAGCGGCAGCAGCCCGCTACGAAGAAGGGTGTGTTGCACTGGGGCCTAAATGGACACCACTCGTCCCTTCATCGTTCACACTGGATAAGATCGAGAGTCCTGGAGAGGAAGTTCCTATTAAAAGAGCTGGGCAGTCATCTAAGAGTGGGCCTTCCTATGTATTCCTTGCCTCAGGAGATTCCTCTTATCACAGTGGTTGTCAAGCTCTCGCTTTCCAGGATGGGCAGAAAAAATCATTCCGTGGGTCAGATAGTCGATTACGTACAGTGGACACCTATCATCTGAGCTAGAGGCTTGGTATGCAAATGCGCTCGGCCATAACAGCTGCTGTTTTAAACATGGGTACCCAAAATTGAAGTGACGACATGAAAGAGGAAAGGTGTGCATGGCAGACCTGAGAGGGGGAACCATCCATTCTAAGGAGGAATCTGATGCGCTGAAAGGGGTGGCTCTTATTCAGCGGCAGGGACAGTTCCCAAGGGGGGGGAGTTCCTAAATTTTGAGGAATGCTTTATTGTAAAAAGGAGGGACAAGCTGCCATGGAAGAGATACGACTGAAGACTTTGCCTCCTCAAGTGCACACAGATCTAGCAGCTGCTTCCATGCAATCTTTTATGTGGGGAGTCAAGGAACCATCTGATTATCTGAGTGCTTCGAATATTTGATGCCTGAAGAGCAAATCCCACCCAGCAGTTTAGGTTCAAGAGTGAACCTTCTGATCAATCTATTGCTGGATTTCTACCATCCCCTCTCTACCTTGGTGCGAGTCTCTCTCTGAAGATAAGTGCCACACTTATGGCATCAACGTCTGGCTTAACTCAAAATGATACCTACTGTGAGAAATGGCGTATTACAGTACTTTGGTTTTGATGAAGGACAAGCTTAAAGGTTGCTACAACATATCAGAGTACATTTTTTGTAAGTGGCTTTGAGTTGATTCACTTGCAATGCTATGGAAGTGGAAGTATGCACCTTTCTATGACTATGCGTGCATAAAGTTTTACTATATTTTGTCAAGACTTCTTGCATAAACTGAAGAATTACTTCTCATATGCATCTTGCACCATCATCTGAGCTTTATGCCAATTCTCTCGACATTTTATGATGTGAAAACCTATTGATTAAAGGAAGCATTTAGGATCAAATGGAAGTGAGTGTTTTAGTCTGCTGGTCTATAAATTAATTTCTGTTTTTGAGGTTTGCATTTGTTTGATTGTCCGATGAGTTTTTCTGACAAAAGGTCTTTGGTGCTATTTGGTTATTTGGAACGGACTGTATACTCATCTTTTGAATGTGTCTTCCATAATGGTGCTGGGTTGGAATGATTCAACGGTTGAAATTAGGGAATCTAATGCTGTGCTCAATGATTTGAACTTTGAGAATGTATTTTTGAAAAACAATCTATTTATGCAACTTCGAGTACTTAACTGGTTGCACTTCAGGTATGTATGTGTCTGAGGATGTACTTACATGGATAAGGGTGTACGACGAGTTCAAATGATGCTAGTTGTGTGAGTGTCTAAGTATGTTTTGAGCGTCTATGTCTGTATGAGCAGAGTAGTCATGTGCAAAAGGAAGCAGTGAGGAAGTAGTGTGGGTTAAGAGTGTGGGTGAGTTTGTGGCTGAGTGTCCATGTACGAGTGTCTTAGTATGAGTACTTGCTTGTATGGATGTATTCGTGTGGGTGAATAAGACCTATAAACTTTGAGCATGCATGTGTGTGTGAGCATGTTTTAACGTGCTTTGTATGCAAATGCTTAGTTGAGTGAGTGCATAAGCGAGTGAGTGGGGGTGTTTGAGTGGTCGTGACAAAAAGGAAAGAGTGCATTGAGCATGTGAGCTTGAAGGAGTGAGTGAGAAGGAAAGGAGGGAAGTGGGAAGGGAGGTGAAAGAGAGCTAGTGAGAAAAGAAGAGGAAAAGGTGTGAGAAAGTGCACGTGTGTGTGTGAGCGGGTCTGAGAGTAAGTGAGAGAAAGAGAGAGAAAAAGGGGAAGTGCAAGAGAGTGAGAAAGTGAGGGAGAATGAAAGTGAGTGAGTTTGTTCCCGTGATAAGATTGGGTACGTTTAATGATTCGGTCATTTGACTTCAAGTCTTGAGAGGTTGTTGGTCTGCTTTGAAGTGGTAAATAGTCGGAGAGTGCGTGCTAGTGTCCATGTGGGAGAGTATATGAGGAAGTGAATGCACGTAGGTTTGGGTTTATATGGACAAGGAGGTAGAAGATGTAAGTGTACATAGGAATGTGCATGAGTGAAAAGGATCTTGGAAGAGCAAGCGTGCATAAGTATGAGTGTGTACGAGGTAGTTGTTGAGGGAGTGAAATTACATATTGAAGATATAATCGCGACCTTCAAGCAATACAACTCGACTGACTTCCAGGAGTTTGGGCAGAACATATATGTATCTTCCCCTTGGGCGTTAGGGCCTTTCATTTTGGTGCGGTTGCCGGGGAAATGTGAGCTAGTGCATAGGCATAGGAAGAATCCATTGCAAGATAATTGTGGGCTCTAGGTAATCCAAGTGGACCGATTCCGAGGGGTTTGAGCAAAATAAGGGCTTCCACAATAATCTTTTCCTTGGGCTTAGGAGCCTTTCACCTACCATCCCCATGTATATGGTAGACACCTCACACACTCCCATGTTTGATAGCATGGACATATCACCACCCACAACACCTCCCCATCCCCCCATGGTTCCACCATCTCCCATCCCCCTTCCACCAAATTCACCTACACTCACTTCATTATTAGACACTGCAATCACAATTCCCCTTCCCAACTTCCCTCCCTTGCATCAACAAATGTACACATTGCATTCACCACTGTAGATAATGCACTAAACTCCATGATCCAGTGTACAACACAACTCAAGACCGACTATTAGAGACTTGAAGCATGCAAAAACATGGTACAATCTCACTCTGCATAGTTACAACAATGTATCACACCACTTGAAGTAGACAACAAAGCCATGCGAGATCAGTATCTTACAAGAAGCTCATGGTGCACTTGAGGTAAAGGTCTAGAAAGTAGACCAAGAAGCTATAAAAATAGTAGAAGGCCATCTTCACATGCAGAAGGAACATAACTCCAAATTGTTGATATATCTAAGTAGTGATGTGCGTGAACACACTAGGACTACCAGGGGACCTTTTCCCCTCTTTAGGAGTTTTTTTTCCATCGGCTTTTATATATGCCTATAACCTAACAGGTCACTTATCTTTGTACATTCTCTTGGTAATACATTCAGTACTGTGTGTTGTGCTCCAAGATTCTTCTTCTTCTTCCTTGTGTTGTTCACATGCTTGTGCAGACCTCAAACTCCAACAATTGGTATCCGAGTAGGTCACCGCTTCATCTAGGGTGTCGTTGGCACCTCTCCGATCAAAGACTCAGAATTGCAAAAAAATTGTTGGGCATACTCAAGGTGATTAGGAGTTGAAAACTACTTCGTTATGTGGTGTCAAAATTGCAATCTCAGCTCGTTTCGACCTTCGAATGCACTATCATAGTGCTTGTGCAAGCCATTTCACTTTTTGTGCCAAAGGTATATACAATTTCAGTTCACCAGCATAAGATTCTCAAAGTCTGCTACACATTTAGCAAAACTCGACATGGTAAATTTTTTCAACTTTTTGAGATACAATCATTTTTATGCATCAGTGGTATTTTAGTCAGTGGCTATGGCTGAAAGCAAGGATGTACTCCATATGTTAGATGTTGAGGATAAGTTGGATGGTACCAATTACGCATTATAGGCTTATATGATGCACCATGTATTGGTTGCAAAAGCATTGTGGAAATATTATGCAGGGTGTTGAAAAAGGTCCTTTTACACCTACAAATACAGTTACTAAAGGTGATGCAGATGGCATTGAAGATGGCAATATTCTTCATGTTCCTGTTCATGTTCTGGTTCCTGCTACATCTATCATAGAGCAAATTTGTTGGGATGGCAGAGATGCTCAGGCACATGCATTGACAGCCTTGTTTGTCAAACGTGCCATTATTCCTCACATACACTCTTGCAGAAGAGCTAAGGATGCTTGGGATACACTTACCACTTTATACCAAGCAAGGAGTGAGGCCCGTGTTGCTTACCTCTGAAAATAGTTGGAGAGTAAGCACATGAATGAAGGAGATTCCATAGACAATTTTTTGACAAAGATCAAAGATTTGAAGATGTAGTTGATTTCTACTGATGAAGTCTTACCTGACAATTCACTTGTACAGACTCTTTTCAATGGTCTTCCAGATTCATATAAGATTTTTGCTTCTACTCTTTGATTGATTATGAAAGGCAATCAAAATGCTTTAATATTTGATGAGTTATCTCTGCTCTATTGCAAGAAGATCAATCTAGGCAAAACAAGTCCATTATGCATGTTGTAGATCAAGATTTCTTGGCTAGTCATAAGGGCAAAAGGTAAATGGAGCTCTTCTACTAGTAAGCAAAAATCTCCTCATTCTGCACAATCAAAGAAAGATGACAAAGATAAGAGGAAAACAAAAAAGCAAAAATTGTTTTTCAAATACTGTAAAGGAAATGATCATGTCATAAAGAGTTGTCCAAAATTGGCTGCTAAAGAGGCAAGGAAGAAAGAGGCTAGAATGGTTGTTGTAGAGGCCTCTATACCCAAAACAGAGTGTGCTAATCTTGTGCAGAATGAAGAATGGGCATCTACCACTCTTCTCATGAACATTGTATGTTTGAAGTACACTCAGTTGTTTGGTACTTTGATAGTGGGACACCCAAACATGTTACCTTGTAGCACATTTCCTTCACTTCACTTGAGCCTTCCCCTATAGGGAATACTATCACATGTGCCAACAAATCCTCTTATCCTATGATGGGATTTGGTAAGATCATTCTGACTACTATTGATGGTAGTTCTTTTACATTTTCAGATGCTTTATTTGTGCCAGGGATCAAGAAAAATCTGTTATCAGTTTCAGTATTAGCCAAGATTATCTTGGTTGTGAAATATATTGATGACAGATGTACAATTCATGATCTATCAAATGGCAACATCATTATTGCTTCTGACATTTTATGTCATGGATTGTATAAGCTCATAGATTATGAAAAATCTATGAATCATTAAGCATGCATAGTTCAAGATTCTCAGGCTATGTTAGATGCAAAGCTTTGGCATGCATTGTTTGGTCGTTTGAATTTTGCTAGTTTGCTACACCTGAAGAAATCTTAAATGGTATCCTCTCTGGCCAAACTTGAGGCACTTGGTAAACATGTCTGTGAAGGCTGTATTTTGGGCAAAATGCAACATTCCTCATTCCCAAAAGATGGTTGAGTTTGAGCTCCTCAAAAATTGCAGCTTGTTCACAATGATGTTTGTGGTCCTATGCAGAAAACCTCTTTTGGAAATCATCTTTAAGTTGTGACTTTCATTGATGATTTTTCTAGGCATGCATGGGTATATCCATTGAAAGCAAAGTCCTAGGTGTTTATATCCTTCAAAAAAATTCTAGTTTTGGCTCAAAATGTGTCAACATGTAAAATGGGAAAAATTTATTCTGAACGAGGGGGGATAAAACATCAGTGTATAGTGTCGTATACATCTCAACACAATGGAGCTCTTGAAAAGAAGAACAGTTCACTCATGGAGATGGTGAGGGGTATGGTCAGAGTCAGGCTTTACCACTTAGTTTCTGGCTTGAGAGTGTTATGTGTGCAACATATGTACTTAACACGTGTTCCACTAAAGCATTGCAATATATCACTCCATATGAGGCTTGGCATGGTCGCAAGCCATATTTTGCTCATCTTCATGTCTTTGGTTGTATGGCATATGCATTAGTGCTTGAACAACAATGCAAGAAATTGGATGATAAAGCAATGAAATGTATTTTTATCGGGCTACAGTTCTCAAAGCAAAGGCTATTGTCTGTATCATTCATAAACTAAAAATATTTTGGTTAGTTGCGATGTGTTTTTGTGGAAGATTCTATTTAGCCATTTATTTTCATGTACCATGGAGACATGTTGCTCACTAGTCCTCATGAGAAGCATATTGCTGATTTTAAGGCTGATTTGCATGCCTCATTTTAGATGTCTGATTTGGGGCATTTGCATCATTATTTGGGCATTCAATTTATGCAAGTTGATGGTGGAATTGCTTTGTGTCAAACAAAATATATTGATACATTATTGCAATTTTTTGGCCTTGAAGACTATAAACCTATTGCCATTCCTATGGAGACAGGTTAAGGATCGAGTCTTCATGATGCTGGAGATGCATTTGATGTTGTTCTCTATCAACAAGCTGATGGATGCTTGATTTACTTATGCATTACTTGACCAGATATTCAGTTTGTTGTCTCACAGATAAGCAAGTTTATGCATTGCATAGGTGTCAAGCATTGGCAGTCGGTTAAGTGCATCTTTCACTACTTGAATGGTACCTGACTACTTGGATTGTTTTATCCCAAGGGGGGATCACTACCACCAAATTTACATGCTTTTTTTTACTCTAACTGGTCTTGTTGTTACGACACTCATGTGTCCACCAATGGTTTTTGCTTTATGCTTGGTAGCTCATACATATCTTGTTTGAGCAAGAAGAAGCCTACTGTGGCCACTTCTAGTTATGAGGCTGACTATAGGGCAACTTTCATAGCGACTGTTGAGTGTGTGTGGCTCAGACACCTTAATTTGGGTGTTGCTCAGTCTTGTGTCACCACCATCATCACTGACATTTAGAGTGCATTGGCAGTTGTGAGGAACCCTATGTTCCATGCTTGCACTAAGCACATTGAGTGCACTATCATTATGTCAAGGAGAGCTTCTCTGCTTGAGAGATCAGTTTGGCATATGTGCCCAAACAAGAGAACATTATAGACCTTTTCACAAAGGCTCTGCCTAGGGAGAAGTTTGAAGCTTTCCGCAAAGCATAGTCTAACTTCCTTTTGTGCATTGATACCACATAGCATGGCACATCCTTATACATGAGTGCCAGCTCCTTGTTCACCACCACTCCTAGGGAGGAGTTTTTGATATATTTAGGTAGTGATGTGTGTGAATACACTAGGATCGTCAGGGCACTTTTTCCCCTCTTTAGGAGGTTTTTTCCCTCGGTGTATATATATGCCTATAACTCTAATGGGTCACTTTACTTTCTCCATTTTCTTGGTAAAACATTCAGTATTGTGTGTTGTGCTCCAAGCTTCCTCTTGTTCTTCCTTATGTTGTTCATGTGCTTCCACATACCTCAAACTCCAACACAAACTTTAGTGCAACATGACATTACTACGAAGACATCTATCTGCTGGTCGGGAAGAGAATCACCACTTGCAAATACAGAATCAAGAGAACTTAGTAGTTACCATAAAGAATACTCCATGCACAACCATGATCACATCAAAATTCTAAGAGGTTCCCCCTGAGAATATTCACCTTATCATCGAACACTATGCCAACTTACTCAATCACATGATAAATTGTCTGAATAGGTGACAAAAATATAGAAAACAAAGGAGTGAGGACCTACAACTATCCCGAGTATAGTACAACCACTGCTTGCATTAGTCTCCAACTCAGCTACAATAATGACACTATAATAATAAGTAATAGAACTAAAAACAAAGTTACTCCAATACGAATGACCCCGATCATCTCCAAAGGCTCTAGAAGAAGAGGAACAAGTAATCGCTCTTGTGCATGGAGTTTCAAAGAAGAATATGAGCCTCAACCTGTTCCAGGTGGTAGACTCTCTGAAGAAGGATAGGACACTTTCGAAGCACCCATGTCATGATGGCTCAAGCAAGTTGAAGAGATAGTACATACACCAAAAGATCGCATAGTGATTGAGATCTCTGCTATGCATACTATGGAAGAGACTATGCTCAAATTAGAATATTTCTAGAACCTAGCTCATTGGCATCTCACTACCTCTTCCAAACTATACTATCGACCATATTTTGTTATTCAGGTGGACTATAATGCCGATATTAAAAGGTTCATGGGGAAAAACCCATCATTTGCCACAGTTCCAACTAGAAGACTCACTGGCTATCACACACAAAGGCACCATTTTCCAACCAAATTCACAAAAGAATCTATTAGAAACATATCCAGAGATGCTACGAACATGGAACAATGTGCCATTACATATTATTTACAATCCAAGTTACAAAATGGCCCTCAAGCATAGAACATGGAAGGCATTTGCTATCAACGTACAAAACAATGCATGATGTATTGAATGGTTCAACTACCCATGCCTCGCACCACCATAGGTACCGCCCTCTATATAATACATGATGGAGACAATACACCATTGGGTACCTCATCTCAAGCACATGCTAGATGTAGCTGCTCAAATGCTATTAAAAATCTTTGACATGATGCAAATTTACACGAATGGGTTCCTCGAGATAAATCATCCATAGAACTCTTCGTTAACCAAGAAACTAATGAATTTTTTTGGAGAATTAGATTGAAAAAATGGAATGATTTAAGAGGAGTTTATATCTACAAATTAAAGGACCCAGAGATCCCTAGAAAGGTAATCTACCTAGATAACACCTCAGAGAGAGTATTTGTAGTGACAAATCAAAATAGACTTGTTTATACATGGAAGGGTAAACCAGTGTTTCCCTTGCATACATCCATTGATTATCATGATCAAGGAGGTGTGGGATCATCCCATATTCTAGAAGCACAATGAGAATGAACTAGAGAGAGACCTAAGGTAAGCTTTGCACACACTATGGGTAGAGGTAAATCAAGACTTGAAATTGAGATACTTGAAAGAGAGAGAAATAGATCACATATGCATCAAAGATATGCATATTTTCTTTTGCCTAGACCTTGAGAGTACCCTACCCTTAGACCCTCTCAAGTGGTCAAGACAATGAAAAACTACTTTGATGGGTCAAGAGATCCTTATGATCATGTGGACAAGTTCAAAAAAGTGTTAAGAGCTGAACATTTGGTTTACCCGGTTTGAGGCATTTGGTTTGACCCTCAAGGGTACTACTTTAGCTTGTTTCCGCCCCTAAACAATTGCAATTACCAAAATATAGGTCAACTGCTAGAAGCATTCATCGTAGAATTTTCCAAGAGTGGCATTAGGCCTAACACATCATCCTTGATCCATAGCTTCAAGCAGACACCCCAAGAAACAATTCGGCTAGCTAGACACACGTTTAATCAATACATGGAAATATATCCCACACCTGAATTACCTACACAAGAAATACAAGTTTCCTATTTTTCGATGGACTTCTAAGCGGGAAATGTAGATTATATGTATACCTCAAGGAGCCAATCACACTAGATCAATGCGTGAGAATGTGTATTGACATAGAACACAACTTGGGTGAGGAATTAGAATTGCCCAAAATCTATAAGGATTCTAATAGTTCTACTAGTCATACTTCAAGATCCTACACTTTGATAGATGAGCTAGATGAGGAGGTTGCCAAGAAGTTAGGAGTTCAAAATAGACAAACACCAAGGGTCACCTTGTTGAATCAATGTTATACTTGCAGAGGGGACCACATGGCTAATGTATGCCCAATGCAAAACTAGAATGTGAGAGAGCTCAATGCTCCATATTGCACTATTGAGAAAGTACATGAACCATACGGCTCAAGATTGTATGTATAATAGGCAGGCCATCAGACAAACTTATATGCAACCTTACCAATAGGGTAGGTATCAAAACCAATAACAACAGTCATATTATAGGCCACAAAAGCAATATAAACCTCAATACCAACATCAATATCAGGCACCATATAGGACACAACTGCTCCTACGAAGCCAACCACCACATACTGCCAATATGATTCCAGCTAAGTATGTAGTGGCAGAGGAGAATCCTAATAGAGCATTGGTTTCGATGACCCCTTTGGTCTCAAAAAAATGACCCTCATGCCCCAATCAAGACAAATGAGACCTCAAGCCACTCGAGGACCATGTTTTAGATGTCAGGGTGACCATTTCATTCATGAATGTCCCCACCCACCAGCTTTGGGACAAGGACATACCATCACAATACAAAGCTTTTGTCCTAAGTGTAGCAAAGAACATCTCTCAAGAGATTGTCCAAGGAACCCCTTTAGAGCCCAAGGTTACACCAATTAATGTGGTAGGATGAGTGGTGGATTCAAGTTCAAGTAGCATTAACATGGCTCCTATATAGGGAGTCACTAGGGCACAAGCCTTAAAACAGGCTAAATCTACTGAACAATTAGAGTCAAGTGAATCAGAAGAGCCTAGTAAGAGAAAAACATGAACTTGGAAGGATACCAGGGAGAAGGCCAATCCAAAGTGGGCTAGAAAGTTATCCGAGCTAGAAGAAAGCCTAAGAGATGCAAAAATAAAAATTGTAGACATTGCATCTCGAAACCCCTTGCATGCAGAAAATCCATCCACTCCACTTCATCCCACCCCATCACTCATTATGAATAGACCACAACCATGGTCTGTTCTTGCAGATCCAACCCCACAAGGCTTGGACATGATGTTTAAGGCCTACTAAGCTCAACTTCAAGAAGGGCTGACAACTACAAACCTAGACAAGAGTTACCTTAGGGTAGATTTAGAGATTGAATAGACAAAAAATTGCATGAAAATTGTAGAGCTAACTCAGGCTCTGCTTGAGGCCAATTAATTGTTCAATCAGACAGGGTTTGCATTTCTAGGGTCTACTAGAAAGATTAGAGTAGTCGGTAAACAAGCCGCATGTTTCTTTACTTCCACAGGCTCAACCAATTGTTGAAAGAGAAAGCTCACCACCACATACACACACATAGAGACACACATGTGCATACACACATATACACACATATACATACACACACATAGATACATACACCCACATATACATACACACATATGCACACACAAACACACATATACAAACACATGCATACACACATATACACACACATACACACACTATACATACATATGCATACACACACATACACATGTATACATACACACACACATATACATACATCCACATATACATACACACACATAGAGACTCACACATACACATACAAACACATAGAGAGAGAGACACATTCACACACATACACATGCATACACAAAAAAGTACACACATATACACATGTAGAAACACACATACACACAAACTATACATACATATGCATACACACACTTGTATACATACACATATATACATGTATACACACATATATACACATGTATACATACAGACACATACACACACACTATACATACATGTGCATACACACATGTACACACACGTATACGTACATACACATAGATACATACACCCACACATAGAGACACAGACATACACATACACACACACACACATAGAGACACACACATACACATACACACACATACACATACACATACACACACATACATACATATGCATACACAATGCACATGCATATGTATACATGCATGCATACACACACATACACATCCACATACACATATACATACATTGCTGGTTGGCAAGCATAGTATGCGAAAGGTACGAAGCAACCGAGAGAAGCATTGTTTTTCCGTTGTCTTTTCTGACCGGCGGAATGAAATACTACTCAATTCCACGGGTCACCCGGTTAATGAGAAAGGTGATCCCAACTTGTAGGTCATTTCATTAAGGTAAACCACTAAGATCAGGCTAGGCCCCTCCTTGGAAGCCATATAATTGAACTCGACTCCCACACATTATTGAGGTTGACTAACCCGACCAAATTATCCCCTTCAGAGAAAGTGTATCTCACACATTATAGCAAGGAAGGGGAGGGATTTGAACCCTCGGTAAACAATAGTCTACATAGCATTTCTAATGCTACACTTTAAACCACTCGGCCACCCTTCTGATGAGAAAGTTATTACCTAGCCTAGAAAGGCCTGGAGGGAAGACCATTATGGTCTTGCAATATGCGAGCCTGAAGCTAAGAGAAACAAGTTAGAAGCCTCGAAGCTAAGCGAAACAAGTTAGCAACTAAGCGGCGAAACAAGTTACGAGCTAAGCTAAACTGCCTTAAAAGCAGCGGCACATACACTGTCATACACACACATATACATACAAACATATACATACACACACATATACATACATGCATATACACACATACATATCATACATATACACACACATATGCATACACACACATATGCATACACACACATACACACACATACACATACACATAGATACTTGCACATATACATATGTTGGGAAAGATAGATGGACACTTCAAGAAATGAGTAGGTACTACCAAATCCTGCGTTGTACCAGCCCCTTGTTGCTTCAGAGTTGAGTTGTGGGCCCTCTTAGCTTTCCAATGACACTATACAAGTGCCTATGTACTTTGGAAATGATGTTAGAAATGATTGAACCAAAAGAGACTACTTCCAAGTTGAAGGATCAATGAAAACCTTCTATTTTTGTTCACATACCTATTGCTTGTTATGCTCAATGCTTCTAGTATAGTACGAATCAGAAAACTTCCTTTTGGAGATATCAAATTAGCTGAATGATCTAATGATTCCAAGTGGAATCACTTAAAATGATGCACTATACACAGAGCAATCAATTTAGTAATCAAATCATTACCCCCAATTTTTTAGGACCTCTGTAGAGTTTGAACAGTGAGTGCTTCGATGCACTTTCCTCCAAATCATCTGCATGGATTATCTTCAAAATTCTTCAGCATGTAGAGAACTTAGAGCTGATTCCAACAAGCTATAGAACATTGAAAATGATAAAGAAATGACTGAGATATGAGCAGTACAAGTTGACTGTTATAAATGACTATGACAGAGAGACCATAGATGAAAGGTATTGATCTATTGTACTAGAGAACAATGTTGTACAACAAAAAATCGAAAATGGAGTCACATATCCTGTGAGTTTTTCTAGGCATCTTTTATAGATGAGTCATTTAAATTTGAATTTGAATTCCACATTGGCTCCCACTAAAAGTGATCCTCTAATCTAGGAGATATTGCCTCAATTACAGTCATGACTTTTCCAACTAACAATCCCACGAGTTTAGTGGTGGTTACAAAGCATTCTTTTCAAGTCAAAATGACTTTTACAAATGGTAAAGGATAAAAAAATTCCTAGCAATGGTTTCCATGGAGCTTCAATTGTACATATATTCTAGCCAAATGTGTAGGCTTGATATTTGCACCAACAACTCCCCCTCAAGCCAAACATTTTGGCCTTGTCTCCTTCTTCAATCTTCATGAATGTCCTACAATCCAATCATAGAATTAAACCTGCAAAGTTTTGTACCATCTAATGCTTTAGTCAATAAGTCTGCACATTGCATGTTAGTTGATACATAAGCCAACTGGATTTCCTTGCTCAATAGCTACTCTCTCACATAATGATAGTGGACCTCTATATGCTTGGTCCTAGAATGATAAATAGGATCTGCTGCAAGATGTAATGAGCTTGTATTATCTCCAAAAATCATTGGAGATGTTGTATGCAAACCAAAATCTGTGTATAACAATCTGATCCATATGGCCTCTTGAGTAGCAATCCTCTATACTCTGCCTCTGTAGAAGATGAAGCAATAGTAGGTTGCTTCTTTGAAGACCATGCTATAGGTTTATCACCTGCAAAGGATAAGGAACTTGAGGTACTCCTTCTATCATCTTTGCAACCTGCCCAATCTGCATTTGAATATATCTTGATGTCCAAGTCTGATGTATAATGAAAATACAATCCTTGATTTTGAGTGCTCGTAAGGTACTTCAAAATCCTCTTGGAAGCTTCCAAATGAGGTGCCCTAGGTTTGTGCATAAACTGACTTAGAACACTTACTCCATAAGCAATAGCAATCCTTGTCAATGTAGCATAGTTCAAGCTTCCCACTATGATTTGATAACCTGCAATATTCTCAAGCACATCACCTTGATGAGCACTTAACTTTTGGTTCACCTCCATTGGAGTACTTGCAACTTTGCCATCCTGCAAATGAAACTTCTTTAACATGTCCTATATATACTTTCTCTGAGTAATATAAATTACAAAGTTAGTATAGACTAAATCAAGTCCAAGAAAATACTTTAGTGATCCAAGGTCACTAATTTTGAACTCCTACATCATCTGATTCTTAATCTGCTTGATGCCATTAGCATCATTACCTGTGAGTACGATATCATCAACATATACACATACGTATGTTACCTCTGAATTACTTCTCTTGACAAACAAAGATGTATCTGCTTTACTCATGATAAAACCTTGATCTCGAATGTATGTAGTCAACCTATAGTTCCATGACCTATGATACATGTTCCAATTCTTTGATGCAACCACACTTACCAATACCCTGATGGTTGGCATTTTGGCCACATGTGAGAGGGTTTCTTCATAATCAACTCCTTGGGTTCGTGCAAAACCCTTAGCCACAAATCTAGCTTTGTACCTACTTATTGATCCATCAGAATTCCTCTTGATCTTATAGATCCATCTAGAACCAATTACCTTCATAGACTCCTTTGGTAATAGCTCCCAAGTATCATTCTCCTTGAGTGATTCAATTTCCTCATCCATAGCTTCCTTCCATTCTGCCTTAGTCTTTGCCTCTCCATATGATGATGGCTCTTCAAATGACAAGTCTTTTGCAAGATAAACAGAATGCTTAGTTACTAAGGAAGTGTCATACCCATATCTGATTGGCTTCTTGCTCTCCCTTTGTGATCTTCTGGTTGCTTGGTTGGATGATTCAGGTATAGCTTCTTGCTTCTTCATCTTGACTTTACCTTTGGACTTCCATGTCTTGAATTCTTCTAAGTTGATGATGTCGACAACAATGAGTTGAAAAGGTTTGAACTCACTTTGGAATTGGTGAGCTCTACATTCAACATGCATGGCACGCATGTGCCCTCTAAGAAGGATCCTCTTATCCCCACTAATATGAAGAACAGGAAGCTACAAAAGTTGAAAGATATGGTGGCACTCACACCGAAATGTGTCCATTCCCCTTCGCATGTGCATGCAACATTTTGCGTTTCCCGGTCAAGATCGATACACTCAACCCCACAAGAGGATTTGTTTCGCTCTTTACTTGGCAGAGACAGGTGCATTACCGATTAAGCTTCCCGTATGGATTATAGAGCAGCTGTATGAAGCAAATAAAAGGTCACATAGAAAGCTTGTGGTGAATGGATGCTGTGCAATCACGCGCATCATCTACAAGTGCTTAGCATACGATGTACCTATTGAACGTGATTTAACATGGTCACAACTACAAACGTTCAAGAGACTCAAATCTACCACACATCAATCCAAGTGCATGAGGGGCTCTATTCCTTGTGTCCAAACACGCGAAGTTCTAACGACCCTAAAAGTCTCGCCACGTGGAGATGCCACTGTGCCTCCCTTTACCATTCGCATACCAAGATCTGGATCTGAAGGCACATCACAAGCTGCCCCCTCGGCTCCTCTTGTCCCTCCTGAATTCGAATTTCCTGCGACTCGAGACGTTGAAGGGATGGGTACCTTCGACTTCGAATCATTCTTGCAGAATACACAACTTTCTAATGTAGAGTTCTATTCAGATATAGAAGAACAGGGAACATCTTCCCAAAGAAGGAGGAAATCCACAGAAGGCCGCCATGTACATTGGGATGATGAGAAACAGAGAACTTTATCGCAATGACTAGAACATTTGGAGGCAGAAGAAGAAGCACAAGCAGAATAAACAACTGAAGCCCCAGCTTATATAGCTGTTGGGGATTCGGGACAAGAAGGAGTTTGAGGGTTTGTAGGAGAAAAAGGAGATGATGAAAATGGAATAATAGTGAGAACTTCTGCAAAGGAATACTCTTGGAACCCTTGAATATTACTTATCCTGCAACAATTACAATGACTGCGCACAGTCCAATCAATGACTAAATACAACTTCAGAGAGTATCAATTACTGAAGACTAATTATCTCAAGTCCTCTAGCGGCGGCCTCTCGTGCGCCAATCCTTCACTTGCTTCCCGCTTCCCTTGTGCACACCTTGCACTAAGCTTCAGCCAAGCTAAGGAATTGGTGTCACTGCGCAGCACGCAATAGCCCTTGGAACTCTTGGAATCCAGCCCGCCTTCTCTCTTCTCTGCACACTTTCCTCTTAACACCTCTTGCACTCTTGAATGTCGTCGCACACTGGAGGCTCTTCTTGCTTCCTTTCTTGCTCCTCTGAAGCTCTCTCTTGCTCCCAACTCTCAATCTCCCCGAATAGCCTTTGCCCTTCCTTTTTGTTTGAGAGTCCGCCGGTTCGCGCACTCTAACTGCAATACAATCTTGGTGTCCTTTCAATGTCCCAAGATTGTCTGTTTGAACTGGTCCTCAACGATTCGCTACTTTGTCTTGTAGTGACTTTAGAACAACAGTGACTTTTAAAATAAAATTTTGGGCGGCCTATTTCCACCTTTTCGTACGTGGCCTTCCATCTTCACTTTTCCTTTTAATTCTTTTACTTTTGCACCTTAAGATTTTAGATTCAACCTTTGAACCTTAAGAGGAAAAAAAATACTTTGTACCTTTAGTTTCGACCGGTTAGGGTTCTACAGATGCCCACCACCTAAAGATCTCTCCGTCCCGGAGAGATAACAGGAGAGAGAACAGCGATACCAACTGAGAAATTGCAAAGACACAGAGAAGAAAATAACGGGGCAAGAGAAAAATTGAAGGGTTTGTATCTTATTGAGTTAAGAAGAAAAAATATATGCACCCAACAAAATAGAGGAAATATCAAAAGTATGAGGTAATTATTGGCAAAGTAATACTGGAATCTAAGAGCAATTATTATGACTTGGATGAGCAATTGATTTAGACTGAGGGGGGCAATTTACTGTGGAGGTGGATTGAGATTGTCCGCCGAGGTTGATGGAGAGGGGGGCAAGGGAGCAGAAGCTTGTTCGATCGTAAGCTGTAGCGAACTAAGGCATTGTCTAAGGTGATCCCGTTCCCTGCGGATACGTCTGCATGCAGCATTGGTACAAAGACCTAAATTGGAGCGATTCTGAAGATCTTCTAAGGCTTTCATCGCAGAGTCGGCCATATCGCGATAATGATCTCGCTCTTCTTTGAGCAATCGGGCCGTTTCGTTGAGGGAGTGCCATTGAGATGTTGCCATGCGATTGATGTTTTCTATTGTTGAGATATACTGTTGATGAACGGAAGCTGCTGCGGAAACCGAATCCAAGGAAATCTGAGAGGCCTGAGCATTGCCGATAGCTACTACACTCGCGTCCTGGATTAATTGCAAAAATGAAGGTGTTGATGGGAGGTCAACAGGCAGAGTGGGATGCGGAGCTGTAGGGGAAGGAGGAGGGGGAATATTCAGCCGAGGAGGATGAATGGTTTGAGTGGAAGATGGAGTGGGAAATGAAAGATTGGGGGGAGGGATCGTTTGACTGACAGGAAGGTTATGGATAGAGGGGGAGGTGAAATCCGGGTGAATTGGTGGCATACAGGTGGGGTTTTGAGGGTCGAGCTGTGTTTGAATAAGAGGGGTGAAATCAGAAGAGAGGGGAGGTCGAGGGATAATAGGAGGGGTAGGCATGGATGGAGAATTTGTAGTTACAGGAGGGAAAGGGGGAGAAGATTGGGTAGTGAAGGAGGGGACGTGAGGGGGGGGAGTCATGAATGGAGAAATTGTAGATGCAGGAGGGAGGGGGGAAGAAGATTGGGCAGGGAAGGAGGCTACATCAGGGGGATACGTCATGAATGGAAAGGTGGTGGATGAAGGAGGGATAGGAGAAGAAGATTGTGGAGGGAAGGAGGGCACATCAGGGGGATGAGTTATGAACGGAGAAGTGGTAGAGGCAGGAGGGAGAGGCGAAGAGGAATGGGGAGGGATGGAGGTTACATCAGGGGGGTTAGTTATGATTGGAGAGGTGGTAGAGGCAGGAGGGATGGGTGAAGAAGATTGGGGAGGGTAGGAAGTTACATCATGTGGCGCGGATGTGGGTGTCGAGGCGGAGGCTGAGTCAATAGAGAGTAGCGGGGGGGAGGGGGATGGAGCAATGGAAGGTTCAGGTTGGGTAGGTAAATAAGAAGCATTGTGCGCCGAGTGTGCAGGTATTCGATAGAGCCAAGCAACGAAGGGTGCAGAATAGATGGAAAATGCATGAGATCCTCTATTGATAGACTCGCGGAGTCGACGGGAGCGCAAATTCAAGGAACTATAAATGAGATGTGCGTAAGGGTAAGGACGGCTATGGAGAAAGCAAAAAAGCGGATCGGCGATACGAATATCTGACCAGGGGAGGGAAGAGGTTTGGCTGCGAAGTAAGAAGAAAAAGATGAACGCATTGAGAAGGGTGGTCATGCGGAGCGAAAATCGAGCAGTACTTTGAAAGTGTGTGGTACAAAAGGCAATAGTCGCCGAGGCGGATAGGCCAGAGTATAGGAAAGGGGGAGCACGAAATTCTATTAGGGGAGACCCAATACTGGCGGCAATGTCTGGGATGAATAGAGTGCCGGTTCTAAAATGAGGGAAGTGGCGGATAGCTTCATAAACGTGGGAAAAATTGGCTGGGTTATTGAAGAAGACATTAGCCAAGCCCCACAAGCCCGCCTGCTGCAGATCTTCAATGGAAAACATTTGACGAAGGGCAATGGTAGGGATGGATAGATGCATTCGTATTTGCAGGTTTATGTCAGGCGGGAGAAACAGGCGCATATAATCTCCGGTTGGTGAAGATGGGTGGGATGAATGAGACATAGATGGGGAAGGAGAAGGAGGGTGTGGGAGGGGAGGCGGGGAATAAAGGTAGCTGGAATCGGAGTCGATGGAATAAATGGGAAGATCCAGGGCCATAGTTGCTGTTGGAGTCGCTTGAACTGATGGTGCTGCCGATGAAGGAGGAAGTGGATTGGGAGGGTCAGATGGAACTGTGGAGGGAGGATCGGAACGAGCAGTCGGAGCGGGATCCGCCATTGATGGAAATGGGGAGAGGCAGAGGGGTGGAGGGGATGAGGGTGAAGGGAGTAAGAGGGTTGATGGGGAGGATGGAGGGGGGTTCGATGGGGTTGGAGGCGGAGAGTTGCGAGGGGTGGTATGGATGCGAAGCGGTGTTGAAGAGAGGGGGTTGATGATTGTCGGGCGGAAGGGGGTTGGGTGTAGGATGAGAGGGTGGTTATGTTAGGTTGGGTGGGCGATGTGCGGTGAGGGGAGGGGGGGGGGGGAGGATGATGAGGGGGTGTTGAGGGGAGGTTGAGGGGGGTGGTGCGGTGAGGGGAGGGGGAGGGCAGGCGGGGCGCTACGGTGCGGTGAGGGGAGGGGGGGGGGATTTGAGGGGGGGGGGGAAGGTTGTGCGGTGAGGGGAGGGGGGGGGGAGGGATGATGAGGGGGGGGGCTTAGTGGGTGAGGGGGGGTGAGGGCGTGCGCTACGTTGCGGTGAGGGGAGGAGGGGGGGAAGGGATTTAGAGGGGGGGGGGAGGGAGGGTGCGGTGCGGTGAGGGGAGGGGGGGGGGGGGAGGGATGATGAGGGTGGGGGCGCGTGGGAGGGGGGCTGCGCGGCGGTGCGGTGAGGGGAGGGGGGGAGAGGAGTGAGGGATGTGGAGGGGGGGGAGGGAGGTTGCGTTGCGGTGAGGGGAGGGGGGGGGAGGGATGATGAGGGTGGGGCGCATGGGAGGGGGGCTGCGCTGCGGTGCGGTGAGGGGAGGGGGGAGGGAGGGATTTTGAGGGGGGGGGGGGGAGAGGTTGTATGCGGGGGCTTGAGGGTGAGGGGGGGTGGGGGTTTGAGGGTCGCCGAGGAGGATCGAGGGGGAGGGAGGGGTGGTGGTATGCGGGGGCTTGAGGGTGAGTGGGGTGGGGGTTTGAGGGTCGCCGAGGCAGATCGAGGGGGGGGGGAGGGGTGGTGGTATGCGTGGGCGTGAGGGTGAGGGGGGGTGGGGGTTTGAGGGTCGCCGAGGAGGATCGAGGGGGAGGGGAGGGGGGAGGGATTTTGAGGGGGGGGGGTTGCGTTGCGGTGAGGGGAGGGGGGGGGAGGGATGATGAGGGTGGGGCTCGTGGGAGGGGGGCTGCGCTGCGGTGCGGTGAGGGGAGGGGGGAGGGAGGGATTTTGAGGGGGGGGGGGGGGAGGTTGTATGCGGGGGCTTGAGGGTGAGGGGGGTGGGGGTTTGAGGGTCGCGGAGGAGGATCGAGGGGGGGGAGGGGGGAGGGATTTTGAGGGGGGGGGGGTTGCGTTGCGGTGAGGGGAGGGGGGGGGGAAGGATGATGAGGTGGGGCGCGTGGGAGGGGGGGCTTCGCTGCGGTGCGGAGAGGGGAGGGGGGGGGGTTGCGGTCCCACCGGGCGTGCCAAATTTGTTGGGGATTCGGGACAAGAAGGAGTTTGAGGGTTTGTAGGAGAAAAAGGAGATGATGAAAATGGAATAATAGTGAGAACTTCTGCAAAGGAATACTCTTGGAACCCTTGAATATTACTTATCCTGCAACAATTACAATGACTACGCACAGTCCAATCAATGACTAAATACAACTTCAGAGAGTATCAATTACTGAAGACTAATTATCTCAAGTCCTCTAGCGGCGGCCTCTCGTGCGCCAATCCTTCACTTGCTTCCCGCTTCCCTTGTGCACACCTTGCACTAAGCTTCCGCCAAGCTAAGGAATTGGTGTCACTGCGCAGCACGCAATAGCCCTTGGAACTCTTGGAATCCAGCCCGCCTTCTCTCTTCTCTGCACACTTTCCTCTTAACACCTCTTGCACTCTTGAATGTCGTCGCACACTGGAGGCTCTTCTTGCTTCCTTTCTTGCTCCTCTGAAGCTCTCTCTTGCTCCCAACTCTCAATCTCCCCGAATAGCCTTTGCCCTTCCTTTTTGTTTTAGAGTCCGCCGGTTCGCGCACTCTAACTGCAATACAATCTTGGTGTCCTTTCAATGTCCCAAGATTGTCTATTTGAATTGGTCCTCAACGATTCGCTACTTTGTCTTGTAGTGACTTTAGAACAACAGTGACTTTTAAAATAAAATTTTGGGCGGCCTATTTCCACCTTTTCGTACGTGGCCTTCCATCTTCACTTTTCCTTTTAATTCTTTTACTTTTGCACCTTAAGATTTTAGATTCAACCTTTGAACCTTAAGAGGAAAAAAAATACTTTGTACCTTTAGTTTCGACCGGTTAGGGCTCTACAATAGCAAAACTCCGGAGGCTATATCAAATAACGAAACAAGTGCGGTCGCAATAGTTGCTCACCGAACATAGCAGTGGGGTGCTCATGGCTCAGCTATTGGAAGAAGTCGGAGTTGACTCAGAATACAATGAAGGTCTCTTATTGATGGCAAAAACATATGGGGTAGTAGAAGCAGTTCAAACAGCGATTAAGAGGCCTCGAGTTCAATATGATCCATGAAGATTCCAGACACGACCACGATCTGGTAAAAACATCCAGATTCCCATTACTACGGGGGAAGAACCTATTGTTACATCCAAACCCATTGAGACAACCTCCCAGATAGCAGCAACCACTAGCCAAGAGATCCCCATCACCTATGATGAGTCAACCGAACCACTACCACAGACCCCTCCCCCATCACCTCCTCGAACGAAAGCTGTAAATATCACTTCGGCTACCCAACCCATAGAGCAAGCCTTCATCTTCCGTAGTCCAACCTCTAGTTCTACTTTGTTCTCCTCCTTTGAAAACCCCCTATATAATACCTCCACCTTCATAACTGAGTCCTTCATAGAGCCTGCCTTAGGACAACCATCCCCCATGCCGCCATAGGCCATCCTGACTCTAGATCCATTTTCTTCGGATTCCCAGCCACCACATCCCCTTTTATGGCTTTCCCACCTCCAAGTTCTCATTTTCCACCTCCCCTACCACCATTCCTTCAACCCGCCCATGACTACTTTTGTAGAATGTATCAAGCCACCACCCTGTTAATTCACTCACTAATTAGACATAAAGACATGAAGACATACGAAGGATAAAGGAAGACGAAGAGAAGCAAAAACAAAGTATTCAGAAAAACAAGCCTTAGTGAAGGAACAAGTTCACAACTATAATAGTTCATAGAAACTTCCAGAATCATGAGTTTTGAATCTCGGAACAAATATATATATATATATATATATATATATATATATATATATATATATATATATATATATATATATATATATATATGTTAGAAGATAAAAAATAAGATAGGAAAAGAAAGACGGAGAGTCTGAAGAGGCCAGTAGAGAGAGTCTGATATAGCAGAAGAGAGAAGCTTAGAAATTGTGTGTATGTGGAGATGAATAGTAGAACCTGAATAGTCGGGTATTCATCTAAGAGAGATGGTAAGAAGAAACTACTCAACATAGGAGAGTTTTTCCATGGTTATGAGAAAAGTGAGGCCAAGCCATTCTGTACACATCTTCTCTAATAGAAAACACATGTTTGTGTGGAAAGATCTGAGCGTATTCTTCTTGTGTGAAGAAATCTAAGTGATTTCATGTTACTGTGAAAGTTAGTTAACAGTTACAGTTTTCTCAGTACACATTTTATGGTTCTTCTACAAGTTAGATCTCATAGTACAATGTAAAGTTTCTCATAAATGATAGCTCATTTTGAAGCTACTAGTCTCAACTACAAACTGATCAAAAGAGTTTTATGAAACGGGACATGTACGCACAGTATTGTGTCTGACAGTAAAGACATCCAAAACTGATGAAGGTTTTCATCAAACTTCAGATAGAGTTCATTCACTGAAAGAAGCTCAGGTTTACTTTCTTACTTCATCTACAATCATTTGAAGTAACTACAACCAGAATTGCAGTTGATTTCGGTAACATTCCGGTGGAATTATGGTGAGATTATGGTGACAGTCCGGTAATAGTTCGGTGAAGTTCCGGTGATATTCCTGTGAGTTTAAAACACAGTTTTGGCACATCTAAGTGGTGAAAAGAATATCTAACAGTAAGTTAACATAGAATTTGAAAAGACTGAAGTAAACCAAATCAAAATTGAAGCCTCTAGAAAGGCAAAGATTTCTGTAAAGTGAATTTTCGGAGTTCACTAAATACAGTTATAAAGTTTCCGGTTTTTAGAAGGTTGCTAAGCTATTGATGATTATAGAGGTGTTCTAACATCACTTTAGCCTAGTTCTTGTGGTGTGGCGAATTCCGCAACTAAGTTCATCTTTCATCGTATCAACAAGTGGTATCAGAGCAGAAAAGGTCCTCGAGAGTAAACGGAAGTGAAGACACAAGAGAATTTAAAGAATTCTTCATAAGAAAGGTGAAGACTGAGGTTCCGAAGTCATTCTCAAAGGTAAAGGTTTATGAAAGGTAAAAACTTTTAAAGTTTTACTCACAGACAGCAACAGAAACAAGAAGATCATGGCATATCATATCTCTATTGACAAGTTAGATAGAGATAATTATCCCGCATGGGTAATGTGACAAGAGAAGAAAAGAAGCCTACTTTTGGACACGACAGTCAACCAAAGAAAGAAGAGTTAGAAGCCTTGAAGCTATGGCAGAAGAAAGATGCAACGGAAAGAGCTTATATCTACAATACCATTACAGATCATCTACTACCACATATTAGAGGTCTGGAAAAAGCGGAAGACATATGGAGTGCATTGGAAGATCATTTCCAAAACACTACCAAAGCTAGGAAGGCTAGCTTATGGTCAAAATTTACAACCTTCAAGAAAAAGCAAAGTCAAAGCATTAGTGATTATGTCACTAAGATGAAGGACTTGGAAGACAGTCTTGGATCTATTGATGAGGATATCGAAGATCACAGGTTAATAGCGTAATTGCTTGCAGGATTGACAGGAGATGAAAGGTGGAAACCTTTCGTACTCTCAACTGAACTTTCATTAATCATTTTGTACCAGATTTAAATCAGTTGCTTGGACTAATGCTAACATTTGAGCAAGATTTGAAGACAGATGGAGATAAAGGACATAGTTCTGCTATGTACGCAAAGAGTAAGAAGAAAGGTGATAAAGGAAAAGAAAAAGATGAAGAAGAGATGACTACTCAAGCAAATTATGCAAGAGGAAGAGGTAATGTGAGAAGTAAAAGTAGAGGTAATACAAAAGGAAGAGGTAATCATAATAACAACAAGAAGTCTTGTTGGATATGTGGATTAAGCAATCATTTAGCTCATGATTGCTGGCATAATTCTCAAGGATCAAGTCAAAATCAAAATAACAGTAGCAGAGTGTTGACAGGATGCGGGAAGAAGCAAATATGGACACACATGAAGATCTAGCACTGAGGCAACCCTCATTTTTTTCAAAACCCCCACATCATTCTAAAGTGATTCTCATCACTACGAACCCTTGTAAATATCATTTCACCTTTTTGTAGCTCCATTTTGTACAAGCCGAGGAGTCCTCGAGCTTGGGGAGCCTTAGATGTAGTTGCCTGTCAATTTTCATAATTTTTAGATCTCGTTTGGGCCCTCAAATAAGCCCCGGAACCTAATTTTTAACTAGGCCGGACACTAGGTCTGAACAGGGCCAAAGCTAGTCAAGAACTATAAATAGAGCTAGAGAGCTCATTTTGGGGGTTAGCTTCTTGTAATTTGAGCTTGTATGAGAACTTTCTTGCAATAGAAGTGATTCCCTTGTCTTACTCTCTTTGTTCTTATTGTGTGTGCGCGTGTGTGTGTATGTGTGTGCATGCTTGTGTGCTTCTCACTCACGCACTTGTGCTTCCACTTGCTCGTGGTCTTCATACCATCCTCATGTCTTCCCGGATTGACATTAAAGGAGGTGCTACTCATCACTGAGCTACACCAATTTTTGGCGCCGTTGCCGGGGATCGAGCTTTGAGGACGAGCGTGTGATGGTAAGACGTAGAGAGGACAGGTTGGAATGGTAAGTAGTAGGTAAATTTCTGATTTTTCTCCATCTCCATCTTCATCTTCACCTCCTTCTCCATCTCCACCTCCACCTCCTTCCCCACTACATATCCCCTCTTCCTTTTCTTTCCCTCATTTGTTGTGTGCGAGTTTGAGAGAGAGCGATCGTGAGTGCTTGTATTTGTGCGTTTTTTTGCATGTTTCTTGCAGGTGGCAGCTCCATCATCATCTCCAGCAAGCTCAGCAGGTACAGAAATTGTCTGCACAGTTCCCGAGGCGTTGAGCTCGAGCTATCGCGACACTCCAAAAATCTCGACTTCTCACGATTCTGAGTGCACCACGGCATTGCGCAGGCCTAGAGCTCCTAGGAACCCTAGATAGAACAGGAAAATTCACCATATCCTGAGCTATCGCGACACCCCAAGGTATCGCGACACTCCGAGCTATCGCGACACTCCGAGCTATCGCGACACCCCAAGGTATCGCGACACTCCGAGCTATCGCGACACTTCGAGGTATCGCGACACTCCGAGCTATCGCGACACCCCAAGGTATCGCGACACTCCGAGCTATCGCGACACTTCGAGGTATCGCGACACTCCGAGCTATCGCGACACCCCAAGGTATCGCGACACTCCCACCTATCGCGACACTTCGAGGTATCGCGACACTCCCAGCTATCGCGACACCCCGACCCGACCTATCGCGATACCCGGCCATTAACGCATGAAAAAATGAGAGTTAATTTTTGAGTGAATGAAAGGGTAGTTGAGCTTGAATTTTGACATATTGGTATAACTTAGAACCTTGGTAGGGGGCAAAAGGCATAGAAACCAGAGATAGGTGGGACTAAGTGATTCTCAGAGACAGGGGGTACAGTGAGCTACCCAAGGGGGTTAAAATTATTGAAGCGGGTCTTTCAAATACTTGTGGCAATAAAGCTATACTAACTGGTGAGTTTTTGCAGGAACTTTGTGGGCACTCAAGGCAATCAAAGCAAGCTAGCAAGGGTGAGTACCGGGCCTGGGAGAAGGCTTCCTGGGCTTGCATAGCTGTCGGGTCAACCAGCTGATTGAGGTTGGAAGATCTCATAACCCTCCTTTGTCAATTCCTAGCCTAGGCTAAGTACGACTTAGGTGTGGTAATTAACTAGGGCAACGTTAGGCACGAATTAAGCCCAAGAGAATTAATCAACCAAGTGCAAGAAAATAAATAGGTCTTAAGTGCGAAAACACTAAGGGACAAAAAGGTAAACGGGAATCGATCACTCATCAAGTGCGGAAATTCATTTAAGTACTCCTGACGACGCAATTTCAGACAAGACCATAAACATACTATTCAACTAAAAAGAACAAAGTGATTGGTGCAAAATCAGCCTGCAACGAGAGTGTGCTTGGGTTCCAGGGGGTGAATAAATCAGGGTTATGAACCTTAGATCAGGCAGACACTTAGGCCAAGACAGACAAAGCCTCAGATCTTCTGAAGCTAGTGTCAATCACACTGCCAGGTCTTGGGCCCAGCAGTTGAGTGATTACCCATACACTGCCAGATCAGAAACAAGTGATTCTGAGATGTCCTATCACATGGAGAGATCAGTAGGTAGTTCAGGGTTGGCTTACCTAGAGAAGCCAGAAGGGCCTTATAAGACGCAATTGGAATATATCAGGACAAATCGTCTAGGTGCTCGCATCTACGAAGATGGACTGAGAAGATCGGTGGTCCAGATTAAGAACCCCGATCAAACCCATGGATTAGACCACCCGGTAGTCAAGTTTGAGAATGGAGCATACCTAGATAAAGAGGGGACTATGTATGTAGTCACCACTCTTCCTGATAGAACTGATGAGTTTGGAAATGTGATTGCGGAGACCGACATGGGTGACATAGAGCAAGGGAACTTAGAGAGAGAGCCAAGAACCCCCCGTGGTAAGTCTGTCTTGACCAGAATCATGACTCCTGAGTGGATTCCACAAGATAACAAAAGCATAGATCTGCTTTTAAATCGGGAAACCGATGAGGCTTTTTGGAGATATAGAACTTCTCAACCTCAGGAGGGGAATACCCTCACGATCTACGAGTTTAAAGACCCTGATAGTCCAGGCCAAGTAACCTACCTAGACACTGCATCAGAAAGAATCTTCGTGGTCACTGAGCAGGGCAGACATGCCTACACTTGGAAGGGTGAATTTGTTTTTCCCCGACCAAGGTCTAATGTGTCCTTTGGTCATCAAGGAGCTGGGACCTCCCAAGCTCATGGCGCTCAAAGAGATAGAGGTAGAGACAAACCTGAGGTAAGTTTTGCCAACTCCCTGGGAAGAGAAAGAACGGGAACAGAAAGGAATAGAGTAGAACCTGAGAGACATAGAACCCCATGGAATCACCGGGACATTGATGATTTTCCTTTGCCAAGGCCGAGAGAACACACTAGGACCCTACAACCAACCCAACTTGTGAAGTCCATGAAGAATTATTTCGATGGCACGGGAGACCCTTATGACCATGTGGCAGAATTTCGACAAGTGTTGAAAGCTGAACAAGTGGAGGACCTATTCACACAATATAATGCTTTCGGTCTGACCCTTAGGAACACTGCCCTTACGTGGTTCCAACCACTGAATGAGAGGCATTTCAGAAACATAGACCAACTCTTGGAGGCATTTATTGTGGAGTTTTCTAAGAGTGGAATCAGGCATAACACCTCCTCGCTAATTCATAGCTTCAAACAAACACCTCAAGAGACGGTCAGACTAGCTGGAAGAAGATTTAGACAGTACGTGGAGAGATGTCCTATGCCGGAGTTACCCACACCAGCCAAACAAGTGGCCTTGTTCCTAGACGGATTATTGAGCACTAAGCTCAGGTCATATGTGTACCTGAAGGACCCTAGAACGATAGAGGAGTGCGTGCGCATGTGCATAGACATTGAGGACAATCTAGGTGAGGAGTTAGAACTATCAAAAATCTATAAGGATTTTGACAGCTCTAGTAAACCGACATCTGGTCAATCCACATCCATCGAGGAACTTGCAGAGAAGGTAGCCCAAAAACTAGGTGTCTCTAGCAAGCAAATTCCAAGATTTGCCCCAGTTAAGCGGTGTTACAATTGTGGCGGTGAACATATGGCAAGTGTATGCCCCATTATGGCCCAACCTCAGGTGAATCCTAGTAGCCAGTACTGCACCATAGAGAGCAGGTACACCAATCACACGGCACAAGACTGCCCATATAACAAACAAACTGTTAGGCAAAATTATCCTCAGCCATATCCACAACATGGTAGGTACCAGAATCAGTACCCATCACCACAATACAACAGACCACAACAAACTTATCAGCCACCTTATCAAGGGCAGCAGAGACCTCAACCAGTCCTAGTGCAGCAACCCCCTGCTCCAACCAATGTGATCCCAGTGAAATATGCATCTATTGAAGAAAATCCGAATAGAGCCATAGTTCCAGTCACCCCATTGCTATCAGACAGTGATCCAAGTGACCATAGTTTTGACTCCACACATATTGATAGCCCACAGGCTTACTACATGCAGTCACCCGAGCATAACGAGTCATACTACTATGAGGACCCAAGTGAAAATAGTGGGGAACCGGAGTATTCTAATGTCATGTACACAAACCCCAACTCTAGACCTCAACCTAGGCAGATACGACCTCCATTTCCTAGAGGACCATGCTTCAGATGTCAGGGAGATCACCTTATACGTGATTGTCCACTGCCTGCCCCCACACAGCCTCAACCAATAACCATTCAGGGCTTCTGTCAAGACTGCGGGAAAGAACATCTCCTACGAGATTGCCCAAAGAACCCTAATAACATGCCTAAAATCACTCCTATCAATGTTGTTGGGTTAGTTGTAGACTCCACAGGGAGTGTGACTTCCACTGCACCTGTGCAGGTGATCACAAGAGCCCAGGCACTTCAGCGACACCAAGATGTTGTTCAGGAAAAGAGCCCCGAGGTGAGTGCAACAGAGAGCATACCCAAAAAGAGGACTAGCGCCTGGAGGGATAGTCGTGAAAGAATGAAGAGACAATGGGCAAAAAAGATAAATGAACTTGAAGAAAGCGTGAGGGAAACCAAGGCAAAAATCACAGAAATCACAGCTCAACCGCACTCCCACACACTTCCACCAATACCATCCCCATCACCCTCCATTTCTCCACCCTCTAACACACCCCTCGTAACCCACCCACCACCCCGAGTAGGATCAGTATTAGCTGACCCCACTCCTGAAGGCTTGGACATGATGTTTAAAGCCTACCAGGCTCGACTTCAAGAAGGGCCAACAGCTGTAAACCTAGACAGAAGTTACCCTAGAGCCGACTTAGAGATTGAACGGATGAAGATGTGCATGAAACTGGTAGAACAAGCTCAAGCTATACTTGAGACTAGCCAAAAGTTCAATCAGACGAACTCTGTCAAGCCGGATTTGCATTTCCAAGGCTTACTAGAAAGATTAGAGCAGTTGGTAAACAAATCACAAGTTTCTTTACCTCCTCAGGCTCAACCAGTTATTGAAAGAGGAAGCTCACCACACATGGTAGCTTATGTTCCTAATTCTACGGATGCTGGAATACCTCCTTCAATACAACAGTATTCTCCAGAGTTCTTGCGGGAAATACAAGAAGAGAAATGGGCCAAAGAGAAGGGTGATTCCCCTCCCATTTCGGAGATTGATGATCTTCGTGATCAATTTCCCCAAGACATTCCCTCTATCTATGGGGATCAAGCAGAGCAACAAGAGGATGAGAGATTAGATTTTGAACCTAACTCTTTACGAGAGTTGCCTTAGTTCACAGGCCCCTGGGAATCTGAATCTCTCCAGATCAGAGCTCCCACGATATTGGTAAGAAATGAAGACTCAGTGATTCCCAGGAACACTGATGTTGTGAAGAACACTAAGGTTCAATGTCACCTCACTGTAGAGGAACTCCTCAAGGCAAGACCGGAGCTCTGGAATCATGTGAAGGATCAGGTCCCAGAACTTGATTCCAATGCACCAAAATTAAGCGCTAAACAAAAGGTACCCGAGGTACCTCTCGACAAGATAGGAGACATGAGTGAAGGTGAAGAAGGTAACACTTATCTTCCGATCACCTATCAAGGTTACACAACCAAAGCAATTGTGGATTCGGGGGCGGGTGTTGCTATTGCGACTACCTCCCTGTGGAAGCGATGGGGCAAACCCACCTTAAGACCAACGAGAATGAAACTTCAAATGGCAGATGGTCATTTTGAAAGACCTCTCGGATTGCTTGAAGGGATAACTCTAACCACTTGTGGTGTAGAGTTTGAACATACGTTTGCCATATGTGACTTTGAGAAGAATAATGTTTACGAGATGATCCTAGGAAGACCCTTCCTACGACAATTACAAATAGTACAAGATTGGGGAACCAACTCCTTGTACTTACATCACTTAGGGGTCACCACCAAGGTCAATCTGAAGGATCACACCTTCAGAGATGTACCACCCCTACAGTGGAATCCTATCCACAAAGCGAAAGAAGACTCTATCTCCGTGCATTCTGGAAGTTCACCTGAACCATCCTGGTTGCATGAAGATACTCACTTGTGGATGTGCAAGGTCGCGGAGGAGGAGGAAAAGCGCCGAAAAGCGAGAGGAGAAGGAGCTCCCCCAGGAGATAGACCAATAAAAGACCCAGCCTATACTCCGATGATATTTCCTGATGAGGAATTTGAGCCTCATGGTTGGGCAGAAATCTTAGCTACCATGGACATTGCAGTCAATGAGGAACAATGGACACCCCATTGCGATGAGGAGGGTTACGATATTTCAGTGTTCATGTGTCAGCCCTTGTTGGAAGAGTGTGATCCTAGTGAGTTCATAGGAGAAGAAGAGAATGACGATGATCTAGAATCCATTGTGATGGATACATACTTTGACTCAGAGGAACATTACTTAGAAGACCTAGGGGTGTTAACCCAAAAGGAAGAAGAACCCCTTGCGAGTATTAAAACGATAAGTGCAAAGAAAGGAAGTGAAGGAGGTCAAAAGAAAAAGAAAAGGAAAGTAGTGAGACAAGAAGAGGAAGAATCATTGTTTGAAGTACCAGAAAATTTCAAGAAATATGAAGTGGAAGACCGAAAAATTTTGGTACGAATGCCTAAGAGAGAGGCCATGATAGGAGAAGCATATGACAATAAAGAGAAGACTAAAAAAATTGTAGTGACCATTGAAGGGAACGAAGAGCGATGTACGTACATAGGAGACGACCTAAGTGCAGATGAAGAAGTAGAGCTTGTAGCTCTATTAAGGGAATATAGGGATGTGTTCGCATGGCATTATAGAGACTTGAAAGGAGTAGATCCAGAGATTTGCTCTCACACGATTCCGATGACTGCTGATGCTAAGCCCACCAAACAAAAACCCTACACATATAATGACAACTATGCGGCCAAAATAAAAGAGGAAATTGACAGGCTGATTGAAGCCGGATTCATCTATGAGATTGAGCACACTGAATGGGTGTCCCCTATTGTAGTGGTGCCCAAGAAGAATGGGAAATTGCGAGTGTGCATTAACCTTAAAAAAGTTAATGCCGCTACGATTAGAGATAGTTATCCACTTCCCATCACCGAACATCTTTTGGAGCGTGTTGCAGGCAAGGAAGTTTACAGCTTCCTTGATGGATTTTCAGTTACAACCAAGTAGCCATTGCCCCCGAAGATCAACACAAAACGGCCTTTGCCACAGAATGGGGAATCTTTGCATTCTGTGTGATGCCATTTGGGCTCACCAATGCACGTGCAACATTCCAAAGACTCATGTGTCATGTCTTCAAAGAGTTCTTGCGAAAGAGCTTAGAAGTATATGTGGATGATTTGTGCGCTCATTCCCAAGAGAGAAGTTACCACATCCCTGAACTCAGGCAAATCTTCAACAAGTGTAGAGATTATCGAGTGTGTCTGAATCCAGAAAAGTGTGTGTTTATGGTACGCCAAGGTAAGATCTTAGGTCACATTGTTTCGAAGAATGGAATATCAACAGACGAAGACAAGGTAAGAGCAATAGCAGAGTTGGCCAGACCAAGAAATGTGAAAGAGGTACAAGCCTTTATGGGCCATTGTGGATATTACCGTAGATTTATCCACATGTATGCCATCATAGCTAAACCTCTTTATGGGCTGTTGACGAATTTTGAATGGAACGAGGAATGCGAGACTTCCTTCAATGAGCTGAAGAGACGTTTGTGCACAGCACCAATATTGACTACTCCGGATTGGAGCAAACCCTTTCATGTCCATGTAGATGCCTCCAATCATGCAATAGGATGTGTGCTAGCACAACCCACAGGTGAAGGAAATCTAGATTTGCCGATAGCATATGCTAGTAGGCAATTAAATGCAGCTGAACGAAATTACACCACAACGGAGAGAGAAGGCTTGGGCATGATATATGCTGTGAAGAAGTTTAGACACTATCTATTGGCCAATAAGTTCAAGTTTTTCATTGATCATCAAGCGCTACTATATTTGGTCAATAAACCTTGCAATACAGGTCGCTTAGTAAGATGGTTTCTCTTACTAATGGAATACGACTTTGAAGTTATTGTCAGGAAAGGTAGAACCCATCTTAGGGCAGACCATCTTTCTCGCATCACTTCAGGAGAGCCACCGCAAGGAGTGTCTGACGAATTGCCCGATGCTTATCTGTTCAATTTAGAAGTTGTTCCTAAATGGGCAAACAAGCTGGTACCAATCCTAACCTTCGGGCCTGCAAATAAGAATGTGAAAACCAGCAAAGAGGAAGTTGTAAAATCATTAAAGTATCAAATCTTGGCTGGAAGTATGTACAAGCAAGATACAGAAGGAGTGTTAGCCTGTTGTGTCGAGGAGGATGAACATGCTAGTTGGCTGCAACAAGCCCATGAAGGACTGCTAGGGAATCACTACTCTAAACAGCGAACATTGCAGAATCTAAAGCGCTTAGGAGTGTATTGGCCGAGCATGGACAAAGAAATACAAGAGTGGATCCACAATTGTCCAGTATGCCAGAAGAGACCCCCAGTGGAGCATGCCACTCTTTATCACGTGTCATCAATCCCCGATTGGAGTGCTCCATTGGTCGAGTTCATGAGATCGGGAACATTACCCAATCAGGCTAGTCTTGCAAGAAAACGGAGCATGGAGCAAGAGGCTCAAGACTATGCCTTAGTAGGGGATAACCTATATAGAAGAGGCAAGGATGGCTACCTAAGACTGTGCGTACATGAATCAGACTACCTGAAAGTCTTAGAAACGGCACACAGCGGTGTTGCAGGTGGACACTTTGGGCCTGACAGAGTAATTAAGACCATTCTATTCTCAGGACTGTGGTGGCCCACTCTTCATATGGATGCACATACTTATGTGAAGAATTGCGACACATGCCAACGTGCCCAATATCCGACAAGAAAAGATGAAATGCCCTTGAGGCCAATGATGGGAGGTCGTGCATTTTCAAAGTGGGGTATAGACTTTGTAGGTCCCATCAACCCCCCAGCTAGGAACTCCCATGCAGAATACATTATTGTAGCCACTGATTACCTTACAAAGTGGGTAGAAGTAAAAGCCACGACAAAGAATGATGCTCAAACGACGGCTAAGTTCTTATTCGAAAATATATTCACTAGATATGGGTTACCCATAGAGTTGGTTAGTGATAGAGGTACGCACTTCTTAAATGAGGTCATTGAAAATCTCCTTCAAGAATTCATGGTGGTACATAAGAAGTCTGCACCCTATCACCCACAAGCTAACGGACAAGCCGAGAGCACGAATAAGATCCTGTGTAACGTATTGACGAAACTGGTCAATAATAAACGCTCTGATTGGGACAAACAACTTCACCATGCTGTTTGGGCATACCGAGTTGCCTACAAAACGGTACTCAATGCCACCCCATTTCAGATGGTCTTCGGACAGAATGCAGTATTACCACTAGATTTCCTAATCCCAGCGTTAAGAATAGCACAAGAGCATGAGTGGAATGGACATGAGTTGTCCTCTAGGATCTTGGATCTAGAGCGTTTAGGTGAAACAAGGCTACGAGCAGCAGCAGGTATCTACGCTGCAAAGAAACGGCAAAAGGCATACTTTGATGCCCATGTGAAGGATAAGGGCTTGAGAGCAGGAGATCTAGTGTTAGTCTACACATTGAAACAACACGCAAGGAAGCTAGAAAAGAGAGGCTACGGACCTATGATCATTAATAGGATCTCCACGAGCGGAGCTGTACAACTAGCCACTTTGGAGGGGGACGTCCTCCCAAACTATATTAGCGGGTGCAGAGTCAAGCTGTATCAAGAACCCCTCACGGAGGAGATGCTAAGCCGACTCAATACTGCTAAACAACGTAAAGAGGAGGAGAAACGAATTCGAGAAGAAGCACAGGCAGAGGCCTTAGAGCGTATCCGACGAATGAAGTTGAGGAGACAAGGAAGGGACCAGACTATGACGGACACTCAAGAGTCTCCAGGCTATCACATGGCCATGTGTGAGGCTTCAGGTGAACGTATCCATAAGATAGTGGACCGACGACCTTTTGTGACCCTAGAAATAGGACAAAGAGACAGCACAACAAGTGTGAGGGCTTTAATTGATTCAGGAGCAGCCACAAGTGCAGTTCGGCTTTCTTATTGCCAGCAGCTGCAATTGGAGGTAAAACCCATAGAAGCCTATCTGATAGGATTAGGAGGTGTTGAAACCCCCTGCATGGGAGAGGTGGATCTTCCCCTCTACATACTAGAGGTCCTCATGCCAGTAAAAGTGCTAGTGTGTGAAGACGAGGACCTGACCGAACCGCTTATCTTGGGCCAAGACTGGATCTATGATCACGCAGTCAACCTGAACCTAAGAAGTGGACTTCTTCAGGCTTGGGTAGGCCAGAGTCGTCTCACGATTGAATTAGAAAATCAAGCACTCAAACCAATAGAACAGGCAACAACTCCTGGTCCCTCCAGGAATCCACACGAAGATAACCACGTTGTGCTTGTCCAAACTTCTATGGTGCAGAGGAATGTCAATCTTACTGAAGGTTCAGGAGCCAAGAAGGAGTTCCTAATTGATCCAAAGAAGATTCTAAACGAACGGACCGAACATCACTCTATACGAAGGAGACCGCTGATCCAGAGGAAGGAGCGCCAACCCGCGCAACATGGAGCATCTCGTGGCGTGAAGCAGATCTGGATACGCAAGGATGGGAGACCCACAGCTCCAATCGCAGATTCTCAAGGAGACAAGAAACGAGCCTCACAATCAAGGAACAAAGCTAAGAAGCCCCCTAGGATAAACCCTAGGCACACCATCTCTATTTGGGTTCCTAAGCGGTCAATGAAGGCCATCCCTAATGCTAGACAGATATGGGTGCCCAAGGCTAGCTTACAAGCCCAAATTACTTCAACTACAGGCACAAGGATGAAGCAGCTCTCACAAGCACTCTTGGCCAACAACTCAGGAAGTGACAAGATACCTACACCTCTCACTGTCCACACTCCCATCAACCCCAGGAATGTCTGGAAATGGGTACCCACAAGGTCCCAACCACATCACACACTCAGACCAAAATCTTCACCTGTCCTTAGCTCTAAGAGCTACGACTCCTGTATCAAAGTGTGGAGAATTAAACTGTGTACTAAACCCCCTGACCTTATTCTGTAAATCCGTCCACACTAACACAGAAGCAGTTCGAGTCCATTGCATAACCAAAGTATGCATCTAGGATGACACTGACCTTTAATCACCACTCACACATATCATAAACACCTCACCACTAACCACTGACCTCCGGGATTGTCATGTTAGTATTGTGAAGGGAACACCATTACATCTTGTTTCCTATGCAACACTAATGTGCCTTTCGTCTTCCAGCAGATAAGCGACCTACTCTCATGGCAACCGCGGCAGGCACAAGCTCTCAGGCAGGATCTGGTGCCCCTATCAATTGGGATGCCATGCCAGTGGAAGCTCCTCCAACAGCTAGGCCTGAAGAATTCTTGAATGTGCGAAGGATTCCTATTCCAGATCCACCCAGTGGACTAACCGAAAGAGTAAAAGGGCACTCCCATTGGTTCAATGAAATGCCAGGGGATTTGGGAGACGCGGACCACATCTGGGAGTCCAAGATGGAGTGTGGAGGGGTTTGGTGGACCTTCCAATTCTTTTCAAGAGAATTTGAGACCTTACAAAATGCAGCTCCCCTTCAAGAGATCTGGCGAAAGGCAGGACTGCAAACTTACTTCAGTGCAGCTCTACCAAAACCTGACTTCCTCAGGTGTTACTACTTGATTGCTACGATGAAACCTACCGGGGATAAAGATCATTCAGGCACATTCTGGGTGCCCTCCTTATCTAATCTGGAGGAGATGAGGAAGTTTGAACTAAATGTAACATTAATCAGGGAAGCCCTTCAAATGTATGGCACTCATGTGCCTTCAGATCGCGACCCCCTGATACCAGAATCAATGAAAAGCTATAGAGTCAAGAAGCTCAAAGACATGTGCGCCCTCACCCCCAACATCGCCATACCCCTGCGGATGTGCCTCCAGCACTTCGCATTTCTAGCTCAGGACTGTTTCACTCAGCCTCACAAGAAGATATGGTACGGACTGTATTTAGCAGAGACCGGAAGCTTGCCCATTAAGATGCCAGTATGGATCTTAGATCAGGTATATGAGGCAGGCAAGCGGGGGGTGAGGAAGCCCACTCTACATGGTTGCTGTGCGTTGACTAGAATCATCTACAGATGTCTGGCGTATGATGTGCCAGTTGCTCGAGCCCTAAAGTATGCACATCTGGAGTTGTTTAAAGGGCGAAAGTCAGGGAGTCAGCCTGCAAAAAGAATGCGTGGATCCCTTTCACAAGTCCTAATCCCTCCAGCAACCACTACCGAAGTCTCCACTAGAGAGGAAGCCCCGGTGGCACCAATCACAATCCATCTCCAGGAGTCTCAACCAAGAGAGGTGGTACAGCCCACTCCCTCTGCCCCTCCGCTACCTACCGAGGCAGAATTTGCAGCAATGGCCACTTTCACCGAAGACCCAAATTTTGATTTTGAAACATTTTTGCAGACGGCTCATCTATCAGACAGTGAAGATTGCCCTGACAATGTCGATCCGGGGACATCAACCCAAAGAGAACATGCACGAGGCGAGACAAGCAGCGTACAGGAGCTAGGAGTGACGCAACCTCCTCAAACACTAAACACACAAGCTCAGGAGCAGGCACCAAGGAATAACCCAGAAGAGAGTGAAGACAAAGCCCCTGCATATACGGCACAGCTCCAACGATTATACCAGACAATCAAGCAGGTACAAAGACGCCATAAAATGTCAGAAGAAGCAAATAGGGCCCTAGTAAACCAGATGTTACAGTCAGAGCATATCGACCCCCAGTTTGTAGAATCACTAAATCTGTTGGCGGACACTTGTGGCATCAGTGAAGCAATGAGAACCATGGTCTATCAAGAGAACCCTGCTTATGATCAAAGAAGAATTGATACACGGCCGCGACAAGGAAAGATGATTCAGATGGAAGTATCTACCGCGTTAGCTACGTCCACATCAGAAGATGTGCACATGATTAGCCCTAGGCACAATGATGAACTGGAGGAAATTACGCATGCCCCATCTCCCCCATCATCTCCTATCCCACCCTCAGAGCCTCTCTCCACGTGTCTTTCTACACAACCATTCTCCTCCTATAGTGAGACCCTTGTACACACCCCCATTTCCACTCTCCTTCTTTCACGCTCATCCATCTCTGTCACTCAAGTTTTTGAACCTCAATTAGGTCACCCTTCCTTCCCCCATGCCGTTGGACAACCATCTGTCACTAGTCAGACTCTTCCCATCTCTTTGCCCTCCATCCCTCCATTTCCTCCCCCCCAAACTCTACCTACCCCGTCCCTTGTAACTGCCTCAAGCACCACACTAACCACCCAACCCTCCTTCTGGACCTACCTTGTAAACATTCTTCAACAGGTTGAGGAACATAAGAATAAGTCCCATCCCCAAATTCACTCCCCCACATTCACGGCCACCACTGTCACACCACCCACCGTCCCGGTGTTCACATTTCACGAATCACACTCACTCATGTCCGATCCCATGGACATCTCACCATCCGCTGGATCACCCACCACCACTGTTCTCACAACACCGTCACAGATTATTACACTCACATCACCACTTCCACACACGGTAGGCACAACATCCACTTTTCCCATTCCCATCTCCCAACCCCCTGCATCTTCCACCTCATTTAGTCTTGCACTCGACACGATGCTCGAAGCTGCCACTCAACTTAAGCACGAATATACATTATTGGAAGAAAATAACAAAGGGCTTTGCACCCTCACAGCAACACTCCAAGAGCGTGTCAATGCTTTGGAGTTCATTCATACGGAGTCACAAAGCAAGATATCCGCCCTCGAACAGGCAAATGCGCAACTCAAAGCGGAGCATATGGAAGAGAGCAAAGCCATGGAGGAACAGCTGCGCGATCAAATGGGCCGCAATGCACGGCTTCAACGAAACATGGCTTTGCTACGACGACATCTGGCAGCAGCGCAAGAAGAGAATAGACGGCTTCAACAACAAAACCAAGAGAACCTCGAGGCTGCCATGGAAAACACCTCGGGAGCACCCATAGACCCGGTCAAATTTCAAGCGGTCCCATCAGAAAGCATACAACAAATATTGGAAACGTATGCCAATCTGTTAGAAGCACATGATCAGCTTGCCGACCAGCTAAAGGACTTACAGAGACCCCAAGAGTCTACACCACACCGACAGGAACATAAAGAAATGACAGACGCTGCTACTTCAACCGAACCTGAACATTCAACGCCCAACGACGTGCTGGAGTTACGGCAGCAGATCGCAGAATTAAAACTGAAGTTGATGCAGTACGAACGACCCCCTTCCCCACCAGAGCAACCGTCAGAAGAAGAAGCAGTTACCATCCCAGTGGAGGAAGCATTCGACGACGCCTACGAGCCTCAACCACTCCCAGGAGGACGCGTAACAGAAGAAGGTCAAGATACCTATGAGGAACCCCCATCGGCATGGATGAAACAAGTAGAGGAGATGGGGCAAACTCATCAGGAGCGGATATCCACTCAGATGCTGGCAATGAAGGCCATTGAGGACACCATCCTTCACTCAGAATACTTCAGGCACATCGCCCCTAGACGCCTTATCACTAGTTCAGAACTGCAATACAAGCCCTATTTTGTATTGTTGGCCGACTACAATGCAGAAATCAAAAGGGTCACCAACAAGTGCCCAACATTTGCCACACAGTTCGAACCAGAAGACATACCAGAAGCAGCGCGAAAAGGAGCCATATTCCAACCAACGTGGAGGCAAAAGTTACTCGAAACCTACCCAGAAATGCTTCGAACATGGGATCATGCCCCCATGCATTTGAAGTACAATCCGTGTTTTGGGCCAGTGCAAAGACGCAGATCATGGAAAGCTTTTGCCATCAAGGTTCAGAATAACGCAAACTGTAAAGAATGGCTCAATTACCCCGCTATCGCCCCCCCAACCGGTACTCCTACAGTGTCATACATGATTGCAACCATCAGACATTGGATACCACGCCTCCACCCTATGCCAGATGTCGCTGCCCAGATGATGCTCAAGATCCTCGACATGATGCAGGTCGTACTCAAAACTTTTCGCAATGTATGCCGTATTCAACCTCCTATTCCCGGGTTTATCAATGGTAACTACGACCTGCTGTATGATATGAGCACAACCCCGAGCATACGAGTGGCTTATGCATGGCATGCACGCATAAGATATCTCCCTGCCTGCTACAAGCAAACATTTGACGACATGTTCACCACGGGGTTTTGGGAAGCACATCAGAGGTATTTGCGCCACGGCCTACGCATCTACTCCATCTCTTTGCATGCGAGCAAACGATGCATTCCGAGCTTTACACGATGCCACAACCTGACATGCCTGGTACAGTGGATTGGGAGGCCTTGCAACGAGATCTAATCAGAGGTTTAAAAATCAAAGAACAAGAATTGGCAAACGACCTCCTGCAAAAATACATTGATCAAACGGCGGAAAAGAGGTCTGTCAGAGGCGACAGACCCTAGGGGGGGGAGAGTGTTGACAGGATGCGGGAAGAAGCAAATATGGACACACATGAAGATCTAGCACTGAGGCAACCCTCATTTTTTTCAAAACCCCCACATCATTCTAAAGTGATTCTCATCACTACGAACCCTTGTAAATATCATTTCACCTTTTTGTAGCTCCATTTTGTACAAGCCGAGGAGTCCTCGAGCTTGGGGAGCCTTAGATGTAGTTGCCTGTCAATTTTCATAATTTTTAGATCTCGTTTGGGCCCTCAAATAAGCCCCGGAACCTAATTTTTAACTAGGCCGGACACTAGGTCTGAACAGGGCCAAAGCTAGTCAAGAACTATAAATAGAGCTAGAGAGCTCATTTTGGGGGTTAGCTTCTTGTAGTTTGAGCTTGTATGAGAACTTTCTTGCAATAGAAGTGATTCCATTGTCTTACTCTCTTTGTTCTTACTGTGTGTGCGCGTGTGTGTGTATGTGTGTGCATGCTTGTGTGCTTCTCACTCACGCACTTGTGCTTCCACTTGCTCGTGGTCTTCATACCATCCTCATGTCTTCCCGGATTGACATTAAAGGAGGTGCTACTCATCACTGAGCTACACAGAGGCAGAAGCGGAAGATATCAAAGAGGTAGACAAAGCCAAAGAGGCGGATATGGTAGAGGTGGAGCAAGAAGTTGGGGACAGAATCAGTCTCACAACACTACCTACTACAATTATGCAAATGATACACAGAATGACAATCATACAACGTTGATGATGAATTCGATAAGTGTGTCAGAGAATGAAGATCTCAAGGTATTCTATATTGACTCTGGTTGTTCAAATCATTTTTCAGGAAATATAAAATTGTTATCAGAATTGGAAGGAGGTATTTCAAATCATACAGTACAAATAGGTGATAACACAAAACATAATGTACGGTCAATTGGAAAAGTAAAGTGTAAGAATGGAGCTAACCTACTAACAAATGTTTTGTATGTTCCAACAATCCCAAAGAATCTGATTAGCGTGGGACGGATAATAGAAAAAGGTTTTCAAGTCAGGTTTACAAATGAAGGAGTATTTGTTGAAGATCTAGAGAATGGATACAATCAAATTGTCTATGGTAAAAAGGAAGGTAGACTTTTTACTCTTAAAGTACAAGGGAATGCTGGTCAAGCATTGATCACACATGGTGATGAAGTATTTACAGAATTAGACCTCTGGCATAAGAGGTTAGGACATTTTAATGAAAAAGGAATCAAAACCATGGTGGAAAAACAATCCATAATAGGATTACCAAATATGAAAAGTCAACATATGATTCACAAATGTGAAGCCTGTCAAATGGGAAAAGCACACAGGTTACCATTTCAAAAGAAGGGTTACAAACATGATGGTTTGCTAGAACTCATACATACAGATGTATGGGGGCCGACAAAAGAAGGATCTATCAGTGGCTCGAGGTATTACGTTTTTTCTATTGATGATGCAACAAGATGCATAACACTTTATGTTTTGAAAGAGAAATCAGAAATGTTTGGAGCTTTCAAGCATTTTCATGCATACGTTGAAAGACTTACAGGACAAAAACTCAAAAGACTAGGGTCTGATGGAGGAGGAGAATATCTTTCTCGAGAATTCAATGATTATCTGTGGAATGCAGGTATCAAAAGAGAAATAACTTGCAGGTATACACCACAACGAAATGGAGTAGCAGAAAGGAGAAACCAAACTCTAGTTGAGTTTGCCAGAGCAATGTTAAAGGAGAAGAATTGTCCAAACTATCTCTGGGCTGAGGTTGTAAATATAGCCACATATCTTGTAAACAGATTACCATGTGCAGCTTTAAATGGAATGACCCCTTATGAAGCTTGGTGGGGTAAGAAGCCAACACTTGATCATTGCAAAGTGTTTGGATCAGTAGCTTATGCTTATGTACCATCACAGCTCAGACATAAGCTTGAACCAAAAGCTGAAAAATATGTGTTCATCGGATATGATGAAAAACAGATGGGTTATAGGTTATGAAGTCCTTTAACCAAAAAGTTTATTGTTTCCAGAGATGTGACATTTGATGAAGAGAAGAGTTGGTATGAAGATAAAGAGCATAATGATGAAACAATTGAAGAAGAGATAAGAAGAAATGAAAAGGGTAAATCACATATGCAGGTAAATGGAGATGAAGATTATATGCAGGCAAGTACATCCAGGATCCGATCAACTATGAGAAATGAAGATGGACCGAGATTTGATGAAGAAGTGTACTCAGATACACATGAAGAGTATGAACCAAGAAGGTCAAATAGATTTAGGAAACAACCAACAAGGTATTCCTATGATACTTCTTATTTGACTCAGAAAAACTATGCTTACCCAGTAAAGGAAGATGAAGAGCCTCATAATTATAATGAAGCAAAAGGTAAGAAAAAATGGGAAGAAGCAATGAAGGAGGAGTTTAGTGCACTTGAAGAGAACAAGACTTGGGAACTTGTTCCAAAACCAAATGGTAAGAAAGTGATTGGAAATAAATGGGCAAAGTTAAAAAGCTTGCAGACGGAAGAATAACCAGATACAAAGCTAGACTGGTAGTCAAAGGTTATGCTCATATGCATGGCATAGATTATAATGAGACATTCAGTCCGGTGGAAAAGATGTCAACTATAAGGATAGTGATTGCTATAGCAGCATCAAAAGGATGGAAGCTAAGTCAATTGGATATAAAGAATGCATTTTCAAATGGATATATATCAGATGAAGTCTACATGGAACAACCTGAAGGGTTTGTAAGTTCCAGTTACCCAAATCATGTTTGAAGATTAAGAAGAGCACTCTATGGATTGAAGCAAGCCCCAAGAGCTTGGAATTACAGACTTGTAAAGTATCTCAATGATCTTGGATACCAAAGTTCAAAGGCAGATGCAAGTCTACTCATCAAGAGAACAGATGAAGGTATGATCTACATTTGTATTTAATAATGTAGATGACATTATAATCAAAGGTACCTCAAATGAAGGAATCAAGGAGATAACGGTTCTTCTACAAGTTAGATCTCATAGTACAGTGTAAATTTTCTCGCAAGTGATAGCTCATTTTGAAGATACTAGTCTCAGCTACAAACAGATCAAAAGAGTTTTATGAAACGGGACATGTACGCACAGTATTGTGTCTGACAATAAAGACATCGAAAACTGATGAAGTTTTTCATCAAACTTCAGATAGAGTTCATTCACTGAAAGAAGCTTAGGTATTACTTTCTTACTTCATCTACAATCATTTGAAGTAACTACAACCAGAATTGTAGTTGATTCTGGTAACATTCCGGTGGAATTACTGTGAGATTATGGTGACAGTTCGGTGAAGTTCCGGTGATATTCTGATGAGTTTAAAACACAGTTTTGGCACATGTAAGTGGTGAAAAGAATATCTAACAGTAAGTTAACATAGAATTTGAAAAGACTAGAGTAAACTAGATCAGAATTGAAGCCTGTAGAAAAGGCAAAGATTTTTGTAAAGTGAATTTTCGGAGTTCACTAAATATAGTTATAAAGTTTCCAGTTTTCAGAAGGTTGCTAAGCTATTGATGATTATAGAGATGTTCTAACATCACTTTAGCTTAGTTCTTGTGGTGTGGAAAATTCCGTAGCTAAGTTTAGCTTTCCTCGTATCAACACACCCCACCCTCCTCATCAATCCCATCCACATCACTTATTCACCACTCTCACACACACACCACCTACCATTCCAATATACATGGTAGACACCACACTTGCATCCACTCCTGAAAGTATGGACATTTCGCCACCCACAGCACCTCCCCCTCCCCCCACACTTCCACCTTCTCCCATTCCCCCTCCACCAATTTCACCCACACACACATCTCCAATAGACACATCATTCACTCTTCCCATTCCCCAATCCCCTCCCCTTGCATCTTCCATTGTACAAACCACACCATCATCCATAGGCAATGCATTGGACACCATGCTCGCTTGTATATCACAGTTAAGGATAGAGTACAATCAGCTCCAGCAACATAACATACGACTGCAAGAGCACTCAGAGGTGCTACAACACCGTCTTGTTGCACTAGAAGAGGAGAATGCTCGCCTCCATACACAATTCCAAACTTTACAAGAGGCTCATAGCATATTGGAAGTACAGATACAGAACACACACCAGGAAGTAATACAAGTGGTGGAAGGCCATCTACAGACACAGCTAGAACGCAACTCAAAGCTTCAGCGAAATATGGCCCTACTCAAGCAACACCTTGCAGCCGCTCATGAAGAGAATAGACGCCTACAGCTACAGAACCAAGAGAACTTAGAAGCAGCCATCGAAAGCACACCAGGGGCACCCATCAGCCCCTCAAAATTTCAAGCAGTGATTTCGGAAAACATAAAGATAATCCTCGAAGATTATGCTATGCTGCTTGAAGCACATGACCAGTTATCAGAGGAACTGGGTCAACTGAAGCAGAAACAACAAAAATACACAATGACTGCCCCTCAAACCACCTCCTCTGCTGCCTCACTTCTCACAGACTTAGAGGCCCTAAAGGATCTCCAAAAATAGGTCACAGAATTGCAAGCACACCTACTACAATATGAGAGACCACCTTCCCCACCAGAGCCTCCCATCGACAAAGAAACAGTACAAATTCCTGTGGAATAGACATTTGAAGAGGATTATGAGCCGCAGCCCATCCCAGGGGGACGACAAACAGAAGAAGGCCAAGATAATTTTGAAGTGCCACGACCTCCATGGTTAAAGCAGGTGGAGGAAATTGGGAGTTCTCATGAAGAGCGCACAGTAGTGCAAAATCAGGGCATGAGAGTCATAGAAGAAACTGTGTTACAATCTGCTTACTTCAAGAACCTGTCATCTAGATGCCTTATCAGAACTCCAATATAGGCCTTACTATGTTATTTTGGCTGATTATAATGCAAAAATATAGAGAGTCACGGGTAAGATCCCTACCCAGTTTCAACCAGAAGACCTTCCTCCACAAGCACAGAAAGGTATAATCTATCAACCGACGTGGCGGCAAAAACTTCTAGAGACATATCTTGAAATGCTTCGCACCTGGAACCACACTCCATTGCATCTACTGTACAATTCATGTTATCACCCCGTTCCACGATGCAGATCATGGAAGGCATTCAACATAAAGGTACAGAATAATGCTCAATGTAAGGAATGGCTCAATTATCTGTACATTGCGCCACCACAGGGACCACCATCAGTAGCGTACATGATGGCAACAATTCCACATTGGATGCCTCGACTGAAGCCCATGCCGGATGTTGCAGCCCAAATGATGCTCAAAATTTCGGACATGATGCAAGTAGTGCTCAAAACTTTTAGAAATGCAGAAGCACCACAGGTACGCCTACCGAGGTTTAACCATGGAAATTACAATTTGGTGTACGACATGAGCACCACCCCCAGCATTCGTGTGGCTTACACTTGCACGCATCAAATACCTCCCCGCATGCTATAAACAGACATTTGAAGACATGTTCAGATTAGGTTTCTGGGAGTCCCACTCGGAGATCTTTGCACCGAAGCCTATGCACCTGCTTCATCTCTTTGCATGTGAACAAACTATGTACTCTGAGTACTACACGACACCTCAACCCAATGTCCCAGGTGCAATCAATTGGGATGCATTGCAAGTGGATCTAGCAAGAGGATTACGGATAGGAGAGCACGAGCTGGCAACCAACGTTCTCCAATACTACATTGACCATCCTATAGAACAGAGGTTTGTCAGGGGCGATAGACGCTAGGAAGGGGGGAGTGTTGGCATACAAGTCATAAGCAGAGCATATAGGCATAAAGGAGCAGTCTTGCACAATACGGCAACAAGGCCCAATCATTTTTTTCATAAACAATTTCCAACTCAAGTGATTTTGATCACTACACACACATTGTAAATTTTGGTAGAATAGACTCCATTTTTTTCAAGCTGAGGAGTCCTAGAGCTTGAGGAGTATTAGAATTAGCTACATACAAATTTTCATAATTTTTAGACTCCGTTTGAGCCTTCAAATAGGCTCTAGAACCTAATTTTTAACTAGGTCAGACACTAGGTCTGGACAAGGCCAAAGCTAGTCAGAAAACTCTAAAAAGAGCTAGAGAGCTCATTTTGGAGGTTGGATTGTTTGTGAATTGATCTTATGTAAGAGACTTTTAGACTAATGCAAAGAACTCCATTGTTCCTCTCCTTGTTCTTGCCTTGTGTGTGCGTGTGTGTATGTGTGTGCATGTTTGTGTGCTTCTCACTCATGCACTTGTGCCTTCACTTGCTCATAGTCTTCATACTAGTCCTCACGTCTCCACGGATTGATAATTATGAGGTGGATCTCCTCACGTTCGTACTCACCATTGTGCTAGAGTGACACTTAGGCATAAACATAGGCATAAAAGAAGGTAAATAACTTTCCATATATGTAAAACTTGCTTCTTTTTTGGAGATTGTAAACTTGGAGATGATCCTGAAAGCTAGAAGAATTGAACTTATGCTTGAAATTTTGCAAACATAAGTGCCAAATGCTAAAAAACACTTCCTTGACAAGAGAGGATGCGGAGTAGTGCTAAAAAGCACATTCACATATGCCTTCAAGTGGAAAAATGGCATTTTGAAAGTTTTTAATAACACGTGGAAAAATGGCATTTTGAAAGTTTTTAATAACACATGCCAAAGACACGTTGTGTGCAAAAAGTGTGACTTGAAAATATATGCAACCTTGGAAAAGAAAATGGAAGGTTCTTAGTAGCCTTGGCACCAAAAGCGAGAGCAGTCGATGTAGAGCGAGAGCTTAGAGTAGCCCACTGCATACCAACCTAGCCTTAGAGTAGGCTTAGGAACTTGAAAACATTCATGGGTGGGCTTAGACTAGCCTCCAACCCACAAATTTACACACACTTTCTTCTTTTATTCTTGATGTTACAAGAAGGGTCACTTAGTGCCAAAGTAGTGTGCCAAGTGATGTAGCAATAATGATGGTTGAATCCTTTGAGAGAATACATAAAGTTACAAAATAATCCCTTAGTGAGGGTTACAATGCTCAGTACTTAATCCCAATGGAGAAAACAAAGGATTGTTATGGAGAGAGAGAAGGGGACCAAGATATAAATTCACTAGGTAGGGAGTACAAATTTGGATGTGCAAAAGAAGATAGTCTAAGAATGCCATGGCCAAGGTTCAAAACTAGAGTTTGTTCATGGGTCAACCTCTTTGTAGTGTGAAACCAAACAAAAATTGATGAAAGTCGAATGAAGTAAGATATCTCGTGGATCAATTTCTTTTTAAAATCGCTTTGTTTCTTCAAAAATCTCCAATGGACTCATATGGATAATACCTAAGGTAGGTAGGCCACCTTTCATCTTCTTAAAATAGTACTTTGATATTTCAAGTATTCAAATCGATGTACTAATGTGATATCAGTGCTTAGGTTATCACTCATTCCAAGCAAATTCGAGTGCTTGTGCATTCTGATGACCTTAAAGTCACGTATGAATGCCATGAACCAAATGTATCTCTCTCTCTCTCTTAGAAGGGGCACATGGATAGTACGGCCACCCAAAGTACGTTGAATTATGTATTTTTTGCCACATCACCATTAGACGATTGCTTTCTCGATTCTACATGTAACGTTAACGTTAGCCCCATTCGGGTCACCCACAGCTTAAAACAATTGTCTACACACTTATAGTTGATGCATTTCTACGTCAAATGAGGATAGGATAGATTGCACTTCTGTTAGAATATGGAAGAGAGTCTATAGTGAAGAAGGCAACATCCATTAGGTTTCCAATGTCCCAAAATGAAAAAAGTACACCAAGCATGGAAGTATTGAAAAATACCCAAATAAAATGTACGCTAATAGTAGAGGAGCTACTATGCAAAAAGTGAAACTTATACTAAGAATGTCTAAACATGTGGAACCAATATCCACTTAGACTAAACCTTTAGAGTCTAAGCCTAAATCAGATAGTTTGATTGTGAAGAACGTGTCAGATGATAAGTTAGAAGAGTCTAGTGAAGGACATGAATGCTACTTGCCTATCTATCTCATTCAATGGGCACACTACAAAAGAAATTTTAGATAGTGGATGGAGTAGGCATAGAATAATCACTCAATAAACTTACAAGATAAGTCAAGGCATGCATGAAAAGGACAAGTATTGAGGAGTTACAAGCATTTTGGTGGTTCAATCTTGTTTGAAGCATTATACAATAGTACACCTATGGAAACATAAGATAATGTGCATCCTTGAATGCATTGGATAGAAAGGGGTTTGAAGCACCAGATATTTGCACTCAATTTCCTCAAGTATATAGGACCTTGATCCTAGAGAAGGACACACTCGTGGATCTTCCTGGAGGCTAACGAGGAGAGATACTTTTGCCACTCTACTTGATGCTCATCGATCACATCACCATATGCCACTGACTACAACTAGATTGATGTCTACTCTTTGTGGATTGATATATTAGAAGTGTGTGAGCATGTCCTATGCTACAAGTTGACACATTTTAGCACCATTCATGGGGAGAGACAGGATTGTGTCTAGGCAACTCGTGTGATGGACATTGGAATCGTGCATGAATATCACTAAGCAAGATTGCCAAACTTTGGATGAAAGGAGACTCTTTGCTCTTCAACTTAAGAGTCACTCGTACATCACTCTTGCCCCTAGGGGTGAGATGTTGTGATTGTGGTTAGTTAGTGTAGATACTTGATTTTGATTTTCTAAGTAGTGCAACCACATGTTTCATGATCTTTGTTTCTTTTCTTTTCAATCTTAGTTCCTCTACACTTTTTAAAATTTGGTATCATAGAAGACTTTCGGAGGATTATGAAACAACTTGCAATCATTCGTTATCATGCCAAGTATTGTTCATAGAGCCCATCCCTCCTCAAGTATCAAACTACTCTACATAAGTAGAAAAATAAATTATCACTAAAGAGATATCATTTGGATCATCAAAGACATGCACTCTTGTAGGGATCATTTGGGAGTGGAGAGGGGGGCTTGCCCCCTTTTGCAAGGTCCTGGGGGCCTATCCCCCTGGCTTGTAGGGATGAGATGGTAGGACTTTTGGTTGTGGAGATATTGTCATATTGTATATTTTATGGACTATTATGTATCTTCGGACCACATTTAGCTATATCGAATCCCCTTGTAAAAGCTATATAAGCATGGCCTAGGTTGAGCTTTATACAACATTGCACACTAGTAAGCCCTTCATCTAGAGTCTATCTAGATCTCCATCTAAGCTCCACGCTGGGAGAACATGGGTGCATAGCACCATTGTTGTAACTGCATTAAGCTTGGCAATATGAGAATTTGAGTTATCTATCTCTCAGTCTGCATCTATTTTTGTTCGCGCTTTTCTCTCAACTCTATCTACTTCTCTATTTCATTGTGTTGTTATTTTCTTACATGGTATTAGAGCGTAGGAGGGTTGAGTAGTGCAAATTAAAAAATGCAGAGGTTGCAGAGGTTTGATCGACAAGAGAGAGAAGAGGTCAAGTAGTGTGTCATCATCTCTAATTGGGAATCAAGGCGGTTTGTCAATAGGAGTAGGTGGAGCACAGATAAGAACACAACAATGATGTGGATCATCCCAACATTGTGGATAGGACCACTAGCCTTCATAGAAGGTAAACTTGATGGTAGAGAAGGTAAACTTGATGGTAGGAACTACACCTTGTGGGTTGATGAGAGTGATGTGCATAGAATGGTTTGCTCCATGATCGGGTATGTGTGCACTATTATTTGGTATGTTTGATTGGGAAAACATTCCGCGTTGTATCAGAAGAATGACATGGTTGACTTGAGAGTGTTATAAGTATGTGGTAGTACAAGATATAGATAATTTCTTTTGAAGTAAATATGTAACAATATTTTTTCGACCCACTAGAATTGGTTCTAGGACTTTGCAAGGGAACTTGGTGGGCAATTTATGACAAAGTTTTGTGCTATTGTTCGATAGAAAGTAATGGCTTGTGGAAATGTTTTCTTGTTTTTTCATATATACATGACTGCCTAGTTATGCTCAGTTATGACGATGTCATCATAAGTGATATATCATCATAAGTGATATAGATTCAATGTTTATAGATAGTTTTATTAACAAAAACATTAGGTTGATTTCCAAATAGTAGATGAAATACTAAATAAAACTTATTTGCAAGGTTTAAACATTGACTCGAACTTATTTGGAAGGTCTGTACTTCCTTGCGTAGGGTTCTTGTGATGAAGACAAACAATTACATTTACAGGAAAACAAAGGCGCATAATAGGCTTGACATTCTTTACATTATTAGCATTGCTTGTAAGCGAGTACAAATATTGGAAAGATTAAACTCATAGCTTGGACAATGTTATATATCAAATAAATCCAATTGATTGTAAAGTTTTTATTAAGCAAGTCAAAATGAAAATAATTCATGTGCTCTTTATTCTGATCATCGAAAGTTAGATTTCCACCATGCATGTGCCCATAATCTAGATGACCGGTGTTCATCAGATCTAACATACATGTGCCCCTAATGTTCCATTGGGTGATCTGAAATGTGTAATCGGGTCACCCAAAAAAACATGCATGTGCCCTCCTTATATCTCTCTCTAAGCCGTCTGCCAGGGACATGTTGTCACCTTTATTTATGGAGTGCAGAAGATAGTTAGTTCCACTCAATCAGCTCAAGTAGCTTGCTCCAAAATTCGCACGAATACTAAGTTCGAGTCCACCACTTGAGTGCAAATCCTGTTGTAGCATGCACAACCTCGAAAAATGCTAAGAGCTGAAGTAATCGAACAGAATTTCTTGCTCCTATGGTGTTGCCTTTGTTGGAGAAATGAAGGGGGCAACCAAGCCTCACTCTCTCTTTGTCTCTCTCTCTCTCTCGCCTCCAACCCACAAATTTACACACACTTTTTTCTTTAATTCTTGATGTTACAAGAAGGGGCACTTAGTGCCAAAGTAGTGTGCCAAGTGATGTATCAATAATGAGGGTTGAACCCTTTGAGAGAATACAAAACGTTACAAAATAATCCCTTAGTGAGGGTTACAATGCTTAGTACTTAATCCCAATGGAGGATTGTTATGGAGAGAGAGGGGACCAAGATATAAACTCACTAGGTAGAGAGTACAAATTTGGATGTGTAAAATAAGATAGTCCAAGAATGCCAAGGTTCAAAATCAAAGTTTGTTCATGGGTCAACCGCTTTGTAGTGTGAAAGCAAACAAAAATCGATGAAATTCGAATGGAGTAAGATATCTTGTGGATCAATTTTCTTTTAAAATCGCTTCGTTTGAATCCTTTAAAAATCTTGAATGGACTCGTATGGATAATACTTGAGGTAGTAGAAGGCCACCTTTCACCTTCTTAAAGTAGTACTTCCATATTTCAAGTATTCCAATCGATGTACTAATGTGATATCAGTGCTTAGGTTATCACTCATTCCAAGCAAATTAGAGTGCTTGTGCTTATTTGGAAGGTTGGTCCTTGTTGTGATGAAAAACAATTACATTGACAGGAAAACAAAGGCGCATAATAGCTTGAGAGTCTTTACATTATTAGCATTGGCATTGCTTATAAGCGAGTACAGAGATTTGAAAGATTAAACTCATAACTTGGACAACGTTATAGATCAAATAAAGGCAATTGATTGTAAAGTATTAATAGAACGTCAGAGAATGTCATGTTAGATCTTAGAAACAATCCTCCAAATAAATGGAGAGATATCCTCTTGTCTTTGTACTCTAGAGACAGATTTCTGATGGTTTTTTTGTATTAAAGACATGTGACTTTGGTGTTTCGGGTGGGTGCACCTGTTTTGCCCCCCTTTATTGTCTCTATGGGATCTCTGCTTCCCTATATACATTGTACTCTTGCCATTAGTTTAATCTTCTTTTCTTGTTGTCTCAAAACAAAAAAGAAAATAATTCATGTGCTCTTTATTATGATCATCGAAAGTTAGATTTTCGCCATGCATGTGCTCATAATCTGGATGACCGGTGTTCACCGGATCTAACATACATGTGCCCATTATGTTCCACTAGGTGACCCAAAAAGTGTAATCAGATCACCCAAAAAAAAACATGGATGTGCCCTCTTTATCTCTCTCTCTAAGCCCTCTGCCAGAGACATGTTGTTGTCACCTTTTTTATTAAGTGCAGAAGATAGCCAGTTCCACTAAGTTAGCTCGAGCATCCTGCTCCGAAATTCACACGAATACTAAGCTCCAGCCCACCATCTGAGTACAAATCCTCTTGTAGTATGCGCAACCAGTGTTGATTTTTGACGGCCGTATTGCCCGTTTTGGGCATTTTTTACCTTAAAATACAGTCAAAATATATTTTTGGCCTTCAAAAAATACATTGAAAATAGTAAATACAGGTAGGATGTGTAGATAACCTTCAAAACTGGCAGGCATGGTAGACTGTCAAAATACAACACTGTGCGCAACCTCGAAAAATGTAGAAAGCTTAAGTAATAGAAAGAAATTCCTACTCCTTGTATGGCGTTGCCTTTGTCAGAGAAATGAAGAGGGCACGAAAGCATGATTAGCAGGAGTGATGGAGGTTTCAACAACTTGGAGGAGTGGACAATCTCTTGCTCAAAATGCACAATGCCTTGCTCCTCTACCAAATGATTTACGCGGAACAGATTAATGGCTAATCTGAAGTATGCAAAAGGGATCAACTAGAAGGTAAGGTAAGGAGTGACACTTCGAAAGGGAGCTTAGCCATCGATTAACAAGATGATCACCAAACTGCTGAGATTACACCATAAAGATTTCAAGGTGCACAAACTTGTGTGTTGAGAAATCAAGAAATTCCACCATGATGAATGTTGAAGAGTGTTTGTTAATACGTCGACAACTTCAGATTCTCAATGAACTTCACAAAATGACTATGAGAGTGACACAAAATTCTCCCAAAGTGTTGATAAACACTTCAAACCGCTTTGAAGATAGAGATGTATTATTAACTCAGAAAATGGCTATGCGAAAAAAACAATGTAAAGCCTCCACCCAAAGGGTGAGAGTGAGGGAAAATGGGAGTATGAGGGTGGGAAAATGATGAAGAAGAAGTGTGAGAGGGTGGGAAAATGGGCAAAATAAGGCCCAAAATAGTGTAAAATGATGGTAGAAGGACCTCTCCCAATATGTGAAGAGCCACACCACCAAAATGATCTCCAAACACACCATCAAGACCTCCACTTAACACTCTAATACCATTTAGAGAGTATACACGTGGAAGCAAAATGAAAACAAGGGTGTAATCACAAAATGAAAGAGTGTGAGACTCAAAAGTGACTGGACCATGAAATGGAAAAACTCACATGGATTAGAGTGAGCTTTCCAAGAGCATGGAATAGGCTCCTCAAGTTTCTAACCAAGTACAAATGGGGGAAGAGGCCCTCTTTATGTAGAGTTGGAGGGGGCTCTCCAAAGTACATCATATGTGGGATAATTCCCCTTGAATGAGAAACAATACACATGTAGAAGCAAATGGCAAGGTGCCCAAATACAAAGAGATATATTATAAAATGGAAATGAGATGAAAATGGAGTGTCTCTTATATACAAAAGAGAGATGCACTCTCATATTCTCAACATCCGAAGGGTACTATATGTCATCACTATATTAGTATGTGCTCTTTTATTAATTCAAGCAAGGGAGAATAGCCTTCCGCTGAACTTCCTCTTGTACAAAAAAGGGGAGTTTAGAGGTCTACTTCATGAAGGGGACATGTTGGGTTTTACACACTCCTAGAATTCCAAGGCTATGATGTAAAAGAAGATAGGGAAGACATTACTTTTTCAAATGATTTCAAACTTTCTTGAAAAATCATAAAGAAAAAACACACAATTGTATACCACAACAAGTAGAGGTTTGAGATGGTACACATAAACTTGAATTTTTTTTTTCGTTACTTTAATCAATGATCATATAAAGAGTTTAGAGGTCTACTTCGTGAAGGGGACATGTTGAATTTTACACACCCCCTAGAATTTCAAGGCTACGACGTAAAAGCAATAGGAAAGTATAACCATGCATTTATATATAGTTGAGCAAGAAACTACCTTTTTAAATGAATTCAAACTTGCTTGAAAAATATTAAAAATATAGTACGAATTTTTGTTGATCAACATAATGATATATTACTACAACGAATTTTTGTTGATCAACATAATGATAAACACGTTGCAAAAGTAAACTGCAACTCTTTACAAAGGAGAAAGCCAAATTTATCACATGTTTAGGTATTTGGATACATTGGTTATGTTTGAAAAAATGTACAATCTTATTATACCTCAATTGATGTTTAATAGAGAAGTGGTGTTTGATGAACTGGTGTTTGATGTCACATCAAATAGAAAGTTGACTAAAAAAATGCAAGTTTTGAGAATTTTCCATGTATCCATTTTCATGTTGAAAGCCAATCTATTGCAGAAAATAAAGAGATAAGTATTTTGTATTTGTCCACACGCATTAGGCTAGGTGGTTGGGACTTTCATCTTTTGAGGCAGGGGAGAGGATTCAATCCCTTCTTATGGTAGGATAGTTTGTGGGCCTAAGGCCAGTATAACGAGTTAAAACCAATTACCTTCGGGTAGTCCTTTCTAGTGTCGCCTTTGGATAATCTAACCCTTGTTTTATGAGATATGGGAGATCCCATGGGTACTATGCCGATTCACTTGTAGAGTCATTATTTCATTCAATTCAAACATAGAGAGATTATGCTTCGATTGAACTTCCTCTTTTGTAGAAACAAAAAGAGGTAAACTTTTATTACTTCAAGTAATTGATTTTTGAAGGGAAAACACTTCAAGATATGTGCACGTGAAACATGTGAATTAGGATCATCAATGAGCGGTGCAACAATTGAGTGGAGAACGTAAAGCCACGCTCACCACGGTACCACCTCAAGAGCGTGATTCCGAGTCTCTTGCACACACGATAAATAAATAAATTATAGAGAGAGAGACAAAGAGAGAGAGGAAGAGAGAAAAGAGGATATTTAGTAACTGCTGGAACAATTTTCCAGAACCACCCTTATTGCACACATACACAAATGTATGCATTTTTTTATTTTTTTTTTGAAAGAACAAGGAAAGTTTATATTAATGGTGGCCGTATACAAAGTGCCTTGGGCAAGAGACACCCACTCCAAGGGCTTAATTACATATCATAATACATGCCAATTCTTTTACAAGAGTACTGAGCAGCAAGGAGATTCTTCCACCTGGATGGCAAATTTTCAGCCAGAACCTTGTACACATCCTCACTATTACATGGGGCATATTTGATTTTCCTAATACAAGCCAAGGAGGCCTTTTTCAATTTTTCAGGAAGGGAAATGAGGTAGTTTCTCCTTCTTTTGCCAAACATAGCTTCATTCCTACTGAGCCAGATGTACCAAAGAATGTGACCCCTCCAGATATTCCATAGCAGAATGTCCAAATTCCTGCAGCAACCAAGAATCTCCTCCATTTTGCTTAGTTGGGGGAAATCATTACCTTGTAAATATTTTTCCACAGGAGTCCAAAATTTTTTGGCATGTTGACATTCAAAAAAGAGGTGTAAAACATCCTCCACAAGGCCACAAAATATACAGGTCCCACCATTAGTAAAAACTTTATTGACTTTGTGACCAATCCATAGTCCATGATGCAACATCAGCCATTGGACAAAGGAATGTTTGCTGCAGTCTGGGAAAGCCCACAATGCTTTGAATCTGTAGGTCCATTGGTGAGGAGACCAATTAACTTGCCATCTGGTATTAAGCTTGTTCAGAATTTGAGCAACAGATCCTTTGTCCTTCTTGAAATGTTTGAAAATGACAGCAGCAATATCCAACAAGGCCACCTTTTTCCTATGCCAACTGTCAATCTTTTCCAGCATAAGGTTTCTGTGATTGTGAACCACTTGTAAGCAAGACAAAGACAAGTTAGTGACAGAAATGATATCTTGTGCATTCCTTACCCTTCCACCATACATAAAATTGTTCCAGGTAGTGATTCCAGCTTTGTGGCATTTGTGCTGCTTGATAGCCAGACTGTTTTTGTTACAGAAGGCTAACCAGCCCAACCAGGGAGATTCCTGCATTTAAAAATGAAGAGAGCAGGAAAATTCTTTAGGGGGGTTAAAGGATTGCTTAGCTTTGAACCAGGCCTGCCACATCCTGCACACCAAGCGGCTACCAATAGGGGTGATAGGATGAGGAGAAATTAAAATGTCCCATAAGTTGATATTCTTCCAAGCTCTGTAATCAGACAGACAGAATCTAGTAGTATTCCTTTTAAGGAGACAAGCCCACACATCATTGCAATTAATACATCTCAAGATCCATTTAGCAGCCAAATTATCAGCCATTTTCACAGGATTTATAATACCCAAACCACCTTGATATTTAGGAAGACAACAGATTTTCCAGGCCACCTTAGGGACTTTTTTTTTGTCAGACTTGCTTCCCCATAAGAAGTTCCTGGCCAAACAGATAACCTGTTCAAGTTTTTTGTTAGAAGGAGACCAACAAGCCAAGAAATCAACCAACTTAGGAAGGATGTAGTGATTAAGAACAAAAGTTCTATGGGGGAGGTAGCTGTTAGCATCATACCGCAGGTGTTTTTTAAACCTTTCAACCACCCAATCCCACCTTTGAGCAAAAGTAATCTGAAAACCCATGGGAATCCCCAACAATCTAAAGATTTCCCCATCCTTGATGATGTTGCAGCCAAGTCTAGTAACACAGTCAGGAATAACATCATTAGAAGCTTTAAAACCAGTTTTGGTGTGGTTAACTTTGGATCCACTAGCAAGACAAAAGGTCTCTAAACATTCCAAAAATTTATTAACAGAGAGGTCATCAGCATTAAGAACAACATTAGAATCATCAGCAAAGATTTGTAGCCCAAGAGGGGTGTTGGCACCATATGGAGAGTGTTGGAAGATGAAGCAAGTACGAGCATACATGCAGATCTAGCACTGAGGCAACCCATTATTTTTTCCAATCATTACATCATTTTAAAAGTGATTCTCATCACTAACAACCATTGTAAATACCGTTTCATCTTTTTGTAGCTCCATTTTCTGCAAGCCGAGGAGTCCTCGAGCTTGGGGAGCCTTAGAAGTAGTTGCCTACCAATTTTCATATTTTTTAGATCTCGTTTGAGTCCTCAAATAAGACCTGGAACCTAATTTTTAACTAGGCCGGACACTAGGTCTGGACAGGGCCAAAGCTAGTCAAAAACTATAAATAGAGCTAGAGAGCTCATTTTTGGGGGCTAGCTTCTTGTAGTTTTGAGCTTGTATGAGAACTTGGTTATAATAGAAGTGATTCCATTGACTTACTCTCTTTGTTATTGCCGTGAGTGCGCGCGTGTGTGTATGTGTGTGCATGTTTGTGTGCTTCTCACTCACATATTTGTGCCTTCACTTGCTCGAGGTCTTCATACCATCCTCATGTCTTCCCGGATTGACATTAAAGGAGGTGCTACTCATCACTGAGCTACACCAAATTTTGGCGCCGTTGCCGGGGATTGAGCTTTGAGGATGAGCGTGTGATGGTAAGACGTAGAGAGGACGTGTTGGAATGGTAAGTAGTAGGTAAATTTCTGATTTTTTTCCATCTCCATCTCCATCTTCATCTCCATCTTCATCTTCTTCACCACCTTATATTCCCACTTCCAAATCATTTCCCTCATTTGCTTTGTGCGAGTTTGAGAGAGAGCGAGTGTGTGTCCTTGTTTGTGTGTGTTTTTTGTATGTTTCTTGCAGGTTTCAGCTCCATCATCATCTCCAGCAAGCTCAGCAGGTACGGATTTTTGTCTGTGCAAGCCCCGAGGCGTCGAGCTCGAGCTATCGTGACACTCCGAAAACTTCACCCGATCACGATTCTGAGTGCACCATGACAGTGCGCAGGCCTAGAGCTCCTAGGATCCCTAGACAGAACAGTCACCATAACCCGACCTATCGCGACACCTCGAAGTATCACGATACCCACGACTTATCACGACACCTCGAAGTATCATGACACACCAGAGTATCGCGACACTCCCGACCTATCGCGACACCTCGAAGTATCGCGACACACCGACCCCACCTATCGCGACACACCGACCCCACCTATCGCGACACACCGGAGTATCGCGACACTCACCGACCTATCGCGACACCTCGAAGTATCGCGACATCCCGACCTATCACGACACCCCGACCTATCGCGACACTCCCAAGTATCGCGACACCCCGACCTATCGCGACACCCCGACCTATCGCGACACCCCAACCTATCGCAACACCCCGACCTATCGCGACACCCCGACCTATCGCGACACCCTGACCTATCGCGACATCTCCACCTATCGTGACACTTCGACCCGACCTATCGCGATACATGGGCTTAACGCATGAAATTTTAGAGTGAATTAGTTGAGTGAATTGAGGTATATTTGGGCTTAATTTTGGACACATTAGGATAACATTAGAGCCTTAGGAGTGGGCAAAAGACCTAGAAACCAGGGAGAAATCTCCTGAACCCTGAGAGTCTGTTTTGACCCCTAAGTGCCTCATTGGTATAACTTCACCATACGAACTTTGATTGATGAGATTTTGGTCTCGTTGGAAAGCTTGTTGAGAATCCTACGTGGACCTCAACTGGTTTTTGTAAGAATCATACGTGGAGTTTTATAACATGTATTTTTAAGTTGAACATTAGGTGGAACTAGGTGGTCATAAGATTTTGGGGGATTAGTGAGTTACTCCAAGGGGGGTCCATAATTGCTGATGTGTGTCTTTCAATTCATTGTGGTAAATGAGCTATATTAACTTGTGAAATTTTGCAGGAACATTGCGTGCACTCAAGGTATTCCAAGGCAGGCTAGCAAGGGTGAGTACCAAGCTTGGGAGAAGGCTTCCTGGGCTGGTGTAGAAGTCTGAGCAACCAGAGTATTGAGGTTGGGAGTTCTCTCAACCCTCCTTTGTCAATTCCTAGCCTAGGCTAAGTACGACTTAGGTGTGGTAATTAATTAGGTCAGCGTTAGGCACGAAATAAGTCTAAGAGAACTAATCAACCAAGTGCAAGCATTAAGCAGGACTTAAGTGCGAAAACCCTAAGGGAAAAAAGTAAACTTGAATCGATCAATTATCAAGTGCGAAATTCACTTAAGTATTCCTGACGACGTAATATCAGACAAGACCGTAAACATAATAATCAACTAAAAAGAACAAAGTGATTGGTGCCAATTAACCTGCAACGAGAGTGTACTTGGGACCAAGGGGGTAGAGAAACCAGGCATATGAACCTTAGGTCAGGCAGACACTTAGGCCGAGACAAACAAAGCCTCAGATCTTCTGAAGCTAGTGTCAATCACACTGCTGGGTCTTGGGCCTAGCAGTTGAGTGATTACCCATACACTCCCCGATCAGAAAAAAGTGATTCTGATATGTCCTATAACATGGAGAGACCTGTAGGCAGTTCAGGGGTGGCTTATCTAGAAAAGCCAGAAGGACCTTACAAGACTCAATTGGAATACATCAAGACTAATCGTCTAGGTGCTCGCATCTACGAAGATGGCCTGAGAAGATCTGTGGTCCAGGTTAAGAACCCCGATCAACCCCATGGACTAGAACACTCGGTAGTCAAGTTTGAGAATGGAGTATACCTAGATAAAGAGGGGACTATATATGTAGTCACCACTCTTCCTGATAGAACAGATGAGTTTGGAAATGTGATTGCGGAGACCGACATGGGTGATATAGAGCAAGGGAATTTAGAGAGAGAACCAAGAACTCCCCGTGGTAAATCCGTCTTGACCAGAATCATGACTCCAGAGTGGATTCCACAAGATAATAAAAGCATAGATTTTCTTTTAAACCGAGAAACTGATGAGGCTTTTTGGAGGTATAAACTTGCCCAGCCTCAAGAAGTAAGTGCTCTCACAATCTATGAGTTTAAAGACCCTGATAGCCCAGGCAAAGTAACCTACCTAGACAATACATCAGAGAGGATCTTCGTGGTCACCGAGCATGGCAGACATGCCTACACATGGAAGGGTGAATTTGTTTTTCCCCAACCACGGTCCCATATGTCCTACAGTCACCAAGGAGCTGGCACCTCCCATGCTCATGGAGCTCAAGGAGATAGAAGTAGAGATAGACCTGAAGTAAGCTTTGCCAACCCCTAGGGAAGAGAAAGAAGGAGAACAGGGACGGATAGAGAAGAAACCGAGAGATTTAGAGACCCAAGGAACCAAAGAAATGCAGATGATTTTCCTTTGCCAAGGCCGAGAGAACACACTAGGACCCTGAGGCCAACTCAACTGGTGAAGTCCATGAAGAATTACTTCGATGGCACTTGAGACTCTTATGACCATGTGGCAGAATTTAGGCAAGTCTTGAAAGCTAAACAGGTAGAGGACCTATTCACACAATATAATGCTTTTGGTCTAACCCTTAGGAACACTGCCCTTACGTGGTTTCAACCACTGAACAAGAGGCATTTCAGAAACATAGACCAGCTCCTAGAAGCATTTATCATTGAGTTTTCTAAGAGTGGCATAAGGCACAACATTTCCTCACTAATTCATAGCTTCAAGCAAACACCTCAAGAGACGGTCAGCCTAGTAGGAAGATGGTTTAGGCAATACCTAGAGAGGTGCCCAATGCCTGAGTTACCCACACCAGCCAAGCAAGTGGCTTTGTTCTTAGATGGATTGTTGAGCACCAAGCTCAGGTCATATGTGTATCTGAAGGACCCCAGAACTATAGAAGAGTGAGTGCGCATGTGCATAGACATTGAGGATAATCTAGGCGAGGAGTTAGAACTATCAAAAATCTATAAGGATTCGGATAGCTCTAGTAGCCTCACATCCGGTCAATCCACATCCATTGAGGAACTTACAGAGAAGATAGCTCAAAAATTAGGTGTCTCTAGCAAACAAATTCCAAGATTTGCCCCAGTTAAGCGGTGCTACACTTGTGAAGGTGACCATATGGCAAATGTATGTCCCATTATGGCCCAACCCCAGGTGAATCCTAGTAGCCAGTACTACACCATAGAGCGAAGGTACACCAACCACACTGCACAGGACTGCCCATATAACAAACAAACTGTTAGGCAAAATTACCCTCTGCCATATCCACAACAGGGTAGATACCAGAATCAATACCCACCACAACAATACAACAGACCACAGCAACCTTATCAGCCACCTTATCAAGGGTAGCAGAGACCTCAACCAGTCCTAGTGCAACAACCCCCTGCTCCAACCAATGTGATCCCAGTGAAATATGCATCTGCTGAAGAAAATCCGAACAGAGCCATAGTCCCAGTCACCCCATTGCTATCAGACAGTCATCCAAGTGACCATAGTTTTGACTCCACACATATTGATAGCCCACAGGCTTACTACATGCAGTCACCCGAGCATAACGAGTCATACTATTATGAGGACCCAAGTGAAAATAGTGGGGAGCCTGAGTATGCTAATGTCATGTACACAAACCCCAACTCTAGACCTCAACCTAGGCAGGTATGACCCCCATTTCCTAGAGGACCATGCTTCAGATGTCCGGGAGATCACCTTATACGTGATTGTCCATTGCCTGCCCCTACACAACCCCAACCAGTGACAATTCAGGGTTTCTATCAAGACTGCGGAAAAGAGCATCTCCCACGAGATTGCCCAAAGAACCCTAATAACATGCCTAAAATCACTCCTATCAACGTCATTGGGTTAGTGGTAGACTCTATGGGAAGTATAACCTCGAGCATGTGGTCACTAGAGCCCAAGCCTTGCAGCAAACTCAAGGAGTAGGGCAGAAAAGAGTTCTGAGGTTAGTGAGACAGAGAGTATAACCAAGAAAAGGACAAGAGCATGGAGAGATAGCCGGGAGAGAATGAAAAGACAATGGTCACAGAAAATGAGCGAACTTGAAGAAAGCTTGAGAGAAACCAAAGCAAAGATAAGTGAACTCGCATCTCAAAACCACTCTCACACCACCCTCCACCACCTTTCCCTTTACCCGCCAATCCATCTTCTTCCATTCCCCAACCTTTCAATACTGTTGGAGCAAGTCTATGACAAGCCTAAGTATTGGCTTGAGTCTCACAAAGTCTTAAAAGAAGCTTTAAAAAGAAGACTATGTAAAGTTCACTTGTGAACTACCTCTTGTAACTTTTGAAGAGTTTACTTAATGTTTAAGTAAGAGAATCTTAAGTGGTTGAGTCCACATGATCAAGAATGAAAAGAGGAGCCACGAATTCGTGATTTGTGGTAGGTAGAGAATCAAATCAATCATTGATTGATTGGAGAGTGATTGAGGGAAGTTAGCCTCCCAAACTCAACTATAAATAGATGGTAGTTTTATTCGTGGTTAGTGAGACCTATGTGAAGACCTCCAAGAGCTGAGCTTTATGCCATATCAAGGTGTGATTACAAGGCACACATATGTATCAGTAAGCCATTGTATTGTACAAGCAATATACTTTCATTTTCATGATTATTTGAGTTCATCTTTCCATGTTCTTGTGAAGTGTACTACTCAGTGCCATTACTCTCAGTTTTCTCAGTCAGCTTGCAGAGATGTTTTCTCTGAGCTTGGTGCATCATTTTCAGTGATTTAACTTGGTAAAGTTAGCTCTATAAGTCTTATATGGTTATGTGGCTGGAGATGAAGTTATGCCAAGTTTTAGGAACAAAAGTCAACCAACACAAGAAGAGCAAGAAAGATTGAGCACATGGTGCTCCAAGGATGCACTTGCAAGGTCTTATCTCCTCAACTTTATCTCAGATTTTTTGTTGCCTCACATTAGAAGTTGTAAGACATCTCAGGAAGTGTGGGATGCACTTGAAGCTTTCTTTTCTTCAAGTACCAAAGCTAGGAAGCATCAACTATGGCTGGATTTCACAACTCTCAAGAAGGCTCCCAAACAAAATGTGACTGATTTTGTCACAAAGCTCAAGGACATAGCGGATCAGTTGGGAAGCATTGGAGAGGTAATAGATGAAGAGCAAATTGTAAGGCAGGTCATCAATGGCTTGAAGGCAGATGATAAGTGGGAAGCATTCACCACATCTATGGATTTGTACATGGACATGCATGTACCTGATTTCAACACACTCATTGGACAACTACTTACTCAAGAGGCAAAGCTTATCAAAAATGGAGAAAGCTCTAAAGGTAATCAATCTTCAGCTTTATACACGGATAAAAGCAAGTCTAAAGATAACAAAGGAAAGGCAAACAAAGTGGATGATGAAGCAGGTACATATCAAGCTAACTATGCAGGTAGAGGAAGACATGGCAGAGGTAGAGGAAGAGGAGGTAGACAAGGCAGGGAGAGATCCCAAGACTCCAACTCATGTTCTATTTGTGGATTAACTAATCATACAACTGAAAACTGCTTTAGGAATTCTAGGAATCAAAGAGGCAGAGGATACAATGGAGGAAGTTATGGCTACTCAAGAGGAAGGTTCAACAACTACCATGGCAACTACAACAACTACAATCATTCAAACTATCAAGGAGGCTACAAAGGAAGGAGAGACTACAATAACTGCACAGAAGACTCAAACAAAGAGGATTCATTATTGATCATGAACATGGCTATGCCACAAGGTAAATTTGATGAGCATGTTTTCTACATAGATTCAGGTTGTTCAAATCATGTGGCAGGAAATGTGGCACTCCTATCAGATTTAGAAGATCCAAGGAATAAGCATGAGGTACAAACAGGAGATGATACAAAACATCCTGTGGAGAAAATAGGCAATGTCAAAGCACCTGATGGAAACATCAACCTACTCAGTAAGGTACTCTATGTCCCTACCATTACAAAGAATTTGATAAGTGTTGGGCAGATAGTAGAGAAAGGGTTGCAAGTCAGGTTCACAAAAGCAGGAGCATTTGTTGAAGATCCAAGTCAAGGATTCAAAAGAATTGCAAAAGGTGAAAAGACAGGTAGATTGTTCACATTTGAATTACAGGACACTAGAAACATTGCTCTCTTTAATTATGGTAGTCAGACACTCACAGAATTGGAAGTATGGCACAAAAGGTTAGCACATATTGGTGAAAGGTCATTAAAGCAAATCTGCAGGGACCAAAGTGTACTTGGACTTCCTAATTTGTCAAAACAACATATGATTTATAAGTGCAGTGCATGTCAATTTGGAAAGTCTCATAGGTTACCATTCATGAAGAAAGGTTATATGCATGGAGATCTCTTGGAGTTGGTTCATACAGATGTATGGGGACCTAGCAAGGAAGCTTCAATATCTGGATCAAGGTATTATGTTTCCTTTATTGATGATTGCAGCAGATGGACTATCCTATTCTTTATGAAACACAAAGATGAAGTTTTTTCATGTTTCAAAAGATATTTGGCTCTTGTGGAGAATCAAACAGGGAAATCACTAAAAAGGCTAAGGTCAGATGGAGGGGGAGAATACTTCTCCCATGAGTTTGATTCTTTTCTTCAAGAAAGAGGAATCAAAAGAGAGGTAACTACAAGGTACACTCCTGAGCAAAATGGAGTGGCAGAAAGGAGGAATAGGACAATTGTTGAAGCTGCAAGGTCTATGTTAAATGAAAAGCATTTACCTAATTACTTATGGGCTGAGGCTGTTTCTACAGCCACTTACTTGATTAACAGGTTGCCTTCAAAATCCCTTGATGGGATGACTCCATATGAGGCGTGGAATGGAAGAAGACCAAGCTTAGATCATTGTAAAATTTTTGGATGTATTGCTTTTGCTCATGTTCCTTCACAGATTAGAGGCAAGATGGATCCAAAGGCAGAAAGGTGTGTATTTATTGGATATGACAACAATCAAAAGGGCTACAGGTTATACAACCCTACCAACAAAGGATTCTTGGTAAGCAGAGATGTAGTTTTTGATGAGAACAATTCATGGTATGAAGATTCATGCAGGAAGATCAATTTACCATATGATCTTGAAGAAGATTTTCCAAAGCTTGGTAGAGAACAATCAAAGATTGAAGAACAAGACACCTCAGAGGATGATGAAGAATCTCACATGGAAAAGATCAAAGCATGGAAGTCTAAAGGTAAAGCAAAATTGCAGGAACTTGGACATGAAGCAGAATCATCACATCATGGCCTAAGAAGATCTATGAGGGAAAAGAAAAAACCAGAAAGGTATGGGTTTGACACCTCATTAGCAACTAAACATTCTATCTACATAGCACAGGACATAAACCAAGAGGAGCCATCATCATTTGAAGAGGCCAAAGCAAAAACAGAATGGAAGCATGCAATGAAGGAAGAGATTGAAGCACTTGAGGAAAACAACACTTGGGATTTGGTGCCCAAGACTTCATCCATGAAGGTATAGGCTCAAGATGGGTCTATAAACTCAAGAAGAATTCTGATGGTTCAATTAACAGGTATAAGGCAAGGCTTGTAGCAAAAGGCTTTGCACAAACTCAGGGAATTGATTATGAGGAGACTTTCTCTCCTGTGGCAAAGATGCCTACTATTAGGGTTTTGCTTAGTATTGCCTCTTCCAAGAATTGGAAGATCTAGATGTAAAGAATGCATTCTTGAATGGTTGGATAACAGAAGAGGTATATATGGCACAACCACCTGGTTTTGAGAATCAAGTTTATCCTGATTATGTGTGTAAACTTAACAAAGCATTGTATGGTCTCAAGCAAGCTCCAAGAGCTTGGAATTTCAGGCTTGTTTCATTCTTGCAGGACAAAGGCTTTCAACCAAGCAAGGCAGATCCTTCACTCTTTATTAAAAAGAGTAATTCTGAGATCATCTACCTATGTGTATATGTAGATGATATTATATTGACAGGAAATGATGCAGATGGTATGAAGAAGATCAAAGATCAGATGAGAGAAGAGTTCAAGATAAGTGATTTGGGTTCACTTACCTACTTCCTAGGTTTGGAAGTTGTCTACAAAGATCATGGTTTGTTTCTCACTCAAAGAAAGTACATTAAGGACATGTTGGCAAAATTCAAGATGCAAGATTGTAAGATTGCAGGTACTCCAATGGAGGTCAATCACAAATTGAGCTCACATGAAGGTGAACTCATAGAGGACATCACATCATATCAAAGTCTAGTGGGTAGTCTCAATTATGCCACATTGACAAGAGTAGATATATGTTACAGTGTGAGTGTGCTAAGCCAATTTATGCACACACCAGGGAAACCACATATGGATGCTGCCAAAAGGATTCTCAAGTATCTCAAAGGAACCATAAATGAAGGACTTTATTATCCTTATGTATCTGATTTAGGTTTGAAGCTATTTTCTGATGCAGATTGGGCTGGCTCCAAGGAAGATAGAAGGAGCACTTCAGGTTATCTTACCTTTGCAGGTTCAAAGCTTATTTCATGGTCATCCAAGAAGCAACCCACAGTTGCTCTCTCTTCTACTGAAGCTGAATATAGAGGTCTTGCCATAGCTACACAAGAAGCTATGTGGATGAAGACATTATTCAAAGATCTTGGATTGGAGTTTGGAACTCCAACTATTTTTGGTGACAATATGAGTTCTATTCATTTGGCTGCTAATCCTATTTTTCATGCAAGGACTAAACATATTGAAGTTCATTATCACTATGTACGAGAGAAGGTTCTAAGCAAAGAGATTCAAATATCATATGTGTCCACTCATCAACAATGTGCAGATATTCTAACCAAAGCATTGGATGGTACAAAGCTTTGCAAATTCAAGGCTATGATTGGTTTGCAGGTAATCTTGGAAGATTGAAGACCTCAAGCATACTTGGCTTGAAGGGGAGCTGTTGGAGCAAGTCTATGACAAGCCTAAGTATTGGCTTGAGTCTCACAAAGTCTTAAAAGAAGCTTTAAAAAGAAGACTATGTAAAGTTCACTTGTGAACTACCTCTTGTAACTTTTGAAGAGTTTACTTAATGTAAAAGTAAGAGAATCTTAAGTGGGTGAGTCCACATGATCAAGAATGGAAAGAGGAGCCACGAATTCGTGATTTGTGGTAGGTAGAGAATCAAATCAATCATTGATTGATTGGAGAGTGATTGAGGGAAGTTAGCCTCCCAAACTCAACTATAAATAGATGGTAGTTTTAGTCGTGGTTAGTGAGACCTATGTGAAGACCTCCAAGAGCTAAGCTTTATGCCATATCAAGGTGTGATTACAAGGCACACATATGTATCAGTAAGTCATTGTATTGTACAAGCAATATACTTTCATTTTCATGATTATTTGAGTTCATCTTTCCATGTTCTTGTGAAGTGTACTACTCACTGCCATTACTCTCAGTTTTCTCAATCAGCTTGCAGAGATGTTTTCTCTGAGTTTGGTGCATCATTTTTAGTGATTTAACTTGGTAAAGTTAGCTCTATAAGTCTACTATATTCTCATAAATTTTCATGTCATTTGGATGTTGCAATCTTCAGTTATATCAACAGGGTCTGCTCATCTTCACCTCTCTGTCAGGTACCCGACTTTTTCACTCATCTTGTCAGAGATGTTTCTCAGTGGTTACTCATCCAAATTCAGTGATTTAAATCTTGTTGGATTCAGCTTACTGTCTAGTATAACCATACAAATTTTCATAATCATTGGATTTCTACATTTTTAGTTATGGTGATTTTTCTGCTCGCTGGTCTATTTCTGTAGCAGCCCGTGAAAATCGGGATGATGTCATCACTTGTTAAAACTCATTCTCAGTGTGTGCTTTGTTATTTTTGATGAGATTACTCTTGAAAGTTAGCTCTTTAAGCTAACTAGACTTCCCCAAGAGGAATTAAGCTAATTGCTGCTGTGCTCAGAGAATTATGTAAAACACTGGACAGGTGTATGAACCAAGAATAGCAAGTTTTCACCTCTGAGCTAACTCCAACTTATCTCTCTTGATCTATCTTTTTGAGAGTGATCTTCCAAGGTACATAGGGTGTCTAATACATCCATTGGCAAGCTAAAAGGCCCACCATCTACTCCTGGAGTTCATTTGGCTGGTGCAGATCAAGGATTTTGCAAAACCTCTTCATCTTCAAACACATACTTATCCATCTCTTCACAAATACACCACCCTTAACCCACCCATCACCCAGAGTAGGATCAGTCCTAGCTGATCCCACTCCTTAAGATCTAGACATGATGCTTAAAGCTTATCAGGCCAGAATCCAAGAAGGGCCCAATGTAACAGATCATGAGAAATGTTACCCTATAGCCGATCTAGAGATAGAGCGAACAAAGCTTTGTGCTAAAATGGTCGAATTGGCGCAAGCCATGTTTGAAGCCAGTCGCTTGTTCAATGGCTCTAACCCCATCAGAACACCATTGCACTTTGATGGTCTATTGGATAGATTGGAGAGGTTACTGGCAAAGTCTCGAAAAGGAACCACCTCCCAGGCTAAGGAGAGGGCAAGTGATAGAATAAGCATTCCTCCCCAGGGAGCTTATGTGCCTAACTCCACTGAACCAGACACCTCTTCTTCTATGAATAGGTATTCACCAGAGTTCTTGAGAGAGATTCAAGAAGAGAAGTGGGCAAAGGAGAGTGAAGTCCCTCCTCCCATTGAACTTGTGGATGACGCACATGATCAGTTCCCACAGGACATCCCTTCTATTTATGAAGAACAGGAAAGTGCCCACTCTCATGAGAGTTAGACTTTGAGTCTAATTCCTTGCAAGAGTTACCACATTTCACAGGCCCATGGGAAACCAAGTCTACTTGCTTGAGAGCACCCATAGTCATGATAAGAAACAAAGATTCAATCATACCTAGGAATACAGAGGTAGTAAAGAACACTAAAGTGCAGTGCAATCTCACTTTAGAAGAGCTACTCAAAGTTAAGCCAGAAGTGTGGAAACATGTAGCCAAATAAGTGCCAGACATAGCGAAATCGCGTTCCCAGGTAGGATCTCATAGAACACTACCTGAAATACCATTGGATAAGATAGGAGACATGAGTGAAGGAGAAGAAGGAAATACCTATCTCCCAGTTACCCATCAGGGATACACAACCAAGGCAATTTTGGACTCAGGTGCAGGAGTTGCAATTGCTACAACTTCCCTATGGAAGCGTTGGGGCAAGCCAGCACTCCGACTAACGAGAATGAAATTGCAGATGGCCGATGGCCATATTGAGAGGCCCTTGGGATTGCTAGAAGGCATAACTCTCACTACATGTGGTGTTGAGTTCGAACATACTTTTGCTATATGCGACTTTAGCAGAAACCAAACCTACGAGATGATTTTGCGAAGGCCATTTATGCGGCAATTGCAAGTAGTACAGGACTGGGGAACCAATTCCTTATATTTGCAACACTTAGGAGTTACAACCAAAGTCAATCTCAAGGATTACTCTCATAGAGACGTACCACCCATTCAATGGAATCCCATCCATAGAGCCAAGGATGACACGGAGTCAGTGCATTCCATAGGATCAAGATCCTCATGGACGCATGAAGACACTCACTTATGGATGTGCAAAGTGGCAGTAGAAGAAGAGAAAAGAGAAAAAGCCAGAGAGGTAGGTGCGAAAGAGACACATAGATCAATTCAAGACCCAGCCTATGCACCTGTAGTATTTCCCGATGAAGAGTTTGAACCTCACGGCTGGGCTGAAATTTTAGCAACAATGGATGTAGCCGTCAATGAAGAGTAGTGAACACCCCACTGTGATGAGGATGGCTATGACATTTCAGTATTCTCAATAGAGCCAATCATGGGAGATGCAGTTTTAGAAGAATGCGAACCTAGCCCCGATACATTTGAGGATGCAAGTGACTCCGACTTAGAGTCAATCATTATGGACCCACCTTTTGCATCAGATGAAGAATACTTCTATGAAGTTGAAGCTTACCCCCAGAGACACGGAGAAATCACGAATGAGGTGAGGTTAGCCACACAAGTAGCCACTCAGAGTGGAGGAAAGAAAAGAAAGAAGAAGGAAGTCAGTCTGGAGGCAGAAGAATCCTTGTTTGAGGTCCCTGAAAACTTTAAAAAATATGAGATAGACGATAGGAGAGTCATGATAAGAATGCCTAAACGTGAGGCACAAGCAGGAGAGGCCTATGATAGCAAGGAAACTACCAAGAAAATAGTTGTCGCCATAGAGGAGGGAGAAGAAAGATGCACCTACATAGGGCATGACCTGACGGAAGAAGAAGAGCAAGAGTTGGTAGCTTTGCTAAGAGAGTACAGAGATGTATTCGCTTGGAGCTACAAGGACCTGAAAGGTGTCGACCCAAACATATGCTCACACACGATTCCCATGACCTCAGATGCGATACCATCTAAGCAGAAGCCCTATACATACAATGATAACTACGCTGCTAAGATCAAGGAGGAGATAGATAGACTGGTAGAAGCCATATTTATGTATGAAATTGAGCACACTGAATGGGTATCCCCCATTGTAGTGGTGCCCAAGAAGAACGGCAAATTATGAGTATGCATTAACTTGAAGAAGGTTAACGTAGCCACTATCAGAGATAGTTATCCGCTTCCTATCACTGAGCATCTATTAGAAAGGGTAGCAGGCAAGGAAGTGTACAGCTTCCTAGATGGGTTTTCCAGCTACAATCAAGTAGCCATTGCTCCAGAGGATCAGCATAAGATGGCTTTTGCCACAGAGTGGGGCATATTTGCCTTTCGGGTAATGCCATTCGGGCTTACCAATGCACCTGCTACCTTTCAAAGATTGATGTGTCACGTGTTTAAAGAGTTCTTGAGGAAAAATTTGGAAGTCTATGTTGATGATCTGTGCGCTCATTCCAACATTAGACAGACCCATATACCTGAACTCAGACAAATCTTTGATAAATGCAGAGAATATCAAGTCTGCCTGAACCCAGAAAAGTGTGTTTTCATGGTCAGGCAAGGCAAAATTCTAGGACACATAGTGTCTAAGAACGGCATATCCACTGACGAAGAGAAAGTGAGAGCCATCACAGAACTACCTAGGCCAAAGAACGTCAAGGAAGTACAGGCTTTCATGGGGCATTGTGGTTACTACCGCCGGTTCATCCACATGTATGCTGTCATTGCAAAGCCCATGTACGGACTTCTGACTAACTTTGAGTGGACTGATGAATGTGAGAATTCCTTCCAGGAGCTTAAACGAAGATTATGTTCAGCACCAATCTTGACCACACCAGATTGGAACAAGCCATTCCATGTTCATGTGGATGCCTCCAATTATGCTATTGGATGTGTACTTGCACAACCTACGGGTGAAGGTAATATGGATCTCCCTATTGCCTATGCCAGTAGACAATTGAATGCTACTGAACGGAACTATACAACCACCGAACGAGAAGGATTAGGCATGGTGTACGCGGTTAAAAAGTTTAGACACTATTTGCTTGCAAATAAGTTCAAATTTTTTACTGATCACCAAGCTCTACTGTACCTGGTAAACAAGCCATGTAATACAGGCAGATTAATAAGATGGTTTCTCTTACTAATGGAATATGACTTTGAGGTAGTAGTGAGGAAAGGCAGGACTCATTTGAGAGCAGACCATCTCTCTAGGCTCACATCTGGAGAGGCCCCACAAGGAGTATCAGATGACTTACCTGATGCTTACTTCTTTAATTTGGAAGTTGTACCTCAGTGGGCTAAGCCATTAGTGCCAGTATTGACATACGGTCCTAATCACCCGATAATGCACACAGAAGATAGAGAGGTAGTAAGAGCTCAAAAGTATCATATCTTGGCAGGAAGTATGTACAAGCATACCGATCAGGGAGTATTAGCCTGTTGCATAGAGGAGGACGAGTACGCTAAGTGGTTGCAATTAGCACATGTAGGTGCATTAGAGCAACACTACTCAAAACAACGGACCCTACAGACCTTGAGGAGACTAGGAGTGCATTGGCCAACCATGGAAGTTGATTTCCATAGAATGTGCAAAGAATGCCCAACCTGCTGCACTAAACCACCAGTGGAACACGCCACTCTTTATCGAGTGTCTGTAGTGCCAGATTGGAGTGAACCATTAGTAGCCTTCTTGAGGACGAAAACATTCCCTCAAGATATGACCCTGACTAGACAAAGAAGTCTAGAACAAGAAGCCCTAGATTACTCACTCTTGGTGATAATTTATACAAGCGTGGTAAAGATGGTTACCTGAGACTATGTGTGCATGAGAGTGAATATCTCAAGATCTTGGAAACTGCTCACCAAGGTGTAGCAGGAGGACACTTTGGACCAGATCGGGTGATCAAGGCAATACTATTTGCGGGCTTTCGGTGGCCGACCCTTCACATGGATGCACATACCTATGTGAAACGGTGTGATGTCTGTCAGAGAACTCAGTATCCTATACGCAAGGATGAGATGCCACTGAAACCCATGATGGGTGGACGTGCATTCTCTAAGTGGGGAATAGACTTTGTAGGTCCTATTAATCCCCCAGCTAAGGGTTCACATGCTGAATACATCATTGTTGCCACAGACTATCTAACAAAGTGGGTAGAGGTAAAAGCTACGACAAAGAATGATGCTCAGACAACTGCTAGGTTCCTATTTGAGAATGTGTTCACAAGGTACGGGCTACCTATAGAGCTAGTCAATGATAGAGGGACTCACTTCTTGAATGAAGTTATTGAAAATCTGCTCCAAGAGTTCTTGGTAGTACATAAAAAGTCTGCCCCCTATCACCCACAAGCTAATGGCTAGGCTAAGAGCACAAATAAGATCCTATGCAATGTGTTGACTAAATTGGTGAATAATAAACACTCTGATTGGGACAAACAGCTACACCACGCTGTTTGGGCATACCGAGTGGCCTATAAAACGGTACTCCAAGCCACACCCTTTCAGATGGTGTTTGTCTAGAATGTGCTGCTACCATTGGACTTTTTGATACCTACATTGAAAGTAGCACAAGAGCATGACTGGACAGGCCATGAACTATCCTCTAGAATCTTGGATCTTGAATGTCTAGGTGAGACACGATTGAGAGCTGCAGCAGGAATCTATGCAGCCAAGAAGAGGCAAAAGGCGTATTTTGATACTCATGTCAAGGATAAAGGCTTGAAAGTAGGAGACCTAGTCCTAGTCTACACACTGAAGCAGCATGCACGAAAATTAGAGAAAAGAGGCTATGGACCAATGATTATCAATAGGATCTCCACAAGTGGAGCAGTACAACTAGCCACCTTAGAGAGTGATGTACTACCAAGTTACATAAGCGGATGTAGAGTCAACCTATATCAAGAACCCTTAACTGAAGAAATGCTCAATCGACTTAATACTGCAAAGAAACGTAAGGAAGAGGAAAAGCAAATTCATGAAGAAGCACAGGCCAAAGCTTTAGAACGCATTCGACGAATGAAACTACGAAGGCAAGGTAGAGATCAACCCATGAATGACAATCATGAAGTTCATGGCTATCACATGGCCATGTGTGAAGCCTCTGGTAAGAGGACCCATAAGATAGTGGATCGACGACCTTTTGTGACCCTAGAAGTTGGACAAGGAGACAGTACAAGGACCGTAAGAGCTTTAATTGATTCAGGAGTAGCCACTAGTGCAGTTCGGCTTTCTTATTGCCAGCAGTTGCAATTGGAAGTAAAACCCCTAGAAGCATATCTGATAGGATTAGGAGGTGTTGAAACCCCTTGCATGGGAGAGGTGGAACTTCCCCTCTACATTCAAGAGGTCCTCATGCCAGCAAAAGTGCTAGTGTGTGAAGACGAGGATCTTACCGAACCTCTTGTCTTGGGCCAAGACTGGATCTATGATCACGCAATCAACCTCAACCTAAGAAGTGGACTTCTTCAGGCTTGGGTAGGCCAAAGCCGTCTTACGATTGAATTAGAAAATCAAGCACTCAAACCATTAGAACAGGCACCAACTCCTGGTCCGTCCAGGAACCCACATGAAGATAATGTTATTCTTGTCCAAAGTTCTATGGTGCAGAGGATTGTCACTCTTGCCAAAGGTATAGAAGTCAAGGAGGAACTCCCATCTGTTCCAGAGAAGAATCTAAAGGGGAAGGCTCAGCAACACCCGACACTGAGGAGACCGATGAACAAGAAGCATGAGCACCAACTCCGGCAACATGAAGTACCTCGCGGCATGAAGCAGATCTGGATATGCAAAGGGGAAAAAACCACGGCTCCAGAGACTGGTTCTCAAAAAAGCATCAAGCGAGCCTCACCATCAAGGACCAAAGTGAAGTAGCTCCCTAGGCAACACCCTAGCTATACCATTTCTATTTGGGTCCCTAAGTGGTCAATGAAGGCCATCCCTAATGCTAGACAGATATGGGTGCCCAAGGCCTGCTTACAAGCCCAAACTACTTCACCTCCAGTCATTAGAATAAAGCAACACTCACAAGCACTCATGGCAAACAGCTCAGGGAAGATACCTACACCTTCCACTGTCACACCCCTAGTCAAACCTAGGAATGTCTGGAAATGGGTACACAAAAGGTACCAAATCCAGCACAATCTAGTTCATTGACCTTTACATGTCATCAGCTCTAAGAACCACGAATCCTCAGTCAAATTTTGGAGACTTAAACCCTGTATCAAACCCCCAGACCCAATTTTGTAAATCCATCCACTCTGATGTAGGTGCATTCTGAGTACTTTGCATGTCCACAGTATGCATTTAGGAGGACACTAACCACTAACCACCACTTACATCTAACACGAACACTTCACCCTAACCACTAACCTTCTGGATTGTCATGTTAGTATTGTGAAGGGAACACCATTACATCTTGTTTCCTATGCAACACTAATGTGCCTTTCTTCTTCTAGCAGATAAGCACCCGATTCTCATGGCAGCAGCAGCAGGCACGAGCTCTCATGCAGGCACTAGCACTCAAAGCAATTGGGATACCATGCCTGTGGAGGTCCCACTGACAGCAAGGCCTGAAGAGCTTTTGAATGTGAGAAGAATTCCCATTCCGGATCCACCAAGAGGCCTGACAGAAAGAGTAAAGGGGTATTCTCATTAGTTCAATGAGATGCCAGGAGATTTGGGAGACGCAGATCATATCTAGGAATCCAAGTTGGAATGTGGAGGAGTGTGGTGGACCTTTCAATTCTTCTCACGAGAATTTGAAGCATTGCAAAATGTTGCCCCTCTTCAAGATATTTGGCAAAAAGCGGGATTGCAAGATTATTTTAGTGCAGCCTTGCCTAGACCTGATTTTCTTTGGTGCTACTACTTGATTGCAACTGTTGATGTATAAAACACCACAAGAAATGAATTAATGTGACACTAGAACACCTCTATGGTCACCATTAACTCATTGTCACTTCAAACTTTGAGAAATGATAGTTTAAAGTGAGAACTTTGCTTCTACAGAAATTCCTAGTCGCTGAAATGACATACCTTCAGTATTTTGCTAATTTCTCCTAGCTCAAGTATGCTTTCTCCATGAAACTTTATAGGCTGAAACTAGAAGAGTAGAGCTTTCCAACAAGCTATCACATGCATCAAACGGAGCTCTAGAACTCAAGTTATGGCCCTCACAAGATGACCCTGTATGACTTTCCAAAACTGGAATTTTTACTTCTTTTAGTATTTCTGATGTCCAAAAATAAAAAATTCGATGCCTGGCATCGAATTTCAGTCCAAGTCGATGCCGGGCATCGACTTTGAGCTTTTTTAGGCCCTTTTTCTGCACCAGAAATACTCTCTTTTACACACACATGAAGAAGACCACTTGTATGCTAGAAGTCGATGCCAGGCATCGACTTTATGCTCAAACTCGATGCCAGGCATCGAGTTGCTCCACAAACTTCATATTTTTAAAAGATTCAACAATAGTTAACACACAGAGAATGAAAAAATGACTTATCAGCCAAGATTCGATGCCAGGCATCGAATTGCTCAGAAAACTTGAATTTTTGAATTCATCACACAGTAGGCAAACATGGAGATGATGAAGAGAGACTCATACACAGAACTTTACTCAGTTCTTCTCATAACTATAAAAAAAAAAACTCAGAAGTTTTACAGATGCTTTCTCACTCAGAGAAGCCCGACTATACTCAATCATACAAAAATGAGTTCTTCTCACTTTCTCTCTCTCTTCCTCCTTCTTCTTCTCATCGCGTCAGTTAATACTAACTAACTTATATAGATTTTCTCATTCCCGTGATTTTTAAAAAACTTCTAGAACTAAAGTGAACTAACTTTACAAATATGATACATTTGTGAATTTGTCCCTTCACATAGGCATGGGGTTTTCTTCCTAAGATTTGAACTTCAAATATATGTCCAGTTAGTGATTGTTTCTCCAACAGCTCCCCCTCAATCACTAATTGACATTCCCTGTTTCTTCATATCTTCTTCTTTTCTTTTACTCCTGCCATGCTTTTGAATCTGCTGGTCTTCACACCATCCAAGCTCTTTGTCATTATGTCTGCTAACTGATCTTTAGTAGAAATGTATTCCACTTCAATCTCTTTCTCCATTACCTTTTCTCTGAGAAAATGATACTGTATCTCTATGTGCTTTGTTCTTGCATGAAATACTGGATTTGCTGCAAGATAAAGTGAACTCATATTATCTCCATGTATTGTAGGTGTACCTTGATCAATGCCTAAGCTCTTGAACAATGTCTGCATCCATATGACTTCCTTAGCTGCTTCCACAAGTCCTTTGTACTCTGCTTCAGTTGATGATAATGCTACTGTATGTTGTTTCTTGGAACACCAACTTACAAGCTTATCACCAATGTATATCATGTAACCATGAGTTGATCTCCTGTCATCTTGATTACCTGCCCAGTCCGAGTCACTGTAGGCTCTCAACTTCAAATCTGATGTAAAAGGATAATATAATCCTTCCTTTATAGTTCCTTTGATATATCTGAGAACTCTTTGACCTGCAATCCAATGTGGGTCCTTTGGACAATGCATGAATTGTGACAAAACTCCCACTGCATAACTAAGATCAGGTCTTGTTAGTGTAGCATAAATCAAACTACCCACAAGAGATTGATACTTCCTCATATCTTTGTAGTCTGCACCATCATATTTACTGAGCTTGTGATTAACTTCAAGTGGAGTTGAAGCTTCTCTGCAATTTTCCATATCAAACTTCTTCAACAAGTTCAGAAGATACCTTTCTTGTGACACATATATGCCATGATCTGTATAAGTAACTTCCATTCCAAGAAAGTATGATAACTTTCCTAGGTCACTGATCTTAAACTCTTTCTCAAGTAATCTCTTTACCTCCTTGATTCCTTCATCTGAAGTACCTGTGATTATAATGTCATCTACATAAATACAAATGTAGATTGTACCTTCCTCTGTTCTTTTGATAAGTAGACTTGGATCTGCTTTTGAACTTTGATATCCAAGATCATTGAGATACTTCACCAGTCTATAGTTCCAAGCTCTTGGAGCTTGCTTCAATCCATACAATGCTCTTCTCAACCTGCAAACAAAATTTGGATACCTGGAATCTATAAATCCTTGAGGTTGTTCCATGTATACCTCATCTGATATGTATCCATTCAAGAATGCATTTTTTATATCCAATTGACTTAGAGTCCATCCTTTTGAAGCTTCAATAGCAATGATTGTCCTTATAGTTGACATCTTAGCTACGGGACTGAATGTCTCATCATAATCTATGCCATAGGTCTGGGCATAGCCTTTCACCACCAATCTAGCTTTGTATCTGGCTATACTTCCATCTGCAAGCTTCTTCACTTTATAAACCCATTTATTTCCAATTACTTTCTTACCAATTGGTTTAGGAACAAGTTCCCATGTCTTGTTCTCCTCCAGTGCATTGAATTCTTCCTTCATTGCTTCTTCCCATTGCTTCTTACCTTTAGCTTCATCATAGTTCTGAGGTTCTTCATCATCTTTGACCATATATGCATAGTTCTTCTGAGTTATGTAAGAAGTATCATAAGAATACCTTTCTGGTTGTCTCCTTGTCCTGCTTGACCTTCTTGGTTCACATTCTTCATAAGTTTCTGGATACACCTCTTCATCAAATATAGGAGCTTCTTCATTCATTCTTGTTAATCCACTTCTAGATGTACTTGCTTGCATATAGTCTTCATCTCTATTCACCTGCACAATTGATTTTCCTTTCTCACATCTTCTTACCTCTTCTTCAAATTCTTCAGCTGTATGACTTTGATCTGCATACCAACTTTTCTGTTCATCAAATGTAACATCTCTAGAAACAATAAATTGTTTGGTTAGAGGATTCCACAATCTGTAACCCATCTGCTTTTCATCATAACCAATGAACACATATTTTTCTGCCTTTGGTTCAAGTTTATGCCTAAGTTGTGATGGCACATAAGCATATGCAATTGATCCAAACACTCTACAATGATCTAGTGTTGGTTTCTTACCCCACCAAGCTTCATATGGAGTCATTCCATTCAGAGCTGCACATGGTAACCTATTCACAAGATATGTAGCTGTATTTACAGCCTCAGCCCAAAGATAATTTGGACAGTTCTTCTCCTTTAGCATAGCTCTAGCAAACTCAACCAAAGTCCTGTTCCTTCTTTCTGCTACACCATTTTGTTGTGGTGTATACCTGCAAGTTATTTCTCTCTTAATACCTGCATTCCAAAGATAATCATTGAACTCTTGGGAGAAGTATTCTCCCCCTCCATCAGACCTCAGTCTCTTAAGCTTTTGACCTGTGACTCTCTCTGCATATGCATGAAAATGCTTGAAAGCTCCAAACACTTCTGATCTTTCCTTCAAAACATATAATGTTATCCATCTTGTAGCATCATCATTGAAAAGAACATAATACCTTGAGCCACTGATAGATCCTTCTTTTGTTGGTCCCCATACATCTGTATGAATGAGCTCAAGTACTCCATCATGTTTAAATCCTTTCTTTTGAAATGGTAACCTGTGTGCTTTACCCATTTGACATGCTTCACATTTATAAACCATATGTTGACTTTGCACATTTGGTAATCCTAGTACAGACTGATTAGCAACCATAGCTTTAATTCCTCTTTCATTAAAGTGACCTAATCTCTTATGCCAGAGATCAAGTTCTGTAATCACTGCTTCACCATGTGTGAGCAAAGCTTGACCAATGTTCCCTTGCACTCTTAAAGTAAAGAGTCTACCTTCTTTCTTACCAGAGACAATCTGATTATATCCATTCTCTGGATCTTCCACAAATACTCCTTCATTTGTAAACCTGACTTGAAAACCTTTTTCAACTATCTGTCCCACACTAATCAAGTTTTTAGGTATTGTAGGAACATACAAAACATTGGTTAGCAAATCTGCTCCACTCTTGCATTTCACTTTTCCAATTGAATGTACACTATGTCTTGTATTATCACCAGTTTGAACTGTGTGACTAGAAATGCCTTTTTCCAAATCTGACATCAATTCTATGTTTCCTGACAAATGATTAGAACATCCAGAGTCAATGTAAAATACCTTTAGATCTTCTTTGTCTGATGTGCTGATTGAATTCATCATCACTGATGTATGACTTTCATTCTGTGTGTCATTTGCATAGTTGTAGTAGGTGGTGTTGTAGGATTGATTCTGTCCCCAACTTCTTCCTCCACCTCTACCATAGCCTCCTCTTTGACTTTGTCTACCTCTTTGAAAATTACTTTGATATCTTCCACCTCGACCTCTGCTATTGTTGTTTTGATTCTGGTTTGATCCTTGTTGGTTGTGCCAACAGTCATGAGCCAAATGATTACTCAATCCACAGATCCAGCAAGCCTTTTTGTTGTTATTTTGATTACCTCTTCCTCTTCCAAAACCTCTTGCTCTTCCTCTGCCAGTGCCTTTACCTCTTGCATAATAAGCTTGAGAATTAGACTCCTCTTCATCCTTTGCTTTACCTTTATCTCCTTTCTTCTTATTCTTCATGTACATTGCAGAACTTTGACCTTTATCTCCATCTCCCTTCAAGTCTTGCTCATATGTGAGCATCAAACCAAGCAACTGGTTCAAATCTGGAACATAATGATTTAATGAAAGTTTTGTTGATAAGACAAAAGGTTTCCACCTTTCATCCCCTCTCAAGCCTGCAAGTAGTTGAGCAATCAATCTGTGATCTTCAACATCTTCATCTATGGATCCAAGACTATCTGCTAGATCCTTCATCTTAGTGACATAATCACTAATGGTTTGACTTGGCTTCTTCTTGAATGTTGTAAACTCTGACCATAGACTTGCTTTCCGTGCTTTAGTAGTGCTTTGGAAATGATATTCCAATGCATTCCATATATCTTCTGATGATTCCAATCCTCTGATGTGTGGTAGCAAATGATCAGAGATTGTATTGTAGATGTAGGCTTTTGCACTTGCATCCTTCTTCTGCCAATGCTTTAAAGCATCAAGTTCTTCTTTCTTTGGTCGGCTTTCATCTTCAAATACTGGCTTCTCTTCTTCACCTGTTACATATACCATGAGATCCTTACTCATAAGTAAGGCTTCCATTCTCATTACCCATGCGGGGTAATTATCTCTGTCCAGTTTGTCAATGGAGATATGATCTGCCATAGTTCTTTCCTTCTGTTGCAACCTGTGAGCTTAAAGGATAAAGGATAATAACTTTTGAAGTTCTTTGTGTATGAGGATACTTTTGAAGTAACCTTTTGATGCCTTGTGTCTTCAAATGCTTCACCTTTCAAACTTTAATGGAAAACTTTACAAAACTTCTCGTACCTTTGTCGTCTTCTGCTCTCGAGAATCTTTCTGCTCTGATACCACTTGTTGATGTATAAAACACCACAAGAAATGAATTAATGTGACACTAGAACACCTCTATGGTCACCATTAACTCATTGCCACTTCAAACTTTGAGAAATGATAGTTTAAAGTGAGAACTTTGCTTCTACAGAAATTCCTAGTCACTGAAATGACATACCTTCAGTATTTTGCTAATTTCTCCTAGCTCAAGTATGCTTTCTCCATGAAACTTTATAGGCTGAAACTAGAAGAGTAGAGCTTTCCAACAAGCTATCATATGCATCAAACGGAGCTCTAGAACTCAAGTTATGGCCCTCACAAGATGACCCTGTATGACTTTCCAAAACTGGAATTTTTACTTCTTTTAGTATTTCTGATGTCCAAAAATAAAAAATTCGATGCCTGGCATCGAATTTCAGTCCAAGTCGATGCCGGGCATCGACTTTGAGCTTTTTTAGGCCCTTTTTCTGCACCAGAAATACTCTCTTTTACACACACATGAAGAAGACCACTTGTATGCTAGAAGTCGATGCCAGGCATCGACTTTATGCTCAAACTCGATGCCAGGCATCGAGTTGCTCCACAAACTTCATATTTTTAAAAGATTCAACAATAGTTAACACACAGAGAATGAAAAAATGACTTATCAGCCAAGATTCGATGCCAGGCATCGAATTGCTCAGAAAACTTGAATTTTTGAATTCATCACACAGTAGGCAAACATGGAGATGATGAAGAGAGACTCATACACAGAACTTTACTCAGTTCTTCTCATAACTATAAAAAAAAAAACTCAGAAGTTTTACAGATGCTTTCTCACTCAGAGAAGCCCGACTATACTCAGTCATACAAAAATGAGTTCTTCTCACTTTCTCTCTCTCTTCCTCCTTCTTCTTCTCATCGCGTCAGTTAATACTAACTAACTTATATAGATTTTCTCATTCCCGTGATTTTTAAAAAACTTCTAGAACTAAAGTGAACTAACTTTACAAATATGATACATTTGTGAATTTGTCCCTTCACATAGGCATGGGGTTTTCTTCCTAAGATTTGAACTTCAAATATATGTCCAGTTAGTGATTGTTTCTCCAACAGCAACCCTCAAGGCGACAGGAGACAAAGATCATTCAGGCAAATTCTTGATGCCCTCTCTATCAAACCAGGAAGAAATGAAGAAGTTTGAGTTGAATATCACTTTAATGAGGGAGGCCCTTCAAATGTATGGCACCCATGTACCCTTCGATCGAGATCCTTTGATACCAGAGTCGATGAAGAACAACAAAATCAAGAAGTTGAAAGAAATGTGTGCCCTCACCCCCAACATCGCCATACCGCTGCGGATGTGCCTTCAACACTTCGCATTTCCAGCGCAAGACCGGTTCACCCAACCTCATAAGAAAATATGGTATGGATTATACCTAGCACAGACTGGAGGCTTGCCAATTAAAATGCCCGTATGGATCCTGGACCAGTTATATGAAGCAGGCAAGCGAGGAGTGCAGAAGCCTACTTTGAATGGTTGTTGTGCCATTACAAGAATTATCTACAGATGCCTTGCCTATGATGTACCGATCGCAAGGGCCCTTAAGTACTCACAACTGGAATTCTTCAAGGGGCGGAAGTCAGGGGTGCAACCTACAAAAAGAATGTGTGGTTCGCTTTCACAGGTTCTAATCCCTCGTGAGGCCACCACAGAAGCCTCCCTCAGAGAAGAGGAACAAGTAGCCCCTTTCACTATCCATCTCCAAGGAACACAATCAGGGGGTATGGTACAGCCCACTCCATCTGCCCCTCCACTACCCACAGATGTTGAGTTTGCATCCATGGCCACTTTGGCAGAGGATCCAAATTTTGACTTTGAAAGCTTCCTGCAGACAGCCCACTTATCTGAGAGTGAGTGTTTTTCTGAGACCGACGGCCCTGAATCTCCATCCCAGAGAACACAACCACATGGTGAAGCATGAAGAGTACATTGGGAGGATGAGGCACAACGCACGCAGGCGGGAGGCACACATGAACAAGTGGAGAGGCAGAGGAATGAATAGGAGGAGAGTGAGGAGGAAGCCCCAGCTTACACTGCACAACGCAAACGACTCTACAAAACGATCAAGCAGGTACAAAAGAGACATAGGCTATCAGAAGAAGCAAATAGAGCACTGGTGAACCAGATGCTGCAAGCGGAGAATGTGGACCCACATTTTGTAGAATCATTGAATCTTTTGGCAGATACCTGTGGGATAGTGGAAGCCATGAGGACCATGGTACAGCGCACTACCCATCAATATGACCAACGAAGGATCGATACGGGATCGCGAAGAGGAAAAATGATTCAAATGGAAGTCTCTACCGCCCTGCCTACCACCACTTCAGAAGATGTTCACATGGCCAGCCCAACTCATAGTGAGGAACTAGATGTAAATACACAGATACCATCTCCACCATCACCTCCCATCCAGCCCTCAGAACCCTTCCCCACTAGCCTTCCTGAACAACCAGTATCCACCCATGGTGAAACCGTTATACACACCACCATTTCTCCATCCTCCCCTTCACCTACATCCACCACTTCCACCCAATTTTCTGAACCCCATATAGGTCATCCTTCCACCGATCAAACTATAATAGGTCACCCTTCATATCTCCCAGCCCTCGGACAGCCACTTGCCACTAGCCAAACCTTAATACACCCATTTCCATCCAACAATACATTTCCTCCCTCCCAACCCCTATCCACTGTACCCCTTTTAACCCCCTCGGAATCAACCCAAATCACCCAACCTCCATTCTGGACACACCTTGTAAATATACTCCAACAAGTTGAGAATTTTAATAAGAAGTCCCTTCCCCAACCCAACTCCCCCACATTCACTGCCACCACTAACACACCACCTACCATTCCCGTATTCACAATTCACACTTCACACACTATCACGTCCGATCCCATGGATATTTCACCACCCACAGGAGCACCCATCACCACGTTTGTTCCAACATCATCACATTTCCCTTCACTCATAGGCACATCATCCACTTTTCCCTTTCCCATTTCCCGACCCTTTGCATTTTCCACCTCTACCCCTGCATCCACATCATTTAGTAATGCACTAGACACCATGTTCAAAGCGGCCACTCAACTTAAGCAAGAGTATATTTTATTGGAAGAAAATAACACAGATCTGTGCAATCTCTCGGCTCAACTCCAGGCACGTGTCAATGCCTTGGAGCTAAGTAATACAGCACTACAACATGAAGTGACCACCCTCCGACAATCCCAGGTGGAGCTCGAAGCCAAACATACAGAGACGACTAGGGTACTGGAAGAACAACTCAGAGATCAGCTGGGCCGCAATGCTAGACTACAAAGAAAAATGGCTTTACTTCGTTGCCACTTAGCAGCGGCTCAAGAAGAGAACAAAAGGATACAGCAACAAAACCAGGAGAATCTAGAAGCAGCCATGGAAAATACCCCTAGAGCACCTATAGACCCTGCCAAATTCCAAGGTGTTCCCTCAGAACACATTCAGCAGGTGTTAGAAGATTATGCAACCCTCTTGGAGGCACATGACCAGTTGGCAGACCAGGTAAAGGAACTACAAGGATCCCAAGTGCCTACACCACACCCACCAACACCTGACATTAAAGGAGGTGCTACTCATCACTCAGCTACAAGGGGAAGGGGAGTTATGCACATTAATACCTTTATTAAGCCACTGTTCATAGCATCTTTCACAAGCCACCCCAAAGCATCACTAGCAATGGCAAATAATAAAGGAGCAAGAGGGCAACCCTGTCTAATGGATCTGCTGAGAGTGAAGGGGTCAGAAATATGCCCATTGATGGCAACCCTAGAACAAGCATTGCCAAAAAGAGTAGTAATATTTTTGATAAGTCTTTTGCCAGCTCCCAAATCTTGAAGCGATTGAAGAATAAATTCCCATTCAATTCTGTCATAGGCGTTATCAAAGTCAATCTTAAAAAAATAAAATTTTGGTCCAAATCCTTAGCATTGTCCATTCCTTCCCAAAGAGAAATAATAGCATCAAGGATGTATCTACCTTTGATGAATCCCTTTTGCTCAGGGAGGATAAAAACTTTCATCATGGGACTAAGTTACAGGATCTGTAAGCCCCTTAACATTTATTGAAAGAATAGAAAGATTAGACATCAGCAAAACAGCAAAATTATTTCCTACTATTTTTGGTAGGCTTGATTGCTGAGATAGATGATCTCACTGTATCTTTTCTTTTTGGTTTACTTGTAATGGCCAGTTGACTTGACATATCAACATCCTGCGACATAGGCACAATTTCCTCATTGACAATGTCATTATCCATAGTTTCCAATTTGTTCTGGTCCATAGCATCTAATTCCTGCATGAAAATCTCATCAGATAGTTTAGGATCATCACATAAAGCCGGAGCAGGGAGAGGTTCAGAGATGTTCTTCCCCTTCAGGTCAGTGTGAGTGGACATATTGACCACTTTGTTCTTTTTTCCTATTAGGGACCATCCAGATTCATACTTACTCTGTTGATCCTTAGAACTCCTTGCAGCATCAATGTTTGTACCTGCAAACAATTCATTAGGGTTAATGTTTTCTTTGGGGCTTGAGGGACCGATGTTGCCAAATTGATTGGGGCAATCCTCAAAAGGGTTATGAACTTCTTCTAGCAGAACACCAAACATGTTACCATTCTTAGATACTTTCTTCTTACCTTTATTAACCATTCTCTTAACAGGGGGGTGGGGGAGGAACCACTATTAGGAACAGAGTTGACAGAGTCTTTGCTAGAGTCATCACCTACCTTTTTCTTTTGCCCCTGAAGTAAAGGACAATCTTTGATGATATGACCTTGTTTGTAGCAATTATAACAAGCATTGGGGATATTTCGGTAAAAAACCTTTTGGGTGTGAAGTTTTTTACCATTCGAGTCCTTGATAACTATATAAGGTTTGATTTCAGTTGCTATGTCAACTTCTATTAAAACTTGGGGGTCCCATCTTGGGTTAATGATATTATTTCTACTTTTTTGACCAAGAACTTTACCAACCAGTTTCCCTAAGCTTTCAACCCAAGGATAATAATCAATGGGAAGTTTAGGGAATTCCACCCACACTGGGATTTTTGTGGGTTTAGGACCTTTAGGATTGAACCCAATATACCATTTGAAAAAAGACACGGGAACATTTCTGATTAACAACTGACCTTCACTTATAACTTGGAGAGCACTGTTAGCATCTTCAAAAAAGAAAAGGAAGTAATTATTAGGGCAATACTGAATATGTTTAACCATAAGACCTCTTGACTCCCAATGTTGTTTAATCCAGCTTTTCAATGTTTCTTGAGCTGGCCTAGGTCCGTGGCATAAACCAATGACCACTCTATCAGTGAGATGTTCATGCCAGTTATCTAGAGAAGACTTTTCAATGATCAATGCATCCTCTTCTTCGTCGTTATGAACATTATCAAGAACTATTTCATGGGGGTTTTCAGAAACCTTACCTTTCCCTTTGTTAGGTGAAAGAGTTGAGTTGATGTTACCTACAAAGTGGTGGATATCGTAGAAGGCATCATCATGATTGTTCCTGGTTCTTGCCAGGTCAGCATACGACCTCAACGGAGAGTGAACTTCTGTTCTTTTCTGCTGCGGGAAAGCGGAGGTCTTGCCAGAGCAAGAGTCGAACTCAGCATTAGGGCACCTGGCATCCATGTCAGGCTTGAGGGTCGAAGAGGGATTGCAGTTACCATGAGGTTGCTCTGGTGGCAGTGGGATATGCCCAAGACTTGCACATTGATCATCCCCAAGGACAGAGAGCCCATTCCTAAGGGCTTCCAACAAAGCCATGCGAACACAGGAGAGGGGGTCGCGCACACACTGAGAGTCCCTCCTCCCAAAGAAGGGGGAGGAGAGAAGAGCCTGGAGGCCAAAGACTCAGACGAGCTTGGAGGCCAAAGACTCAGACGAGCTGACGAGAAAACTCTACAAAAACCCTAGCCATCATGATCATCTGTCATGTTTTTGTTGTACTCTGCTTCTTGCCACATCAAATGTATGCATATTTTTGTTATCAATTATTGTACTGTTTTTATATTTGTCTCTTTTTCATTAAAGTATTAAAATCCTGAACATCGCGTGTTTTCATATTTCACAATCCAGGTTCCACTTGACGTACACAACTCCTCTGAAGTCTCCTCTGCTATGCACAGCACAACCCACTTTTGAGCACACACAAATATACACAAGTACATATGCACACACAAATGCATACACATATACACCCACAAACGGATGCATACATATATACACACACAAATGCGGAGAACACATCGTTCTGTTTTATATTTTCCTCAAATATGAATAGATTTTTTTACTTTTTTTTTAAGATTCAACCTGCTTTTTTAGTGGGGAAATAATAGATCCACCGCGTAAGCAAGTGGTTTGATGCTTTGATTCTTAAGGAAGTTTGATGCTTTGATTCTTAAGGAAGAAGTCTTGACTTCAAGTCTAGGTTAGACATGTATCTATAAGTTCCTCATAGATAAGTGCCACTACCTTACGAGGTTGGGTGTATGAGTGTGTTTTCAATTCATTGTACTCTCAAAAAAAAACAAACTCAAAATCTATGGCCCACAGCGTTCCTTCGACAATTATTGTTTTCTATAGATAAAACTTCATTTTTTATTTTCTATAAAAATTTAGGGATCCTCAACAAAAATTTAGGGAGTCTCGACATATGTGGTCAATCCATGTGATTATATAATGAGAGGACCAAGAGTTCCTCTATCTTCCCGAAAAAAAAAAGAAAATACATTTTGCCCATTTCTTCACGTGCTTATTATATTTTATTGTTATTGTTCTTTAATTAGAGTGGTTGTCAAATATGGACAACTTCTACATCATACTCTTCTCTATTGCCCTCTGGCTCCTCTACTCTTCTCTATTGCCTCGAATGGCCTCAGTCGCCTATTAAAGCATCACATGGACTCAGGCAATCTCAAGGGTCTTTCCCTACATCTAAATCATGGCCAAATGATTGTTAGACTCTTTGCCGATGACATGAATGCCTTGGTGCATAATGATATGAACAACATTGAGATGTTCTAGAGTTGCCTCGACACCTTTTGTGTGGCATCAGGTTCAAAAATCAACCATGCTAAAACTGCTTTCATAGCAATCTGCGGACCCCCACCCCAATTGTTGTTAGATCAGGGGTGTCAAGTTATGCCTAGAGGTCAAGTCTTTTGTCTCCTCGACATTCCGATGGGCTTCGACATCACAATGGACCAACAATGGAACTGGGTGCTAGCCAAGCTCGATAGCAAACTAAATCAGTGGAAAGGTATGCAAGTCAACTTGGCAGGGCGTGCTATGGTTGTTAACACATTTATGCTTTTAACGACTATTTAGTTTATCTCGTGTTGGAGACCGAAGGAGAAAGAGTTAGCCAAAGTGGAAAGAATCTGCAAAAACTTCCTTTGGACTGGGGACCCCAACAGGAGGGGGATTCCCAAAATCAATTGTGAAACTTGCATTAGCTCGAAAGACTTAGGGGGCTTGGGTATTTTGGATATCGTTGGGTTGACTGACAAGCTAGCAGTTAAGTGGCTTATCAAGGCCTGGAGCAATAGTGAGTCCTCTTGGGCTCAATGAAATTTGAAAGACCTTACCTTAGTTGGTCATCCTAGTTGGAAGGACATAGGAATTCTCACGCTTTTGTTCTCCCCCAACTCGGTGTCCCCTAAAGGCTCTAGCCTCGTGTGTTCTTTATGGAAGAGTTGGAACAAGGCCAAACAATTCATCAGAATCAGTGATGAGTGGAAGTGGGCAGCTGGGATAAGACAAAATGACTCTATCTGGTTCCCGATCAGCGGCATTAGAGGAGTGGAGCCTTGGAACCTCCAAACTGCAAAGCGATTATGGAACAAGGGGTTCAAACAGTGGAAATAGCTTTGGAAACAAGAGACCAACGAGTGGATTAGGTTTGAAGACTTAGACCCGAGACATAGAGTTACCCGCGAGGAATGGACTCTTCTTCAAGGCAGGTGTTTAGCATGGGACCGCTCAACTACCCGCCTTCTCTACGGACAGGATCTTCCTTTCCTGGAGGGCCTCAAATGGAGCAAGGGTAAGAAAATATCCAGAATCCCCACCTTCAAAGAGAACTTAGATGTTCATCACACCCTTAACAAGAGGTGGTGCCGTTCTTGGACCAAACTTCGACGGGAACTAAAGTTCATGTCTATTTGGCACCCCCTAATCGAGATAAAAAAGTTTGTTCTCATGTGGCAGATCTTGCATAAGGGAATCTAGTCCAATGCAAGGGCTAACAAAATTTGTGGTGTGCCACCATGGTGCAAGCGTTGCCATCGATGCATCAAAGATTTAGCTCACGTGTTCTTCGATTGCCCCAAGTCCCATGTTATCTCGCGTCAAGTGACACGGGTTTTGAGACTCACATACCAAATCAATTGGCAAGAGGTGTTGTTGGGTGAGGCGGTCGGCTGATCATCGAGGTTGTGGAATGCCATCAGGGGTGAGACTCTTTGGAAGATTTGGAGGGAGCGATGTGCTGTGAATTTTGGCCAAACTCCTAAGGAATGGTCGATCGAGAAATCCTTGTTTCTTCTAGGTAAAAGAATCTCCCAAGATAAGAGATCTCCACCATTTCGACATCACTGTATTTATCTCCTCGAAGACAACAAGTTGAAACCCAAATGGGTCCCACATGAGGGTGATGATAGATTTATCAGCCTCATTTGTAATGCCCTTTAGCATGCCATACTCCTCCCCGCCATTGTGGGATTTGGGGAGTCCCATGGGCACTAGTCCCATTCACTTGTAACTTTTCTTCTTTATTTTAATTAAAATCTGAGAGAATAGGCTAAGGCCGAACTTCCTTTTATTTAAAAAAAAAAAAAAAAACTTCTACATCATACCTTTTCACGATCGTCCCTATCTTACTAAAAAAGTGCCATCTCTCTGCCATTCTTCCATAAAAGTGCCATTCTACATCATACCTTTTCATGCTCGTCAATGACTAAAAAAGTTCCATCATTGTGCATTCTTCCATAAAAGCTCCCTTTCGGGTCATCCATCTACATGGATGCACAAACACACACGTACATACGCACATGCATGCACTCAGACAAAGCTCAAACGGGTTCCATAGCAAGTACTTACTTCATAACACCACTTTAATCATGTAGCAATGTTACTGCTAGCCCTACCATGTGTCATGTGCAAGTGGGCCCTTCTTTGCCCCACTCTTCCCTTATATCTTTAAACCCACTCTGGCACATGCTTTGATCTTCACTTCACTTTTGAAGTCAACAATGGATGCATCACTTGACTTTTGAGTTGTCCACAGAGTCCACTTGCTTTAGCTTGACTTTCTCTCTTTCTTGCTTTAACTTTTCATGTATACTTTGTGAAGTTGAGTACCTCATGTATATGAAATTGAGATTCAAGTTACAAGAATCAATAACTACCTTTTTTCAATGCTTCTTCAAACTAGCAAGGCTCTCTCCCACAATCAAGTTACTCTTTCTTGACAAGAATCAATAACTACCTTTCTTCAATGCTTCTTCAAACTAATTGTCTATAGAGAAATCTCTTGATTGTCTAGATAGAAGGATTTAGAATTTGTGACTGTAAGAAACCCCCCCCCCCCCCCCCCCCCCATTTCAACACCACAAGGTGTTCATCCTAAAAAACAACAAGGTCAAAAAAAGTAGTTCCCTCACAAAGGGGATGAAAGGTTATACACCTTCTTTATAACTCTCTTTAACTTTCTTTCTTTTTCGTAAGAAGAAGTTTGGGAGTAGCCTATTCTCCCTTGCATGAATAAATTATGGAAGAAAAACTACAAGAGAAGGGGGCATAATGCCCATGGGATCCCCCTTATCCCACAAGGCGGGGGCAAGAAAATATTGATGGTCTAAGGGCACTCTCGATGTTTATCTCATGTTATACTAATGAGAAACAGAACATCAAAGCCAACATCTTTACTTGTTGTAGCTCAGTGATGAGTAGCACCTCCTTTAATGTCAATCCGAAAAGACATGAGGATGGTATGAAGACCTCGAGCAAGTGAAGGCACAAATGTGTGAGTGAGAAGCACACCAACATGCACACACATACACACACACGCACACACAGCAAGAACAAAGAGAGTAAGACAATGGAATCACTTCTATTACAACCACGTTCTCATAAAAGCTCAAAACTACAAGAAGCTACCTCAAAAATGAGCTCTCTAGCTCTATTTATAGTTTTTTGACTAGCTTTGGCCCTGTCCAGACCTAGTGTCCGGCCTAGTTAAAAATTAGGTTCCCGGGCTTATTTGAGGGCTCAAACAAGATCTAAAAAATATGAAAATTGGCAGGCAACTACTTCTAAGGCTCCCCAAGCTCAAGGACTCCTCGGCTTGTACAAAATGAAGCTACAAAAAGGTGAAACGGTATTTACAAGGGTTTCTAGTGATGAGAATCACTTTTAAAATGATGTAAGGTTTGGAAAAATTTTAATGGGTTGCCTTAGTGCTAGATCTGCATGTATGCCCGTACCTGCTTCTTCCCGTATGATGCCAACACTCTCTCCCGCCCCTAGCATCTGTCGTCTCTGATAGACCTTTGCTCAGCAGTTTGATCAATGTAGTGCTACAGTAGGTCGGTTGCCAGCTCTTGTTCTCTGATCCGTAGTCCCTTGACCAAGTCTCTTTGAAGGGCATCCCAATTAATTGCGCCAGGCATGTCAGGTTGTTGCGTGGTGTAGAGCTCCGAATGCATTGTTTGTTCGCACGCGAATAAGTGTAGCAGATGAGTTGGGCATGGCACGAACACTTCTGAGTGTGATTCCCAGAACCCCGTGGTGAACATGTCATCAAAAGTTTGCTTGTAGCACGCAGGGAGATATCTTATTCGTGCATGCCAAGCATAAGCCACTCGGATACTCGGGGTCGTGCTCATATCATAAAGTAAGTCATAATTACCATTAATGAAGCCCGGAATTGGCGGCTGGATGTGACGTACATTGCGGAAAGTCTTTAACACTACTTGCATCATGTCCAGTATCTTGAGCATCATCTGCGCAGTGACGTCAGGCATGGGGTGGAGGCGTGGCATCCAATGTCTGATGGTAGCCATCATGTAAGCTACAGTAGGTGTGTCGGTTGGGGGTGCAATGGTGGGGTAATTGAGCCATTCTTTGCAATTGCATTGTTCTTAACTTTTATGGCAAATGCCTTCCATGATCTTCTGCGTTGCACTGGCCCGTAGCAATTGTTATACTTCAAGTGCATGGGCGCGTGATCCCATGTTCGTAGCATCTCCGGATAGGTCTCCAGTAATTTTTGCCTCCAGGTGGGTTGGTATATGTTCCCTTTCTGGGAGTCCTCTGGAATGTCCTCGGGTTCAAATTGGGTAGCGAAAGTAGGGTACTTGTTGGTTTTACATTTGATCTCAGCATTGTAGTCTGCCAACAGTACAAAGTATGGCTTATATTGTAACTCGGAGCTGGTTATCAGTCGTCTAGGGGCGAGGTGCCTGAAACATTCTGATTGAAGTATGGTGTCTTCAATGGTCTTCATGGCCAGCATCTGCGTGGATATACGCTCCTCATGAGTTGGCCCCATTTCTTCCACTTGTTTCATCCATGCCGAAGGGGTTTCTTCGTAAGTGTCCTGTCCCTCGTCAGTGATTGTGCCTCCTAGAAAAGGTTGAGGCTCATAGTTGTCTTCAAATGTTTCCTCCACTGGAATGATTATGGCTTATTCTTCTATTGGTTGATCAGGTGGAGAGGGGGTTCGTTCATACTGTAACAACTTGATCTTTAATTCTACCACTTGTTGTCGTAGCTCAAGTACCTCATTGGCTGGGGAAGAGTCTGGCGCTGGTGAAGTAGCAACATTGACCATCTCTTTTGGTTCTTCCATCTATGGGGCAGGCATCGGTTGCCTCTGTAGCTCCTTCACTTGGTCGGCCAATAGATCATGTGCTTCTAAAAGATTTGCATATTTTTCCAATATTTATTGGATACTTTCTGAGGGGATAGCTAGAAATTTGGCAGGATCGATAGGTGCCCCTGGGGTGTTCTCAATGGCTGCTTCTAAATTCTCTTGATTCTGTTGTTGTAATCTTCTGTTCTCTTCTTGTGCAGCTGCTAAGTGGCGGCGAAGGAAGGCCATGTTTCTTTGTAGTCTAGCACTGCGTGCTAGCTGATCTCTGAGTTGTTCTGCAGTAGTCTTTCCCTTTTCTGCATATTTAGTCTCTAGCTCCTCCTGAGTTTGTTGAAGCACGGTAACCTCATGTTGCAATGCAGTGTTACTCAACTCCAAGGCATTGACACGTGCCTGAAGGTGAGCAGACAAATTGCAAAGCTCATTGTTATTCTCTTCCAATAATCTATACTCCTGTTTAAGTTGTGTGGCAACTTCGAACATGGTGTCTAGTGCATGACTAAATGAGGTGGATGCAGGGGTAGAGGTGGAAGATGCAAGGGTTCGGGAAATGGGGAGGGAAAAAGTGGATGTTGTGCCTACAGTGATTGGAAATGGTGATGTGAGTGAAGTGATATGTGATGATGTTGGAACAAAAGTGGGGGTGGGTGGTCCTCTAGATGGTGAAATGTCCATGGGATCGGACGTGATTGTGAGTGAAATGTGAATCGTGAATATGGGAATGGTGGGTAGTGTGTTAGTGGTGGGTGTGAATGTGGGTGAGGTGTGCTGGGAAAGGGAATTTCTCTTATAATCATCAAGTTGTTGCATCATATTTACAAGGTTTGCCAACAATGGAGGTAGGGTGGCTTGTGTTGGTTCTGAGAATGTTAAGAGGGGCTCAATGGTCTGGGGTTGGGAAAGAGGAAATGTAGTGGTGAAGGGAAATGTGGGTGTTAAGGTTTGGGTAAGGGGATGTGGCTGTCCAAGAGCTGGTTGAAAAGAAGGGTGACCTATGATGGTTTGATGGGTGGTAGGATGACCTAAATGAGGTTGGGAAGATGGACCCGCAATGATAGGGGTAGAGACAGGTAAGGATGACAAGATGGTGGTGTGCAATATAGGTTCACTATGGGTGGACACTGGTTGTTCAGGAAGGCTAATGGTGAGGGGTTCTAAGGGCTGGATGGGAGGTGATGGTGGAGATGGCATCTGTATATTTACATCTGGTTCATCTCTATTATTTGGGTTGGCCATGTGGACATCTTCTTGAGTGGTGGTAGGGAGTGAGGTAGGGACTTCCATTTGAATCATCTTTCCCCTTCGCGGTCGTGCATCGATCCTTCGTTGGTCATATTGAGGGGTATTACGATATACCATGGTCCTCATGGCTTCCCCGATTCCACAGGTATCTGCTAAAAGATTCAATGATTCTACAAAATGGGGGTCTACATTTTCTGCTTGCAACATCTGGTTCACGAGTGCTCTATTTTCCTCTTCGGACATCTTATGCCTTTTTTGCACTTGCTTGATCGTTTTGTAGAGTCGTTTGAGTTGTGTAGTGTAGGCAGGGGCTGCCTCCTCACTCTCCTGTGATTCATTCCTCTACATCTCCTCTTGTTCATGTGTGCCTCCCATCTGAGTGTGTTGTGCCTCATCTTCCCAATGTACTCTTCGTGCTTCACCATGTGATCGTCCTCTCTGGGATGATGATCCAGGTCCGTAGGTCTCTGAGAAAAACTCACTCTCAGATAATTGGGTTGTTTGTAGGAAGCTTTCAAAGTCAAAAGATGGATCCTCTGCCAAAGTAGCCATGGATGCAAGCTCAGCATCCGAGGGTAGTGGAGGGGCTGATGGAGTGGGTTGTACCATGCCTCCTGGTTGTGGTCCTTGGAGGTGGATCATGAAAGGGGTTACTTGTTCTTCTTCTCTACAGGAGGCTTCTGTGGTGACCTCACGAGGAATTAGAACCTGTGAAAGTGCTCCACGCATTCTTTTAGTGGGTTGAACTCCTGATTTCCACCCCTGGAAGAATTCCAACTACGAGTACTTAAGGGCCCGTGCGATCGGCACATCATACGTGAGGCATCTGTAGATGATTCTTGTAATGGCGCAGCAACCATTCAAAGTAGGCTTCCATCCTCGTTTGCCTGCTTCATACAACTGGTCAAGGATCCATATTGGCATTTTGATAGGTAAGCTCCCAGTCTCCGCTAGGTATAACCCATACCAGATCTTCTTATACGGCTGTGTGAATCGGTCTTGCGCTGGAAATGCAAAATGTTGAAGACACATTCGCAATGGTATAGCAATATTCGAGGTGAGGGCACACATTTCTTTCAACTTCTTGAGTTTATTGTTCTTCATAGACTCCGGTATCAAAGGATCTCGATCGGAGGGTACATGGGTGCCATACATCTGAAGGGCCTCCCTGATCAAAGTGATGTTCAACTCAAACTTTTTCATTTCCTCTTGGTTTGATAGAGAGGGCACCAGGAACGTGCCTGAATGATCTTTATCTCCTGTCGCCTTCAGAGTTGCAATCAAGTAATAGCACCTAAGGAAATCAGGTTTAGGCAGAGCTGCACTAAAATAATCTTGCAATCTCGCTTTCTGCCAGATATCTTGAAGAGGAGCTACATTTTGTAATGCTTCAAATTCTCGTGAGAAGAATTGAAAGGTCCACCAAACTCCTCCACATTCCAACTTGGATTCCCAAATATGATCAGCATCTCCCAAATCTCCTAGCATCTCATTGAACCAATGAGAATGCCCCTTAACTCTTTCTGTTAGGCCACTTGGTGGATCCGAGATAGGAATTCTTCTCATATTCAAAAGCTCTTCAGGCCTTGCTGTCAGAGGAGCCTCCACGGGTATGGTATCCCAATTGCTTTGAGTACTAGTGCCCGCCTGGGAGCTTGTTCCTGTTGCTGTTGCCATGAGACTTCTGATGCTTATCTGCTAGAAGAAGAAAGGCACATTAGTGTTGCATAGGAAACATGATGTAATGGTGTTCCCCCCACAATACTAACATGACAACCTAGATGGTTAGTGGTCAGAGGTGAAGTGTTTGTAATGGATGTGAGTGGTGGTTAGTGGTTAGTGTCATCCTAGATGCATACTTGGGATATGCAATGTACTCAGAATGCACCTATGTCAGAGTGGATGGATTTACAAAATCGGGTTAGGAGGTTTGATACACGGTTTATGTCTCCAAACTTTGATAGAGGATTCGTAGCTCTTAGAGCTGATGACAGGGAAAGATTTATGGACTAGATTGTGCTGGATTTGGGACCTTTTGGGTACCCATTTCCAGAAATTTCTAGGTTTGACGGAAGGTGTAGCAGTGTGAGGTGTAGGTATCTGCCCTGAGCTGTTTGCCAAGAGTACTTGTGAGTGTTGATTTGAGCTAGTGACTGGAGGTGAAGTTATTTGGGCTTGTAAGCAGGCCTTGGGCACCCATATCTGTCTAGCATTAGGGATTTCCTTCATTGACCTCTTAGGGACCCAAATAGAAATGGTATGTCTAGATCGTTGCCTAGGGAACTCCTTCATTTTAGTCCTTGAGAGTGTGGCTTGCTTGATGCTCTTTTGAGAACCTGCCTCTGGGGCCATGGTTTGTTCCTTCTTGCGTATCTAGATCTGCTTCATGCCACGAGGCACTCCATAGTGCACAGCTTGGTGCTCCTGCTTCTTGATCATTGGTCTCCTTAGTGTCGTGTGATGCTCAGCCTGCCTTTTTAGAATCTTCTTTGGAACAACTGGGAACTCCTTATTGACTTTTGTTCCTTCGGTAAGAGTGACAACCCTCTACACCATAGAACTTTGGACAAGTATAGCATTGTTATCTTTATGTGGGTTCCTGGAAGGACCAGGAGTTGGTGCCTCTTCTAGTGGTCTGAGTGATTGATTTTCTAATTCAATCGTGAGGGGGTTTTGGCCTACCCAAGCCTGAAGAAGTCCACTTCTTAGGTTGAGGTTGACTGCATGATCATAGATCCAGTCTTGGCCCAAGACAAGAGATTCGGTAAGATCCTCGTCTTCACATACTAGCACCTTTGCTGACATTAGGGTCTCTTGAATGTAGAGGGGAAGTTCCACCTCTCCCATGCATGGAGTTTCAACTCCTCCTAATCCTATCAGATATGCCTCTATAGGTTGTACCTTCAATTGAAGCTGTTGGCAGTAAGAAAGTCGAACTGCACTAGTGGCTGCACCTGAATCAATTAAAGCTCTCATAGTTGTTGTACTCTCTCCTTGTCCTAATTCTAGGGTTATGAAAGGTCGTTGATCGACTATTCTATGGGAATGTTTACCTAAAGACTCGCACATGGCCATGTGATAACCTAAAACTTCTTGAGAGTCAGGCATGGGCTGATCTCTACCTTGTCTTCTCAATTTCATTCATTGGATGCGTTCTAAAGCTTCTGCCTGTGCTTCCTCTCGAATTCACTTTTCTTCTTCCTTGCGTTTCTTGGCAGTGTTGAGTCGATTTAGCATCTCTTCGGTCAGGGGTTCTTGATATAACTTGACTCTGCATCCACTTATGTAACTTGGTAGGATGTTACCTTCTAGAGTGGCTAATTGTACTGCTCCACTTGTGGAGATCCTATTTATGATCATAGGTCCATAGCCACGCTTCTCTAACTTTCTCGTATGTTGCTTCAGTGTGTAGACTAGGACTAGGTCTCCTGCTTTCAAGCCTTTATCCTTCACATGTGTATCAAAATAAGCCTTTTGCCTCTTCTTGGCTGTGTAGATTCCTGCTGCAGCCCTCAATCGTGTCTCACCTAAACGTTCAAGATCAAAGACTCTAGAGGAAAGTTCATGGCCTGTCCAGTCATGCTCTTGTGCTAGTTTTAATGTAGGTATCAAAAAGTCCAATGCTAGCATCGCATTCTGGCCAAACACCATCTGAAAGGGTGTGGCTTGGAGTACCGTTCTATAACTCGGTATGCCCAAACAGCGTGGTGTAGCTATTTGTCCCAATCAGAGCGTTTGTTATTCACCACTTTAGTCAGCACGTTGCATAAGATCTTATTTGTGCTCTTAGCCTGGCCATTAGCTTGTGGATGATAGGGGGCAGACTTCTTATGTATCACCAAGAATTCTTGGAGAAGGTTTTCTATGACTTCATTCAAGAAGTGTGTGCCTCTATCACTCACCAATTCTATTGGCAATCCATATCTAGTGAACACACTTTCAAATAAGAACTTTGTTGTTGTTTGAGCATCATTCTTCGTAGTGGCTTTCACTTCTACCCACTTGGTTAGATAGTCTGTGGCCACAATGATATACTCGGCATGTGAACCCTTAGCTGGGGGATTAATAGGACCGACAAAGTCTATTCCCCACTTAGAGAATGCACGTCCGACATAGGCTTCAATGGCATCTCATCCTTGCGTATGGGATACTGAGTCCGCTAACAAACCTCACACCTCTTCACGTAGGTGTGTGCATCCATGTGAAGCGTGGGCCACCAAAATCCTGCAAATAGTATTGCTTTGATCACCCGATATGGACCAAAGTGTCCTCCTGCTACACCTTGGTGAGCAGTTTCTAATATCTTGAGGTATTCGCTCTCGTTTGTATAAATTATCACCAATGATTGTGTAATCTAAGGCTTCTTGTTCCAAACTCTTTTGTCTAGCCAAAGTCATATCTTGAGGGAATGTTTTCGTCCTCAAGAAGGCTACTAATGGTTCACTCCAATCTAGTACTAAAGATATTCGATAAAGGGTAGCATGTTCAACTGGTGGTTTAGTGTAGCAGATTGGGCATTCCTTGCACATTCTATGGACATCAGCTTCCATAGTTGGTCAGTGTACTCCAAGTCTCCTCAATGTCTGTAAGGTTCTTTGTTTCGAGTAGTGTTGCTCTAATGCACCCACATGTGCTAATTGCAACCACTTTGCATACTCGTCCTCCTCCACACAACAGGCTAATATTCCTTGATCCGTATGTTTATACATACTCCCTGCTATGGTATGGTATTTCTGGGCCTTTACTACCTCTCTATCTGGCGTGTTGACAACTAGATGTTTAGGCCCATATGTCAATACTGGCATTAATGGCTTAGCCCACTGAGGTACAACTTCCAAATTATACAAGTAAGCATCAGGTAAGTCATCTGATACTCCTTGTGGGGCCTCTCCTGATGTGAGCCTTGAGAGATGATCTGCTCTCAAGTGAGTCTTCCCCTTTCTCACCACTACCTCAAAGTCGTATTCCATTAGTAAGAGGAACCATCTTACTAATCTACCTGTATTGCATGGCTTGTTCACCAGGTACAGTAGAGCTTGGTGATCAGTAAAAAATTTAAACTTGTTTGCAAGCAAATAGTATCTAAACTTTTTAACCGCATATACCATGCCTAATCCTTCTCGTTCAATGGTGGTATAATTTCGTTCAGCTGCATTCAACTGTCTACTGGCATAAGCAATTGGAAGATCCATATTACCTTCACCAGTAGGTTGTGCAAGTACACATCCAATAGCATAATTGGATGCATCTACATGGACATGGAATGGCTTGTTCCAATCTGGTGTGGTCAAGATTGGTGTTGAACATAATCTTCATTTAAGCTCATTGAAGGAATTCTCACATTCATCAGTCCACTCAAAGTTGGTTAGAAGAGCATACAGAGGCTTTGCAATGACAGCATACATGTGAATGAACCGGCGGTAGTAACCACAATGCCCCATGATAGCTTGTACCTCCTTGACATTCTTTGGCCTAAGCAGTTCTGCTATAGCTCTCACTTTCTCCTCATCAATGGATATGCCATTCTTTGACACTATGTGCCCTAGGATCTTGCCTTGCCTGACCATGAAAACACACTTTTCTGGGTTCAAGCAGACCTGATATTCTCTACATTTGTCAAAGATTTGTCTGAGTTCAGGTATATGGGTCTGTCTAATGTTGGAATGAGCGCAAAGATCATCAACATAGACTTCCAAATTTTTCCTCAAGAACTCTTTAAACACGTGACACATCAATCTCTGAAAGGTGGCAGGCGCATTAGTAAGACCAAATGGCATTACTCGAAAGGCAAATATGCCCCACTCTGTGGCAAAAGCCGTCTTATGCTGATCTTCTGGTGCAATGGCTACTTGATTGTAGCCAGAGAACCCATCTAAGAAGCTGTACACTTCCTTGCCTGCTACCCTTTCTAATAGATGCTCAGTGATAGGAAGCGGATAACTATCCCTGATAGTGGCTGCATTAACCTTCTTCAAGTTAATGCATACACGTAATTTTCCATTCTTTTTGGGCACCACTACAATGGGGGAGACCCATTCAGTGTGCTCAATTTCATAGATGAATCCAGCTTCAACCAAGCGATCTATCTCCTCTTTGATCTTGGCAGCATAGTTGTCATTGTATGTGTAGGGCTTTTGTTTAGAGGGTCTGGCATCTGAGGTCATGGGGATCGTGTGTGAGCATATGTTAGGGTCTACACCCTTCAGGTCCTTGTAACTCCAAGCAAAAACGTCTCTATATTCCCTTAGCAACGCTATCAACTCTTGCTCTTCTTCTTCCGACAGGTCATGCCCTATGTAGGTGCATCTTCCTTCTCCCTCTTCTAAGGCTACCACTATTTTCTTGGTAGTTTCCTTGCTATCATAGGCCTCTCCTCATTGTGCCTCGCGTTTAGGCATTCTTATCATGACTCTCCTATCGTCTATCTCATATTTTTTAAAGTTTTAAGGGACCTCAAACAAGGACTCTATCTCTACAGGTACAACTTCTCTCTTCTTCCTTTTCTTTTCTTCACTCTTAGTGGCCACTTGTGTGGTTAATCCCATATCATTAATGATCTCTTCATGTCTCTGAGGGTGAACTTCTACTTCATAGAAGTATTCTTCATCTGATGCAAAAGGTGGGTCCATAATGATTGACTCTAAGTCAGAGTCACTTGCATCCTCAAATGCATCAGGGCTAGGTTCGCATTCTTCTAAAACTGCATCTCCCATGATTGGTTCTATTGAAAAGACTGAAATGTCATAGCCATCCTCATCACAGTGGGGTGTCCATTGTTCTTCATTGATGGCTACATCCATTGTCGCTAAAATTTCAGCCCAGCCGTGAGGCTCAAATTCTTCGTCAGGAAATGTTAGGCACATAAGCTTCCTGGGGAGGAATGCTTATTCTATCTCTTGCACTTTCCTCAGCTTGGTAGGTGGCTCCATTCCCAGACTTTGTAAGTAACCTCTCCAATCTATCCAATAGACCATCAAAATGCAATGGTGTCCTAGTGAAGCTAGAGCCATTGAACAAGCGACTGGCTTCAAACATGGCTTGCGCCAATTCGACCATCTTAGCACAAAGCTTTGTTCGCTCTATCTCTAGATCGGCTCTAGGGTAACATTTCTCATGATCTGTCACATTTGGCCCTTCTTGGATTCTGGCCTGATATGCTTTAAGCATCATGTCTAGATCCTCAGGAGTGGGATCGGCTAGGACTGATCCTACTCTGGGTGGTGGGTGGGCTACGTGTGGTGGATTAGAAAATTGGGGAACGGCAGGTGATGGGTTGGAGGGCGATGGAAAGGGGTGTGGTGGTGTAGTGTGAGAGTGGTTTTGAGATGCGAGTTCCCTTATCTTTGCTTTGGTTTCTCTCAAGCTTTCTTCAAGTTCGCTCATTTTCTGTGACCATTGTCTTTTCATTCTCTCCCGACTATCTCTCCAAGCTCTTGTCCTCTTCTTGGTTAGGCTCTCTGTCTCACTAACCTCAGAACTCTTTTCCTATCCTACTCCTTGGGTTTGCTGCAAGGCTTGAGCTCTAGTGACCACATGCACGGGGGTTGTGGAAGTTATACTTCCCGTAGAGTCTACCACTAACCCAATGACGTTGATAGGAGTTTTTTTTGGTAGGTTATTTGGGTTCTTCGGGCAATCTCGTAAGAGATGCTCTTTCCCGCAATCTTGACAAAAGCCCTGAATTGTCACTGGTTGGGGTCATAGAAGCAACCTCGACTTCAGCGGAAGTAAAGGCATTAATAGAGCAGGTGGCGGAACTGCAGAAGAAGTTACTGGAATATGAAAGACAGCCCTCTCCAGTTGTAGAACCAGAGCCAGATGAATTGGTACCCATTGAGGTGGACGAAACATATGAGGAACCATATGTTCCTATGCCGATGCCAGGTGGTCAACAAACTTAAGAAGGAATGGACACCTTGGAAGTCGAAGTACCCGAATGGCTCCAGATACTAGAAAAAACAGCTACAACCCATGAAGATCGAGTGGCAATCCAAATCCAATCAATGGCCAAATTAGAAGACACCATCATAAAGTCAGAGTATTTCCGCAGTATGTCTCATCATAGATGGATCGGCACCAACGACGATCAGTATGTGCCATACTGTGTACTCCTGGCAGATTACAACGCAGAGATCCAACGACGATGTGGCAAACCTCCAACTTTTGCCACACAATTTGGGCCCGATGATATCCCAGAGAGTGCTAAAAAAGGATCCATTCATCAACCCACCTGGAGGATCCGTCTTCTCGAGACCTACCCAGAGATGGTTCGTACTTGGACTAACATGCCACTCTTTATTAAATACAATCCCTCTTATGTTCCAGTCTTCCGCAGACGCACCTGGCCCGAGTTTACCATTGCTGTCAAGAACATCAAAGGCTGTGCAAAGTGGTTAAACTATGTTTATCTAGCACCTCCACAAGGACCTCCCACTGTGAATTATATGATTTCTACCATCCGTCACTGGAGCATTTGACTATGGAATACCCCCGATGTGATGGCCCAAATGTGCATGAAAATCTTTGAATTAATGCTGATCACATGCAGGACATTCAAGAACATTAAAAACCCCCACTTCTCAGGAGTTGGCTTCCTTACAGGCAATCAAGATCTGGTATATGACATGAGCACCACCCCATCAATAGAGGTAATATATGCTTGGCATGCCAGAATCAAGTACCTCCCAGCTTGCTTTAAACAGACATTCGAGGAGATGTTCGTAACAGGATTCTGGGAATATCACTCAGAAATATTTGTACCTAGGCCCTCACATCTCCTCCACTTATTTGCTGTGGAAAGAACCATCCATTCAGAACAATTGCGGGTGCCACATCCAGACGTCCCAGGACCAGTGAATTGGGATGCATTGTTAACTGACCTAGCACGGGGGCTACGATTAGAAGAACAACACCTCGCTTCTGATGTTGTTCAATATTATGTCCAACGCACAGCTAGACAAGGGTCTGTCAGAGACGACAAACGCGAGAGAGGGGGGTGTGTTGGCAGTAGTCAAGGAACTGAAGGATTCACAAGACAAGGAAGCCTACGAAGGGAGTCGGAGCGAAGAGAAAGCACAAGCAGACACAGTAGTCAAAGAAGATTTGGCATTTAAATTTTTCAGGCATCAAAGAGTTGGGGACACAAGAAGAAGGAGCAAGTAGGGAGCTCCAGGCAACGTATGTCAAAATGTTAAAAGAAATCCCTACAAAAATAGTGATTTTCATCACTAAAAACCATTGTAAATACCATTTCATATTTTTGTAGCTCCATTTTGTGCAAGCCAAGGAGTCCTTGAGCTTGACGAGCTTTAGAAGTACCTACCTATCAGTTTTCACATTTTTTAGACTCCGTTTGAACCTCCAAATAGGGCAAAGAACCTAATTTTTAACTAGGCCGGACACTAGGTCTGGACAAGGCCAAAACCTAGTCAAAAACTATAAATAGAGCTAGAGAGCTCATTTTTGGGGTCATCTTGTAATAGATTTGAATTTGTATGAGTTTTTTGAAAGTAATCTAAGAGAACTCCATTGTCTTTCTCTTTGTCTTACTGTGTGTGCGCATGTGTGTGTATGTGTGTGCATGATGTGCTCTCTTATTCAAGTGATCCACTTAGCCTAGTGGTTAAGTCTCATGGTTATGAATGAGGAGGTCTTGGGTTCAATCCCCATGGGGAGCATGGAGAGAGAGTTTTTCCCAAGGAACTCTACAGCCTTCTAACTCAAGTTAAGGTGAGTTAACTTGAGTCTAGTGGACTTAACTCAAGAGGTGAGTACACCAACCACTAGTGGACTCTAGTGGAAGGTGCTAAATCGGTGGTCAAGAACACTCCAACCACTAGTAGACTCTAGTGGAAGATATGAAAGGAGTGGAGGAGATTGCACATGCACTTGTGGACTCTAGTTACATTTGTGGTCCTCATTGATTTGAGCAGCTATATATATACATGCGTAAGGTTGGGAGGAGAGTCATCTCTCTAGCACGCGGTGGTCGTAATTCTTAGTTTCTTGCATTGGTATCAGAGCTTGAAAGAACTCTTTTAGAGAGTTAACTTTTGGTTTCATTCAAACTAATTGAAGCTTCAAGAGGAAACCAAAGTAAGTAGTCTTTAGGAAATGAGATAATTTCCTAAAGACATAAATTGAACTGTGAACTTTTCATTTAGGAATACAAAGTTCTAAGAAATGGATCTTCAATCCATGAATTTTTTCTAAACAAGCTACAAAGTTCAAAGTTATGTGTTCATAGTAGCATTACTATTGGATCAAGTGTCAAAAGATGTTTAAAGTACTCTAGTAACATCTAAAGATTGACCAATAATAATAAATCTTGTATCAAACTCAAGACCAAGAATCAATATCACATAAATGAAATTTCAAGTCAAACTTTCATAGTGGAATGGGAAACCATATCCAAAAGGTGATATTTATTCACTAGTTGGATACTCGAGAAATGAACACATTTGAATCAGTGAAGTTTTTGGAGATTGTTTGAAAGAACTTCTTTCAAATATCCTTTCATCATTGCGAAAGATTCCAAGCTGAATCATTTGCTCAAGTTATTTGATTCCCTAGAAGGAATCTCAAGTCTTTAAAGAATAACATTCTCCCAAGTAGTGAGAATGAAATTCTTCAAACTCTTGGATAGCAAGTAGTTCCCTAGAAGTCCCAAACCACTAGAAGTAGTACTTAAAGTCCAATGGTTGATATCACATGATGATGTGTCAAAGATTCTTAGCTTTAGAATCTAAAAAGCATTAGAACATGCTTGGACTTGAGTTAGGGAAAGATCTCTAAAAAATCCTGCAAGTAAGTCAAAAGCTTAGAAAAGCTCAAGAGATCTTAATGATAAAGACTAAGTCTTTATTCTATCGCATGATCAACAAGAATTGATTAATCTTGTCCATGGTTGTCCAAGAATTACAGTTGGAAATACTATGAAATTTGCTCAAGTATTGGCAATCAAAATAGTAAGTTGTTCCAAGTTTGAACACAGTAGATATTCCAAGTATGTAGTCTGCAACTGTGTCAATGGTAAATAAGTATATGGAAGGTGTAACGTAAAAGTTTACCTATCGTTAAAGGGATTTTGGTACAAATCCAGAAAGCATGAGTGGATGCTTAGACTTATGCAGTAGAGAGATTCCTGTAAAGTCCTAGCAGCCATTTAAAGCTGCAATAAGAAAGGAATCTAAAGGCAAGAAGTAAACAACTCGTCGCTACAAATTGGTCAAGTATAACCAATTGGGCTTGAATTGGAAAAAAATTCAAGAACTTGGAATTTTAATTGGTTTTCATTTGAAAACCCGAGTAAAGAAGAGTAGATATTTGAGGTTTTCAAGTTCCCAAAAGAAAGCACAAGATCGTGAAACGATCATGTGAAGGGATGAAAACCTAGAATATCAATTTAGGGATAACGCCTAAAACTTCAAAATTATTTTTAAAAGTTGAAGTGAAAAGGTACTCTATGTTTAGACTTTAGGATAAGTATCACCCACACATTAATGTGAATATAAAATAGGGTGGTATGGGACACCATATTTTATACTCGGATTGATGTAGGAAAGATGGTATGGGACATCGGACCATGGGATGATAATTATCTTTTAGTCCTATAATAAATCTTGAAGTTAGATTTGATCTTCAAGGGAATTAAAACTTCCAAGGATAAGTTTAATTCAAAGAGGATAAAAGTATGATCTCAAGATACTTCAAGATCAAGTTCGTAAGAAGATACGAAGTAAGTAACTTCCAAGATCTTCTTGAAACACTTCAAGCTAAAGTGTTGATGATTCAAAAATATTTGATAAATTTCTGAAAGAGTAAGACTTTGACTTTGAACTGAACCTTTTGACTAAGTAACATACTGACTAAGTCAAGCTTCAAGTTCCTAGTGTAACTTGGTAAACTCAATCCTTTGACTCAAAGTAATGCTCAAGAATTGCATTCCTAGTAAGCAGTCATAAAGATTGAATATAGGCATGAACTTAGTCTCAAGTGAAGCATTTTTTGAGTAAAAACTCATCAATAGAACCTCAGTGGGTCGACACACTGATGTTGGATACCATAGTAGTATCTTGTGGTTGGATGATGTTTAGATTTACTCTATGAATCTTTTTGAGATTCGAGTTCCTTTCTTAAAGATAGAAAAATAAATGCTTCAATATCTTGTTGAAACAGATCGTTAAGAAGTTAAAGTCTTGAGCTAAAGTCTTGGGTCATCAAGTACTTGAATCTTAGCAAGTTTATATCTTAGAAGTTTGAATTAGTTATACAGATTTTTAGTTATTTCCTTTCACTTTCCAAATCTTTTGGAATTGACTCAGATTTGGTATCTCATTCCTTTTGCAAAAGTTGAGGGTTAGCTGATTGGAATCAGATAACTAAATTAAACATCCTAGATAGATGTTTGGTACAAGAACTAATTCAATCTTCAAAAGATGAAAATTCCAATATTGACTTATTCATTTGGATTTGCTTCCAGTTACTAGCATACCTCTGTAAATTAGATGCATCTTTTCCTTATTGCTTCATACTCTCATACTCTCATGCTACCTCTTTTGCATCATATATTCACGTAAATGAGTGTCTCTCTTTTGATGAATCACAAAAGTAAAAAAATTGGAGTTTGATATTCAATAGAAAACTGATGCTATTATGAAGAATGGTACTTATCCCTTCTATGATTTTTCTATTAGCAAGAAATCCATGGCAGTGGATCTACAAGGTGAAGCACAAACCTAATGGGATGGTTCGCTCCTATATTTCTATAAATTTTGCTGCATGATATGATAAAAAAGATGACATTGACTTGGATGATACCTCCAAAGTTGATACATGTTGGAATATGGTGAGATTCCCACACAGACCTTGGAAGGATCTTTCTACTTCATGAAGGCCATTGATGACTATATTAGGGAGATGTGGATGTACTTTTATTTTGATAAAGCTCAAGCTTTTTGTGATTTTAAAGAATGGTAAAAACTTGTTGAGATGGTAAATGGTATACGTGTGAAGACATTTAGAATGTGTGGTGGTGCTGATGGCTTCACTCCGAAGGATCTAAAAGACTTTTGTAAGAGCAAAGAAATAAAGTGTCCACTAAAGACGCCTAGCACACAACAATAGGATCATTTTGTGGAATGTGCATGCTGAAAGGTGATAAAGTTTGGAGGAAAACTTTAAACATTGCAATCTACATTTTTAATAGGAGCTATACAAAAGCTCTAAAGAGAGAACACTTTATGAGCCTTCCTTTGGTGATAAGCCATCCTTCTCACACTTTATAATATTTGGGAATGAGTTGTATGATCATGTTCTAGATATCAAGAGAACCAAGTTTGGAACCAAAGAGTAGAAAATGCGTCCTCTTAGATCATATTGATGAACAAAGGCTTCATATTTTATGACCAAGACGCAAAAAAAGATCATAGTGAGCCATGATATTGTGTTTGAAAAACGACCAATTAATTTGAGATAGCCTAAGAATATTGAACTTCACATGCTGAATCATTTATAGATTTTGCACCATATATGAGCCTTATATAGCCCATGAAATGAAAATGCCGAAAGCAATAATAACACCCCCATTCAATAGATCATGAGCTATAAATTTCTCATCAATAAATTTAACAACCAAGCAAACCTTGGCTGGTCCCACTATGTGTGGCAAACTGTGGAAGAGGCCATCGAGACCACTGTTCTAGTACTCCTTCTACTTCAAGGGGAGTTCTTCCTTAGGGAAGTATACCTTGTGACATGTCTATGTGCAGGTATACTACTTGACAGTAAGGACATAGGGATCGAAAAAATTACAAGTACATAGATGAGAAAAACCCAATTTCTTAAGACTTAGAATGATTACAATAAGTGAAAATAATCCAAATGATCATTAGAGTGGGAGAATAACCACTCCAGAGAATATAACTTGACTACAAAAATCAATGGCAACGTACTCTGTAGATGATAAGTAACAGAGGAGACACCAATTGAGATACACTAGCCCAATTCACCCTATCATGCTATCTACCACAAAGAAGCCAATATTCTATGTAATCACCACAGGGTGACCTAAATCAAGGTGGGTAGACTCAAAAGAGAGTGTAAGAGGTAGCCAAGAGATAGCTAAGTAGAGAATAAAACTAGAACAGAGGGTAGCCAAGAGATAGCTAAGTAGAGAATACATAGAACATAGACCTGAAAAGAGACTAGAGATGATGTAGAATAATGATAATATGAGATCCAAGAGATACATAAGCAAAATGAGAGCAAAGCCTCTTCTTATATAGGCTCTACAGGTTAGAGGAGTGGCCTTGCCAAATCCAAGCATTTACTATTGCACATGACAAATTAACACGAGTGGTGGAGGAGTGGGTTATTTTTGGCACTCATAGCCAACCACTTTTAGGTCCTCCAATACTCCTAGAGCTTTGTGATGGTCTTCCCTACATTAATTTACACTTTAACCATTTACTAGAAAGTCTAGAAAAAATCTACTCCACATCGAGTCACATGGTTGATCATATTGTCGCCTAAGGAAGTCATGCCAAAAATGGGTGGAGTAGGCTCCTAGTTTTTATCATGCCCAAAAGCACTTTTGGGAATATAACACTTTTGGGGAACCCAAGTCTTTAAAACTTAGGTATCACTTATTTTTCACTTTCAAATGAATGTAATACCTTCCAAAATATTAGAATCTTCATACCTTGATACTTTTTCACTTTAGAACCTTAATTAATAGTTGCCTTGCAATTGCCTTAGCTCCTTGCAATTACCTTAGCTCCTTGTGATTACTTTCTAAAGTTGCACATGCCGAGTAGTCATCTCCTCATGGAGCTACCCAACTAAAGTATAACTACCTTGTAAAGACATTAAAGATGGGCTGCCATCGGTGGTAGTCACCCCATGAGATGGAGGAGTCATAATCACTCTTATGTGTAGGAAGTACACTCGCCTAAGTGAAGTCATGAAGTTGTTACAAGTCACCCATCTTGGGCTAGAAGAAGTCATGGAGTCACCTTATGAAGCATGTGGAGGAGTCACCTTGTGAAGCCATGGAGAAGGAGTCACCCATGAGATGGTGCCATCATGGTTGAGTCCTCGCCTAATCATTTCTACATGTAGGAGCCACCCTAAACAATTTGGGTAGTCTCCCAAAAGGAGGTATAATCAAGTTGCCCACCAAGCATTTGCAGTTGCCTTTGATAGTAAGGAAAGTCTACAAGTTGCCTAAGCAAGGATGGAGGTTGCCCAAGGACCAAGTGAAGTTGCTCTCTTGCATGGGTTTGAGGTGTAGTATGGTAGAAGTCTCTTGATGGTGGAAATGATGTCTAATAAGGTCCAAGGGGTGGATTCCATTGTTAGTTTTAGTGCAATCCAACATCACTTGTTTTGAGGTTTCCATAGTGTCAATCCTTAGCACCCTTCTTTTCTACACCCCCCCCCCTCGTGATAGGAGATCCTTGCAAGCTCTGGTCTTCATGCATTCTATTCCATTTGTGCCTTGGCTTGAGATAGTATGGCTGATGCCTTGTGCCTTGTCTTGAGATAGTGTGGTTGATGCCGTTTCATTCCCAAGTGGACCCCCTAGGGCTAGGACCCCCCCCCCCCATGCCCATAGGCTGCGAGGTCTCCAAGGGTGGCCCCTTCCATGCCCTTGGGGCAAGGGGTTGCCCATGGGTGCCCCCCACCCCAATGCCCCCACAAACAAAAGATGCACAATAAGACACCAAAGATTATTGCAGAGAAAATGGCCCCCAAAGAAAGGGGAGAAACAAATTCCCAAGCACATTAAATGAAGATGGTCAAATGACTAGAAAAATCATGAGCTTTACAACCAAGAAGACCAACATAGTCATGGAGGAATAAACCTATCCTAGTAAAGAAGTAGATTTGAGTGCAGAAGGATGAGCAATGTATTGCTTACATCAAGCTTAAAGCCACCATCCCAGAAGTAGAAGAAGATGAACCACAGGCAAGCAATGAAGCAAAGAATAGATACACCACAATGTGTATTCCAATTTCAAGTACTAAAGTGGTCGATGAAGGTTGGCCATATTAACACACAAATTTGGGTGCCTTAGACTTGCTTACAAGCTTAAATCTCCTCAGATGAATTCTTAGTTTCTAGGCATTCATCACATATCCTAAGCCCCCATATATGTAATCAAAAAGTTATTGTATCAAAACCACCATGTAATATTATTCCTAGAACAACTTGGAAATGGGTACTTAAAATTTGCCACACCATATTTAAGTCATCATCAAGTGCAATGTATAAACCCAAACTCAAATCTTGTAATCCCATAAGCAAAATCTTGAAGTCAACCCATGTAACATACCATTCACAAAAATCTTGTAGCATCCATGTACATCACTATATGCATATTGAGCTCATGCACTCACCAATGTATGCATATAAGCATTGTATCAATCAACAACCCCACATTACCAAACACTCAACACTTACATAACCACCTTCATACTACACAAGGATGTAAGAGAGACATGTCAATATTGTAAAGCGAACAAGTTGTTATCAGGTTTCTTTGACAATAGTAATGTGTGTTTCTTATTAAAGCAAATGCACCAAGAGCTTTGACAAACACTTAGCTGCATGTGTTGGAGTTTGAGGTCTAGGAAGAAGACAAATTTTGGGGCACAACACAATATTGAATGAATCATCGAGTGAATGTACAAAGAGAAGTGACGCTTTAGGGTTATAGGCATATATACAAGCTAAGGGAAAAAACCTCCTAAATAATGAAAAAAGTGCCTTGACGGTCCTAAGTGTGTTCATACACATCATTGCCTAGATATAGCAACAAATCCCCTTGGGAGTGATGTGACAAACAAGGTTCTAGAACTCATGTATAAGGAAGTGCCAAAATATGTGGAAAAAGATCAACCCACAAAAGGAGGTAAGCTAAAAATTTTGTAGAAAGCTTCAAACTTCTCCCTAGGTAGAGCCTTTCTAAAAAGGTCTTCAACGTTATCCTATGTAGGCACATATGCCAAACTGATCTCTCTAGCTCAAAACTTCTCCTTGACCTAATGATGGTCCACTTCAATGTGCTTTGTGGGAGCATGGAACATAGGGTTCCTTGCAACTGTCGATGAGCTCTAACTATCACTGAAGAAGGTGATGGCTAAAGACTAACCAACACCCAAATCAGCCAAAAGGCATCGGATCCACACACACTCAATAGTCACTATGAAAGCTACCTTATACTCAACCCCCAAACTAGAAGTGGCCACAGTAGGTTGCTTCTTGCTCAACCAATATATGAATGAACTACCAAGCATGAAGCAAAAACCACTCATGGGCACACAAATGTCATAACAACAAGCCCAATTAGAGGAAAAAAAGCATGTATATATGGTAGTAATGATCCCCCTTGGGATAAAATAATCCAAGTAGTCGAGTACCACTCAAATAGAAAAATATGCACTTAAGCACCTACCAATGCTTCACACCTGTGCAATGCATAAACCTACTCATCTATGAGAAAAAAAGTGAATATCAAGTCGAGTTATGCATAAGTAAATCAAGCATCCAACAGCCTACTAGTAGATAACAACATCAAATGCATCTCCAGTATCACGAAGACTCAACTATAAACCTATTTCCATAGGAGTGGCAATAGGTTTGCAATCTTCAAGGACAAAATGCTACCATAATGTGGCAATATATTTTGTTTGACACAAATATACTCCCCCATGAACTTGCATAAACTGAATGCCCAGATAATGATGCAAATGCCCTAAATCTGGCACCTCAAAAGAGCCATGCAAATCAGCCTTATATTTAGCAAATTGATTCTCATTAGGACTAGTGAGTAGCATGTCATCAACATATACAATGATGATGAGAAGTACTTAATCTGCACAGTTAACATATAAGGTTCTCTCAATTGGATTGTTATCAAGACCATGTGCAATCAAGTAGGTATGGATCTTTTCATACCAAACACGTGGTGCTTGCTTCAAACCATATAGAGCCTTTTTCAGCCTGCACACTTTGTTTTCATTCTTGGTGGTTTTGGTATTTTCTCTGAATGCTCTATTTGATAGCAATGTTATCCTTTTAATTGAGTTCAACATGGTTGAATTGATTGCTAATCATTGGAGCAAAGAGGTCTTTTGATTGATGGTAATGAAAAAGACTAATGGAATAGTCTCAAAATTATCCTTGACTTGATTAAATTCATAAAATCCCAAGGATTCTTCTAGTCTAACCTCTAGGAGACCCCAACCTCTATAAAGAAAAACTTGATAGGTGCTATGTTTCCCATGATATTATTAATTGTTTGGGTTCTCTGATGATATCCCTCTAGATGGACATTGTGGTTTCTGATCACTTTTCTTTCATGATCTCTTTCTTGGGCCCTTTGTTTAGGAAGAAGGCTATGTGGTTCCATGCACACCCTTTGGTATTCAAGCTTCCTTTGTCCATAAAAAATTTACCGAGATGTGGTCTCAAGCTTTCCATAATGCTATCTCACCATCTAGAGGTTGAATTAATGTGATCAAGGTGTCCCAAAGTACTCTGCACCAAGCCAAGACTAAGACCTAGCAGATAAAAAAGGAAAAAAGAGAAAGGCTCTTTAGAAGACTCTCAAGGCAGAAAGAAGAGGTTAACAAAGGAATGCTGCATCTTTAAAAAGGTGTACTCAAAATGATGAGAAAACTGAGATAGGAGAAGAAATCCAACGAAAAATGCTCTTCATTTTCTTTAGAGAGTGGTGGTGAGGAAAAATAAACAAACCAATGAAAGAAACATTTGGAATATTAAAGAAGAATCATTCCAAGGATGTTGGAGTTTGAGGTCTATGGAAGCACCCAAACAACACAAGGAAGAAGAAGCTTGGATTACAACACTAGAATGAATGAATTACCAAGTGAATGCACAAAGATAAGTAACCCATTAGGGTTATAGGCGTATATAAGAACTGAGGGAAAAGCCTCCTAAAGATGGAAAATAGTGCCCCAATGGTCCTAAGTGTGTTCACACACATGCAGATACTCAGATTGCTCGAAGGTACATGTATATACATAAGGATGCAATCGACTTGGAGAAGGCATGGGCAACTTGTGAGTCCACCCGACTTACTCTATGCAGGGTTTTGTCGGAGAAGTTGGCTTCATATTTGGGGCATTTGGACTCGGATTATTCCCATCCAAATCCACCTTGAAGATGGCTCCCTTCACTACTGTAGCAACATCCTGGTGTGCCTCATGCCCATGAGGTTTCTCTCATGGAATGTTTAGGGACTAGATGGGCCTCAGTTCTTATGATATAGGGCTCATCTTGGGCAAGAGCTTTGCCAATGATTGGTTGGCAAATCCATTGACATGTGTATGCTTCTAGAGCATCATCTCTCATTGAGTTGAACTCAACAATGAAGATAGATTTTATCAAGGCATGGGGAGGTTTTTTGGTTAGCTGGGTACGGGCCTCATGGCCTTCAGGATGCTGAATGTATCTCTATGGGGGAGTCCTTGTAGTTAGTGATTGTGGATAAAGGAGAGATGTGGGGATAGGAGATATGGGTTATTGACCTTGTATGATCCGAACCATGAGAGTGCTCATGCCACTTTCTAGTCATAGATCACTGATGCTATTCCATATGCTGATGTTTTGTGTATTGCGGGTGACCTCCATATGATTTAGGCACTTGAGGATCATGATGGGGGTAGCCAATTCATCATGCATGGGTCTACATAAGCGGCTTGGGAGAGAGTATGCTTGACCTTGAGGTTGCATGACATATGACACATTAAGGGTTTTTTGAGAGAGAGATACAACCTTCAAGTTTCTCGCTTTGACAAGAAGATTGGAGGGATGAATCTCTCTCAGATTGATTGCATCTATGTCAGTGATGTATTGGTTGATTGTGGTGGAAAGCCATACATTGTGGTAGGTTCTTGCTTTTTTGATCATGCCCCCTGTGGTTTCTTACTTTGCAGAGGGGGATACTAGAGGCCTCATGGTGATGTAGATTTCAAAGAATGTGTAGCTTGATGGGCATCTGACCGATCAAATTAAGCAACTTTGGTCCTATCTCTCTTGGGTTGATGGATAATATGCTCATTCCCTTGTGACGTGCCTTTCGATGGTCAACTCGTTTCTTCATGAAGAGAGCAGTTAATAGTTGGCTCGGCTCGGTAAGAGTTAGCATTGCCTGCACACGGGATTTGCCTCCCTTCAGTGGCTCTTGGAGCACTGATAGAATGTGAGTGGATTGGCTTACAACTTTTCTAGGCACAATAGTATCTAAAGGAGGTTGAGGATAGGCAATCCTCCAGTTTCCTATAAGAAAAAATAACAGCATAGTGGAATAGACTAGTAGATAAAGTGGAGAGAAAAACATAGACAAAGATAGAAGCAAACTGAGAGATAGAGAACTCAAATTCTTAGGTTGCCAAGCGTGATGCAGTAACAATGATGGTGTTGTCCACCCATGCACTTCCAATGTGGAGCTTAGATGGTGATCTAGACAAACATTAGATGAAGGGCTTACTAGTGCACAATGTTGTATAAAGCTCAACCTCGGCTATGCTTAAATAGCTTTTAGAAGGGGATTCAATATAGCGAAACATAGTCGGGAGATACAAAATATTTGGTAAAATATACAATCCAACAATATCTCAAGGACCAGAAGTCCTACGGTCTTGGCCCTACAAGCTAGGGGCATAGGCCCCCCGAACCTCGAAGAAGGGGGCAAGTTCCCCTCTGCACTCCCCCCATTAAGGTTATATGGGGAAACCACGCGACACAACAAGGCCTTTATTTTTGCCTTGAATGGAAACCCAATGGCCTAGAAGTTTATGCCCTGCCTAAACTAATGGCTAGGCTCACAAAGATCATATATTACCATCAATGGTCACACATAGGCCTCATCTAACTTGGAAGTTAGGGTTCCACAAATGTCTGGGTTCTCACAATGGCTTATCCTTATAATGGGGGTCATACAATTTAGAGCACCATGGATCATTTGTGGTCACTTAAGGGTGGAGTATTGAACTATATCTAACACCCTCTCAATGTCCACCTTCTGGTGAACTACCTCATTGGTCCAATGCCAAGCTTTGGAAAGTGTCAAATGAAGGTGACATCTCTTAAGAGACGTGGTGAAGATGTCTATTCCATTTTCTTAGTTGAAAAATAGCTTATCTCCATAACCTGGTCCTCAAACAACTCATGCACATAGTGAAACTGAATTTCTATGTGCTTGGTACATGCATGGAAAATAGGATTCTTGGTGATCCCCATACAACTTTGGTTTTCACACTTCAACCCTGTAGCCTCCAATCCTTGTATTCCTATCTGCCATAGGATCCTCCTCAACCATGCTGCTTCACATTCTACAACGCATGTTGCTTTGTAGTCAGCTTCAGTAGAAGATAATGCTACAGTCAATTGCTTCTTACCGATCCAAGAGAAAATCCCTGATCCTAAAGAAAAGCAATATCCAAAAACTTATTTTTTGGTATCAATATCTCCTAACCAATCCGAATCATAACATCCAACTAGAGATTATCCTTTTTCATAAAGAATACCATAGTAAGTGGCTCCTTTCACATACCTAAGTATCCGCATGCATGCCTTCTAATGCGTTTGACAAGGCTTATTAGAGAACATGCTTACTACTCCAACAAGATAAGAGATATCTGGTCTACTATTGCACAAGTAGATGAGACTTCAAACTAATTCCCTGTATCTTCTAATATCCATTGGAGGTGAAGTATCTCCAATGTATAATTTTTTGTTGACCTCCATAGGTGTAGAAATTTCCTTGCAATCCTCCATGTCGAATGCCTTCAATATTTGTCTTGCATGCTTTTGTTGAGAGACAAAAATCTTCCCTGGTTCCTACCAAACTTGAAGGCCTAACTAATAATGCATTAAGCCAAAGTGTGTCATTTAAAATTCTAAACTCAAGGCATCTTTCATTTGTTGAAGAAGAGCAGCATCATTTCCTGTAATCACAAGGTCATCTACATAGAGTACAAGCACAATTGTCTTCCCTCCTCTCTTTAGAACATACAAGTTAGCATTAAAAGCACATCTTTTGAAACTTAGATCCAAGAGATGCCTATCTGTCTGTTGGTACCATGCTCTAGGGGCTTGTTTCAACCCATATAATGCCTTCTTCAACTTACATACCTTGTTCTTTGAATGGGGAGCCTCAAACCCAAGTGGCTAAAACACATATAACCCCTCCTTGAGGTCTCCATTCGGGAGGGCTAATTTCACATCCATGTGATAGATTGGGCATCACTTATGTGCAACCACATCTAGTACTACTTGGATATTCGTCATTTCTTGTAGTCGGGGCAAAGGATTCACAAAATTCAATGTCTTCAACTTGTGAGTAGCCCTTTGTAACAAGTATTGCTTTGTACTTTTCTAGAGTACCATCAACCTTGTACTTCAACTTCCATACCCACTTGGTGCCAATGACTATATGCTTAGGGGGTCGATCCACTAGCTTCCAAGTTCCATTCTTCATGATATTGTTGTATTTCGTTTCATGGCAACCCTTCAATTTAGATCGTGAAGTGCCTCTTCCACATTGGTTGGTTCCTTTGCTTGTTCTTGAGTGAACTAAGCCATTTGATGTTTATAATATGGGTGCTTGCTCATCTCTATTCCTCTATTCTCTGTGATTGCCTTGGTCCATCTACAAACTATTCTAGTGACTATGGGGATAGGGTATGTAGAATCATAGAGCTGCCTCACCCAATGTGGTGGCTTTTTCGCTTGGGTGATGATAGGTTGGTGATGTTTAGACTTATCATCTGAAGATGATCCTTCCTTCTCTTGTGTAGAAGGGATAGCTCTTGGGCTAGGCTCATAGTGGATTGCCCCTTTGCTGATGATAAAGTGGAAGCTCTATTTTCCTCCTCCACTACATGTGGCTACTCCTCCTTGAATATGACATTGCGAATCGCCATGATCTTTTTAGCCTTAGGGTCATAAAGCTTATAAGCCTTGTTATCTTCAATATATCCTAAAAAGATACATTTGATGCTTTTTGGTTGATACTTGTCTCTCTCCCTATCTAGAACATGTACATAATATTAACTTCCAAATTCTTTTAAATGGGAAACAAATGGCTTTTTACCAATGTAGGCGTCTTGTGGAGTCTTTCCAAGTGCATTAGTGTAGCTTCAAATTCAAGATGTAGACAGTAGTGTTGATAGCCTCCACCCAAAATTGATTAGGCAAGCTCTTTCCCTTCAAAATGCACCTTGCCAGCTCCACGGTGGTTTGATTCTCACGTTCTACAACACCCAAGAAGGACTTCATTAGCAGAAATCAATTGTTCTTTGAAGTCCTTGATCTTTGTCAAAAAATTGTCCATAGAATCACCTTCATTCATATGCTCACTCTCTAACTGTTTTTTGAGGTAAGCAACATGAGCCTCATTCCTAGCCTGGTAATGTGGTAAGTGTATCCCAAGCATCCTTAGCTGTTCTGCAAGAGCGAATCTGAGGAATAATGGCATATTTGATAGACAAGGCTATCAATGCATGTGCTTGAGCATCTCTGTCATCCCAATGAATTAGCTCTGTAGTAGGTGCAACAAGGACCACAACACAAATAGGAATCTGCAGAATATCACCATCTTCCATGCCATCAACATCAACTTCAGTACCTATATTTGTAGGTGTAACAGGATGTTTTTCAACACCCTACACAATATTCTACAGTCCTTTTGTGACCAATACATGGCGCATCATATAAGCCCACAATGGATAATTGGTACCATCCACCTTATCCTCAATAGCCAACATACCAAATACATCACTACTTTTAGCCATGGCCATTGACGAAAATACCTTGATGCAAAAAAATGACTGTATCTTAAAAAGTTGAACAGAACTACCCAAAGGAGTTCTGCTAAACGTGTGGCAGACTTTGAGATGCTTCTACTAGCGAACCGAAACCTATATATATCTTTGGCACAAAAAGATGAAATTGCGTGCACAAGCACTACAATAGTGCGTTTGGAGGCCAAAACTAGCTGAGATTGCAATTTTGAGATTGTGATTGGAGGAGTGTTGATGATGCCCTAGATGAAGCAGTGACTTGCTCTGATACCAATTGTTGGAGTTAGACATCTGCGGAAGCACGCGAACAACATAAAGAAGAAGGAGAAGCTTGTAGAACAACACACAATACTGAATATATTGTATTGCCACTAGAATGTACAAAGTTAAGTAACCCATTAGGGCAATAGGCATATATACAAGCCGAGGGAAAAAAACCTCCTAAAGAGGGAAAAAAGTGCCCCGACGGTTGTAATGTGTTCACACACATCACTACCTAAATCTATCAACAATGCTTGGCTCATTTTGTAAGTTATTGAGTGGTTATTGCTATGCCTACCCCATCCACTATCTAAAATTTCTTTTATAGTGTGCCCATTGAACGAGATAGGTAGGCAAGTAGCACTCATGTCCTTCACTACATTCTTCTAACTTATCATCTAGCACCTTCTTCACAATCAAACTATCTCATTTAAGCTTAGACTCTAAAGGTTTAGTCTAAGTGGAGATTGGTTCCACATGTTTGACCATTCTTTGCCATAAGTTTCTCTTTTTGCATAGTAGCTCCTCTACTATTAGCGTACACTTTACTTGGGTATTTTTCAATACTTCCATGCTTGTTGTACTTTTTGCATTTTGGGACATAGGAAACCTAATGGATGTTGCCTTCTTCATTATAGAATCTCTCCCATATCCTACCATATATTGTGCGGATTCCATGAGATCTATTTTTCCCCCTTTTTCTGAGAGATCATTTATTGAAACACTCTCATTCAAGAGACAATCCATGAATTTCGATTCATTAAAATCTTGAACCTCTTTTAGCACTGCTTCTTCTCCATCTTTCCTCTCTTTCTTCCATCTTGCTTCTTGCACCTAATCCCATAAGTACTCTGGAAACTTCTCCTGTACTTCTGAGATCACTGAGTTGAATTCTACCTCATTATTGTTCCAATTGTCTAATTCATTAGCAATAGGCTATGGAGTTGAAGATCCAATATAATCTCGTACAATCCCATTATCAATGGGGTTTTCTTTCTGCGAGGTTTACCATGAGATAAGTGTGGTTCTCAATCCATCATTGAGGTGAGGATAGGCTTTTGAAAAACAACTGTGTGCTTCTCCCTAAGGATAGCTTCCGCAAGAATTTTACATGACAACTCAATGAGTTGTTTGTACATGCTAAGCCTTTCTTTCTCTGTTGAGCGTCATGGTAATGATAGTGGTGTCTCTCTACATTAGGTCCATTTTTTAGTGGAACCTCATAGGCTTTAAACATCATCTCTAAGTCCTCAAAAAGGGGACCTACAAGTATAGAACTAGCTCTCTTCTTCTCAGAAGTGTTCTTTTTTGGATGCTACTAATTTTTCTTACGAAACCTAATTGCATGCCTCTCATAAATCCTTTTCTAGAATTTCTACTTTCTTCCTCCATTTTGACTAATTTTCTCGGGAAGTTGCTTCCAATTCAAGTTCTTTTCATCTTCTTCTTTATCGTAGATGGCTATAGATTGAGGGATTGAGGAGGTGAAGTTTCTTCTTTCTCATTTGATGATCGCCATGTTATTTCTTGAAGAAGCACTTGCCCTTCAGAATCACTACCACTTTCTAAGATCTTAGCCATTTTCAATGGGAGTAAGTAGTGTTTTGAGGGTTATGATGACATTCTTTAATTAAGTGCTCTTTCCTAGAGCCCTCACAAAATCCTTCAATGTTCCAAGTAAATGTCCTAGATGGTTTAGGATAATTATTGAGGAATTTGGATCTCCACTCCACGCTTGATAGAAAATGGAGTCAAACATGCTTGATTATCGAATGGGAATTCAAGTTCAGCGATGTGTGGCATCTCCTCATTGAAAATAAAGAAAATCTTCTTATGTGGAAAATTCTCTATCATGGAATTCGGATGAACATGAAAGCAAACAAGATTTGTGGGGCTGCTCCTTGGTGTAAGCGATGCTTTAATGACGTAGAAGATTTTCGACACCTTTTCTTCTCATGTCCCAAGAGTCGCTTGGTTTGGCAAAATTTAAGGTGGGTTCTATCGTTACGGTCCCTAGTTAACTAAAAACAGGACCTAATTGGTGAAGTGATTGAGTGCTTTGTGGCTTTGTGGAAGCTATTAGATGAGAAACCCTATGGAAAATTTGGAAGGAGCGATGTGTTGTTAAATTCAAGGGAAACCCTAAAGAGTGGTCAATCAACAAACATCTAAGCGTATTAGGAAGAAAAATCGACAACTATAAGAAGTTTTTGCCTTTCATGCATCACATGATTCTCGTCTCAGAGAACAATAAGATTCGAAGTAGATGGGCTCCCCACGAGGGAGAAAAAGATATTATGAACCTGATCTACAAGTGTTGGCATCATACGGGAAGAAGCAGGTACGGGCATACATACAGATCTAGCATTGAGGCAACCCATTAAAATTTTTCCAAACCTTACATCATTTTAAAAGTGATTCTCATCACTAAAAACCCTTGTAAATACTGTTTCACCTTTTTGTAGCTCCATTTTGTACAAGCCGAGGAGTCCTCAAGCTTGGGGAGCCTTAGAAGTAGTTGCCTGCCAATTTTCATATTTTTTAGATCTTGTTTGAGCCCTCAAATAAGCCCTGGAACCTAATTTTTAACTAGGCCGGACATTAGGTCTGGACAGGGCCAAAGCTAATCAAAAAACTATAAATAGAGCTAGAGAGCTCATTTTTGAGGTAGCTTCTTGTAGTTTTGAGCTTGTATGAGAACGTGCTTGTAATAGAAGTGATTCCATTGTCTTACTCTCTTTGTTCTTGCTGTGTGTGTGCGTGTGTGTGTATGTGTGTGCATGTTGGTATGCTTCTCACTCACACATTTGTTCCTTCACTTGCTCGAGGTCTTCATACCATCCTCATGTCTTCCCGGATTGACATTAAAGGAGGTGCTACTCATCACTGAGCTACACCAAATTTTGGCGCCGTTGCCGGGGATTCGAGCTTTGAGGACGAGCGTGTGATGGTAAGACGTAGAGAGGACGTGTTGGTATGGTAAGAAGTAGGTAATTTTCTTGTTTTCATCTCCATCTCCATCTCCATCTCCACCTCCACCTCCATCTCCTTCTCCACTTCATATTCCCTCTTCCTTGTCATTCTCCTCATTTGCTTAGTGCGAGTTTGAGAGAGAGCGAGTGTGTAGTGTTGTTTTTTGTGTGTTTTTGCATGTTTCTTGCAGGTTTCAGCAGCATCACCATCTTCAACAAGCTCAGTAGCTACAGAATCTTTCTGCGCAAGCCCCGAGGCGTCGAGCTCGAGCTATCGCGACACATCGAAAAGTTGACCCAATCACAATTCTGAGTGCACCACGACACTGCGCAGGCTGAGAGCTCATAGAATCACTAGCCTGATCAGGAAAATTCACCATATCCCGACCTATCGTGACACACCGAGGTATCGCGACACACCGAGGTATCATGACACTTCGACCTATCGTGACACACCGACCCGACTTACCGCGACACTTCCACCTATCGCGACACTTCCACCTATCGCGAGACTCCCAAGTATCGCGACACTTCGAGGTATCGTGACACTTCGACCTATCGCGACACTCCCAAGTATCGGGACACTTTGACCTATCGCGATACTCCCAAGTATCGCGACACAACGACCTATCGTGACACTCCCAAGTATCGCGACACACCGACCTATCGCGACACTCCCAAGTATTGCGACACACCGACCTATTGCGACACTCCCAAGTATAGCGACACGCCGACCTATCACGACACTCCCAAGTATCGCGACATACCGACCTATCGCGACACTCCCAAGTATTGCGACACACCGACCTATCGTGACACTTCCACCTATTGCAACACTTCCACCTATCGCGACACTTCGACCCGACCTATCGCGATACACCGGCTTAACGCATGAAATTTTTAGGGTGAATTAATTTATTGAATCGAGGTACCTTTGGGGATTAATTTTGGACACATTGGGATGATATTAGAGCTTTAGAAGTGGGCAAAATACCAAAAACCAGGGAGGAATTTCCTGCACCCTGAGAGCCTGTTTTGACCCCTAACTGCCTGATTGGTCATAACTTCACCATACGAACTCCGATTGAGGAGATTTTGGTCTCGTTGGAAAAGGTGGACCTTGACTAGTTTTTGTAAGAATCATACGTGGAGTTTAGAACATGTATTTTTAAGTTGGCCTTTAGGTGGGACTAGGTGGTCATAAGATTTTGGGGGTACAGTGAGTTACTCCAAGGGGGGCCTGCAATTGTTGATGTGTGTCTTTCAATCCATTGGGGTAAAGGAGCTATATTAACTTGTGAACTTTTGCAAGAACATTGCATGCACTCAAGGCATTCCAAGGAAAGCTAGCAAGGGTGAGTACCAAGCTGAGGAGAAGGCTTCCTAGGCTGGTGTAGCAGTCTGAGCAACCAGAGGATTGAGGTTGGAAGTTCTCTCAACCCTCCTTTGTCAATTCCTAGCTTAGGCTAGTGCGACTTAGGTGTGGTGATTAATTAGAGCAATGCTAGGCACGAATAAAGTCCAAGAGAACTAATCAACTAAGTACAAGCATTAAGTAGAGCTTAAGTGTGAAAATTCTAAGGAACAAAAGTAAACTTGAATCGAGCAAATATCAAGTACGAAATTCACTTAAGTACTCTTGACGACGTGATTTCAAACAAGAGCTTAACACAATATTCAACTAAAAAGAACAAAGTGATTGGTGTAAATTAACCTGCAAAGAGAGTGTACTTGGGACCAAGGGGGTAGAGAAACTAGGCATATGAACCTTAGGTCAGGCAGACACTTAGGCCGAGACCGACAAAGCCTCAGATCTTCTGAAGCTAGTGTCAATCACACTGCTAGGTCTTGGGCCCAGCAGTTGAGTGATTACCCATACACTCCCCGATCAGAAACAAGTGATTATGAGATGTCCTATAACATGGAGAGACCAGTAGGTAGTTCAGGGGTGGCGTACCTAGAAAAGCCAGAAGGACCCTACAAGACTCAATTGGAATACATCAAGACTAATCGTCTAGGTGCTCGCATCTACGAAGACGGCCTGAGAAGATCTGTGGTCCAGATTAAGAACCCCGATCAACCCCATGGACTAGAACACCCGGTAGTCAAGTTCGAGAATGGAGCATACCTAGATAAAGAAGGGACTATTTATGTAGTCACCACCCTTCCAGATAGAACAGACGAGTTTGGGAATGTGATCGCAGAGACCGACATGGGTGATATAGAGCAAGGGAACTTAGAGAGAGAGCCGAGGACTCCCCGTGGTAAATCAGTCTTGACTAGAATCATGACTCTAGAGTGGATTCCCCAGGATAATAAAAGCATAGATTTGCTTTTAAACCGAGAAACCGATGAGGCTTTTTGGAGATATAAGCCTGCCCAGCCTCATGAAGTAGGTGCTCTCACAATCTATGAGTTTAAAGACCTTGATAGCCCAGGCAAAGTAACCTACCTAGACAATACATCAGAGAGGATCTTCGTGGTCACTGAGCATGGCAGACATGCCTACACTTGGAAGGGTGAATTTGTTTTTCCCCAACCTCGGTCCAATGTGTCCTACAGTCACCAAGGAGCTGGGACCTCCCAAGCGCATGGAACTCAACGAGATAGAAGTAGAGACAGACCTGAAGTAAGCTTTGCCAACCCCTTGGGAAGAGAAAGGATGAGAACAAAAACAGATAGAGAAGAAATCGAGAGACCGAGAGCCCCAAGGAACCAAAGAAATGCTGACGATTTCCCTTTGCCAAGGCCGAGAGAACACACTAGGACCCTAAGGCCAACCCAGTTGGTGAAGTCCATGAAGAACTATTTCGATGGCACAGGAGACCCATACGATCATGTAGCTGAATTTAGACAAGTCTTGAGAGATGAACAAGTGGAGGACCTATTCACGCAATACAATGCTTTTGGTCTAACCCTTAGGAACACTGCCCTTACATGGTTTCAACCCCTGAATGAGAGGCAGTTTAGGGGCATAGACCAACTTTTAGAGGCTTTCGTCACGGAATTCTCTAAGAGTGGCATACGCCATAATACCTCCTCCCTGATTCATAGCTTTAAGCAAACACCTCAAGAGACGGTCAGACTAGCAGGAAGACGGTTTAGGCAATACCTAGAGAGGTGCCCAATGCCTGAGTTACCCACACCAGCCAAGCAAGTGGCTTTGTTCTTAGATGGATTGTTGAGCACCAAGCTCAGGTCATATGTATATCTGAAGGACCCCAGAACTATAGAAGAATGCGTACGCATATGCATAGACATTGAGGATAATCTAGGCGAGGAGTTGGAGCTATCAAAAATCTACAAGGATTCGGATAGCTCTAGTAGCCTTATGTCGGGTCAATCCACATCCATTGAAGAACTTGCAGAAAAGGTAGCTCAAAAACTAGGAGTCTCTAGTAAACAAATCCCAAGATTTGCCCAAGTAAAGAGGTGCTATACTTGTGGAGGTGACCATATGGCGAACGTATGTCCCATTATGGCTCAACCCCAAGTGAATCCTAGCAGCCAGTACTGCACCATAGAACGGAGATACACAAATCACACAGCACAAGAGTGCCCATACAATAAGCAAGCGGTTAGGCAAAAGGCTACCCTCAGCCCTATCCACAACAGGGAAGATATCAGAACCAGTACCCACCACAACAGTATGCTAGGCCTCAACAAACCTATCAACCACAATATTAGGCCTAGCAGAGACCTCAACCAGTGCTAGCACAACAACCCCCTACTCCAACCAATGTGATCCTAGTGAAATATGCATCTGCTGAAGAAAATCTGAATAGAGCCATAGTCCCAGTCTCACCGTTGCTATCAGACAGTGATCCAAGTGACCATATTTTTGACTCCACACATATTGATAGCCCACATGCTTACTACATGCAGTCACCCGAGCATAACGAGTCATACTATTATGAGGACCCAAGTGAAAATAGTGGGGAACCTGAGTATGCTAATGTCATGTACACAAACCTTTCTTCATTTTGCTTCTACAGACGCTTGTTTTCTTCAAGGGCTGTAGCCATGTGTTTTCTGAGTAGAGTCAAATTTTGCCGGACTCTCAGATTATCTATTTGGTAAACCTCCAGTAAGGCTTCGAGTTGTTTGACACCTGGCGCTTGTGATGGTTGGGGTGTCTCCAGAAGGGTTTGACGAGCTTGCTCGAGTGTGGTGTAACGTTGATTGAGGTCTGCATTTTCTTCTTCTAGAATTGTAAGCCGTCTCTGTAGTTGTTGATGATTCGTAGTCAGTTGATGATGACGGTCTTCAAGAGCCTGATACTCACTCTGAAGTTGATACACGCATTGATGTAATGCCATGAATATACTATTTACATTAAACGATGCAGGGAAAGATGAAGATGCAGGGGGAATGGGGAAGGGGAAGGGAGTTCTGAATGCTGTGGAGTCAAGTGGTGAGGTAGGTGGAGGGGGTATGGGAGATTGAGGCTACGTGGGGGGTGGAAGTGGTGCTATGACTGGTGATGTTTCCATTGTGTCGAACATGTGTGTAACTGTGTAGATGGGAACAGTGGGTGGGGTGGATGTGATATTTGTGAAGAGTGTTGTGAAAGTGGGCATGGTAACTCCTCTGAATTGGATACCGGGAGAGAGAGGAATTCCCATGACGACTGTGGTGATGGCAGAAATAGGTGTGGTAGTGCCAGGTGGTGAGGTGACTTGTGTAGTGAGAGGTGAGGTGGGGGGTGAGAGTGGTTCTGCCTGATGTGCTTTGTTTGTGTGTTACCTCCTGGTTCTGATACATTGATGTGGATTTGTTTGTCGGATCGCATGGGGCGAGTAGGTACTCGTTTCTCAAATCGATGAATATAAGTCATGGCTGCATGAACAGCCTCATCTAAGCCTACTGCATCAGCGTGCAGGTTCATTGATTCGATAAACATGTCATCCACACCTTCCTCGGCTAACATTTGGCTCATGATCATCTTTCCTGTCTCGAGCGATAGTTTGTGTTGTTCTTGAACCCGCTTCATGGTTTTGTATAATCTTTTTATTTGGGCCGAGTATGCCGGGGCACTTGCTAGTTCTGAAAGTTCTTCATATTCTTGATCATACTCCTCGTTTGCCTCTTCTTCTTCTGTCTCTTCTTCATCCTCTTCTACTTCGACTACTCTTGGTTGGGTCGGGGCTGAAGTTGTAGTAGTAGGTTTTTGTCCTTGGGTCTGCTCTGCTTCTGTCTCCAGGTTAGACTCATTGATCAAACGGGCAATTTCTTCATCTGTCAAATCAGCAAGGGTGTAACCTTGTGGGAACTCCAAGTCCGATGGAATCGGAGGGAACACCAGGTTGGGTCGTTTTGCACTTGGTCTGGGTAGGCGAATTGTAAATGGTCGGACACGCCTCGTTTGTGGAGGAGTAACTTCTGGGGTGGTGGTGGCTCCCCTGGCTTGAGCACATGGTAATTGAACTCCCCCTCTCATTTTCTTCGATGGAGGACCCGTCGTTGATAGCCGTCTTTGGAACTCTTGGGCCCTGGACCATACTAGTGCTCTTTGAATGGGCACGTTGTATGCTAAGCACCTGTAAATTATTCTTGTGAGAGCACAGCATCCATGAAGTACATTTTTCTGTTTCTTATTCCACTGTTGATGGGCTAGGTGTATTTGATCGATGATCCAGTGTGGTATATTGATGGTGAGATTCTCTGTCTCCGCTAGGTACAAGCTAAACCATATCTTTTTTTGTGGCATAGTGAAGCGTTCTTGGGCGGGAAAAGCAAAATGCTGCATGATCGTTCGTAGGTGGAGAGCAATGGTAGGTGTCATTGCTACCACGTCCTTCAATTTATTGAGATCCTTATGCTTCATCCTGCCTGGAACCAACATTTCTTTCTCAGTGGGAATATGCATACCTTGCATGTTCAATGCTTCCCGTACCAAATTGAGGGTCAGTTTGAATCTCTTGAGTTTGTGGTCTGGCAATAGTGAGGGTAGCACAAAAGTACTATCGCCTCCCTTGGCCCTGCTAGGAGTGATGGTACTGATAAAATAGGAGCAATGTAGGAAATCTGGCTTAGGCAAATGTGCCCTGAAATAGCTATCCAAGCCCGCTTTGGTCCATACCGATCGCATTACTTCTGCATTCTGGTAGTTCTCAAATTCGCGAGTGAAGAAATGGTAGCATCCCCATTTGCCATTGAACTCAATTTCTGCTTCCCAGAAGTAGGTGCCATCACCCAATGGCCCTACGACATCACTAAACCAATGAGCGTGTTTCCCCACTTGAGAAGTGTGTCCCTGAGGAGGATCCTGAATAGGGAGCACATGCACCGCTTGAAGTTCTTGAGGCCTCTCGGTGAGTGGTGGTTCAAGGAGGAGGGTTTCAATGTCCACAATCTGTACGCTAGACCCTGCCTGGGAACTGGTGCCTCCTGTTTCTGCCATTGTTATTGCTTGCTTGCTAGTTCTGTGAGAATATAGAATCATGCGTTAATATTGTAATGGACAAGATAGAACACTTTTTGTCCCCGTTACAACATTATCATGAGGTGAGTAATGGGTTAGTGGGTCAGTGAGTGCTCGATGATTGTGTGTGTAGTTAATGAATGGATAGTCCTACGAGCTAGATGGAAAGATGCAGTGTATGAGTGATGTAGTTCGCAAGTGAGAATGAATTTTACACATGGGGTTCGGGGGTTTTATTACAAGTTTTAGGCTGCCAAACACAATGGATGGCTTTTGGTTTTGGTCTAGTGGAGACTCTGGAGGGCTTTATGAGTATGTCTGCTTGGGAATGAGGCATTTTTGGGACCCTTTTACAAGTGAGTCTGTTCGTGCTTCTGGGCGACTGTGTGTTCGTGCGTATTAAACAAGAGTGGGTAACGGCTCCTTGAGTGAGTGAACCCTGTCGTGTATGATGTGATTCGTGCGTGACTAGTTGAGCCCGCAAGCAAGCCTTAGGCACCCAAATTTTTCTTGATTGTGGGCCAGCCTTCATCGATTTCTTGGGTACCCAGATAAATTTCACTTTCTCAAAAGAAGTTTTGGGAGTCTTCTTATTAATATCATGTCGGTGATTACTAATAGGAAGTTGAGATGGTCGTTGTCGCTTGACTGTAATAGGCCGCTCGCCTTTCCGCACCCACACTTGTTTCAATGGCTGAGACATCCTGCTTCACACGTTCTTTTGGCCTTCAGCATGGGTAGTCTTCAGTAATAGATATGCCTTTAGTTGCTGCCTCCCTCTGGCCTTTGGAAAAGAAGGGAGTTCCGTTGAGTCCTTGACTTCTTTATTGAGATCACCATTCCTCTACATCACATAGCTTTGGACAAGAACAGCATGGTCAACTTCATGTGTACCCCTGGGAGGACCAGGAGTCTGTGCCTTTCCTAGTTCCTTGAGTGTTCCATTATCTAACTCAATTGTAATTCGACTCTGATTTACCCATACCTGAAGAAGTCCATTTCTTAGGTTTAAGTTGACTGCATGGTCATAGATCCAGTCTTGACCCAAGACCAGAGGCTCTGTGAGATCCTCATCTTGACACACTAGTACTTTAACTGTCATTAGAACATCTTGAATGGAGAGGGGAAGTTCCACCTCGCCCATGCAAGGGGTTTCCACACCTCCCAATCCTATGAGATATGCCTCTATAGGATTAACTTTTAACTTCAATTCTTGACAGTAAGAGAGTTTAACGGCACTAGTGGCTGCACCTGAGTCAATCAAGGCCCGTGCAGTCCTTGCACTCTTTCCTTGTCCTATCTCTAAGGTCATAAAAGGGCATCGATCGATTATTCTTTGGGAACTTATTCCTGAGACTTCACACATTGCCACATGATATCCTGGATCCTCATAGGCACCCGTCCTAGGTTGAACCCTACCCTGTCGTCTCAACTTCATCCTTCTGATGCGTTCTAAAGCTTCTGCTTGAGCTTCTTCTCGAATTCGTTTTTCTTCTTCTTTGCGTTTCTTAGCAGTGTTGAGTCGGCTTAGCACCTCTTCAGTCAGAGGTTCCTGATATAACTTGGCTCTGCACCCGCTTATGTAGCTCGGTAGAATATCGCCTTCTAATGTGGCTAGTTGTACTGCTCCACTCAATGAGATCCAAAGAATTAGACTCGAAGTCTAATCCCTCTTGGCTTATTCTTTTGCTTGCCTCCTCTCTTCCTTGATTTTTTTCTTCCTTGGCAGATCTTGCAATTATGCTCTCTAACTTCTCTAGGAGTCCATCCAAGTGCAATTGTGTCTTAGCTGAGCTAGAGTAGTTGAAGAGACGACTGGCTTCAAACATAGTCTGAGCCAACGCGACCATTTTCGCGCAAAGCTTGGTTCTTTCTATCTCTAGGTCAGCTCTAGGGTAGCACTTGTCATGATCTGTCGCGTTTGGCCCTTCTTGGATTCTGGCTTGATATGCCTTAAGCATCATGTCTATGTCTTTAGGAGTGGGGTCAGCTAACACTGATCCTAGTCTAGGGGGTGGTGGGATGGTCTTAGGTAGGTGGACAGATGGTGGGTCAGATGGTGATGGAAATGAGGGTGGTGGTGGTATGTGAGAGTTTGTTTGAGAGGTGAGTTCAACAATTTTTGTTTTTGTTTCTCTTATGCTTTCTTCTAAGTTGCTCATTTTTTTGGACCATTGTCTTTTCATTCTTTCTCGACTATCCCTCCAGGCTCTCGACCGTTTCTTGGCTATGCTCTCAGTTTCACTAACTTCTGCACTCTTCTCTTGACCTATTCCTGGGTTCTGTTGCAAAGCCTGGGCCCTAGTGACCACTTTGCACTGGTGCAGTGGAAGTGACACTTCCTGTTGAGTCTACAACTAACCCAATAACGTTAATTGGAGTTATTTTTGGCATATTATTGGGATTCTTTGGGCAGTCTCGTAAGAGATGCTCCTTCTTGCAATCTTGGCAAAAGCCTTGAATTGTCACTGACTGGGGTTGTGTAGGTGGAGGTAAGGGGCAATCACGAATGAGGTGATCTCCCTGACATCTGTAGCATGGTCCTCTAGGGAATGGGGGTCTTACTTGTCTAGGTTGAGGTCTAGTGTTGGGATTTGCGTACATGACGTTTGTGTAATCAGGCTCCCAACTAGGTTCATTCGGTTCTTCACTATAGTAGGACTCACCACGTTCAGGCGACTGCATGTAGTAAGCCTGTGGACTATCTATGTGAGTGGAATCAAAACTATGATCACTCGGGTCACTTTCTGAGAGCAATGGAGTCACTGAGACTATGGCTCTATTCATATTTTCTTCTGCAACTGCATACTTTACAGGAATCACATTAGCGGGGGTCGGAGGTTGTTGAGCTAACACAGGTTGTGGACTTTGTTGGTTTTGGTAGAGTTGTTGATAGGATTGCTGCGGTCTACCATATTGTTGTGGAGGGTACTGGTTCTGGTATCTTCCCTGTTGTGGATAGGGCTGAGGGTAGGTTTGTCTAACCGCTTGCTTATTGTATGGACAGTCTTGTGCTGTGTGATTTGTGTATCTCCGTTCTATGGTGCAGTATTGGCTACTAGGATTCACTTGGGGTTGAGCCATGATGGGACATACGTTCGCCATATGGTCACCACCGCAAGTATAGCACCTCTTTACTGGGGCAAACCTTGGGATTTGTTTGCTAGTGACACTTAGTTTTTGAGCTACTTTCTCAGCGAGTTCCTCAATTGATGTGGATTGTGAGGAAGAGAGGCTAGAAGCACTATCAGAATCTTTGTAGATTTTTGAAAGCTCTAGTTCCTCCCCTAGGTTATCCTCGATGTCGATGCACATGCGTACACACTCTTCTATGGTCCTAGGGTCCTTCAAGTACACATAGGATCGCAACTTTGTACTTAGCAATCCATCCAATAATAAAGCCACTTGTTTGGCAGGTGTGGGTAACTCAGGAACAGGGCATCTCTCAAGATACTGCCTAAATCTTCTTCCTGCAAGTCTCACAGTCTCTTGAGGGGTCTGCTTGAAGCTGTGTATCAATGAGGAAGTAATATGCCTTATGCCACTTTTAGAGAATTCGGTGATGAAAGCCTCTAAAAGTTGGTCTATGCTCCTAAACTGTCTCTCATTCAATGGTTGAAACCACGTAAGGGCTGTGTTCCTAAGTGTTAGACCAAAGGCATTATATTGCGTGAACAGGTCCTCAACTTGTTCAGCTCTCAAGACTTGCCTAAACTCGGCCACATGATCATATGGGTCTCCTGTGCCATCGAAGTAATTCTTCATGGACTTAACTAACTGAGTCGGTCTCAAAATCCTGGTGTGTTCCCTAGGCCTTGGCAGAGGGAAATCATCAGCATTCCTTTGGTTCCTTGGGGCTCTAAGTCCCTCAGGTTCCACTCTATTTGTTTCTGTTCTCATTTTGTCTCTTCCCACTGGGTTGGCAAAGCTTACCTCCGGTCTATCTCTATGTCTGTCTCTTTGAGTTCCATGAGCTTGGGATGTTCCAGCTCCTGGGTGACCAAAGGACACATTCGATCTTGGTTGGGGGAAAATAAATTCACCTTTCCAAGTGTAAGCATGCCTATCATTTTCTGTAACCACAAAGACCCTCTCTGAAGCATGATCCAAGTAGGTCACTCTGCCTGGACTATCAGGATCTTTGAACTCATATATCATGATTGTTCCTACCTCATTCGGCTTATCAGATCTATATCTCCAAAAGGCTTCATCAGTCTCTCGGTTCAGGAGTAGATCTATGCTCTTATTGTCTTGAGGAATCCACTCTGGTGTGATAATCCTAGTGAGAACAGATTTACCTCGGGGGGTTCTACGTTCTACACCCATGTTTCCTTGCTCTAGGTCACCTAAGTCCGTTTCTGGGATCACATTCCCAAATTCATCTGTCCTATCTGGGTGACTGGTGACTACATATATTGTCCCTTCTTTGTCCAAGTATGCTCCATTTTCAAACTTGACTGCTGGATGTTCTAGTCCAATGGATTGGTCAGGGTTTTTGATCTGGACCGATCTTCCTAGGTCTTCCTCATAGATGCTAGCACCTAATCGGTTGGTCTTAAGGTATTCGAGTTGCGTCTTGTAAGGGCCTTCCACCCTATGTAAATATGGCACTCCGGAGCTTCCTGTAGGTCTCTCCATACCGTGGGACATCTCAGACTCGCTAGTCTCAGAGCTAGGGTAGTATGAATGATGACTCAACTGCTGGGCCCAAGACCTAGCAGTATGATTGACACTAGCCTCTGAAGATCTAAGACTTTGTCTATCTCTCCCTAGGTGTCGTCCTGATCTAAGGTTCATATGCTTAGCTGAGCAATCCCAATTTTTACCCAAGGTACAACCTCGTTGCTAAGTTCTTCTGTATCAGTTACTTGTTCTTTTTTAATTGCCCTTAGGGTGTCACTCCTTGTCCATTTAATCTTCGTCGCAAGGAACACTTAAATTTTATCATACTTTGAGTGTGGTCGCTCAATTTAAGTTCTTTTCCCTTAGGTTGTTTCGCAATTGTAATCTCCTAACACTTGCACTTGAGTGATTAGAGTTCTTGGACTTGGTCGTTCTTAACGTGTCCTTAATTAATCAAGACCTCTATCCGTACTTAGCCTATGCTAGGGATTGACAGAGGGTGTTGAGAATTTCCAACCTTAATCTTCTTCCCTTGGTTGCCCTTGTATGCCCAGGAAACGTGTTCCCAAGCTCGCACTTACTCCTTTGATGCTCGCAACGAACCTGAAAAAGTCCACAATTAGCTCAAGAATTGAATTCAGTTGACAGACAAATCACTTCCATGCATGTAATTCACAGACCCAATTGCCTTTTGCCTCTATGGAAAACAATCCCAAGGGAAACTTAGTTTTCCTACTCCGGGGTATGGTCACTTCAAATTACCTATCTAATAATCCTGACATTAATTCTACCGTAACCAGTGGAAGTTTTGGTTGTACTCCCCACGAGCTTTCCAACAAAACAAAAATCACCGCAATCGGATTTCGTATGAGGAGGTTATGTTCGTTCAGGGTTTTGGGGCTAAAACAGGATTTAAAACAGGTTAACCGGTAGACAGGACTTCTCAAAATGCTCTGGGTATAGGCCTCACAATGCTCTACTAACCCTTAAAATTTCCCCACAATTTGCCAAAAAAATTAGACCACTATTTTTTGCCCTAAAAAATTGGCCAAATTTGCCTGTCAATCGCGTTCGCAAGCTCTGTCAATCGCAATTGATAGGTCAATCACGATCGACGTGTCGGTCGCGATTGACAGGTCCGTCGTGGCTGTCAGCCGCGATTGATGGGTCAATCGCGATTGACACGTGGCCCGGATTTTCAGTCGATCGTGGTCAGTCGGTCGTTGACTCTGTCGGTCACGATTGATGGGTCGATCGCGATTGACAGGTCTGTCGCGAGGGTCTGTCCGTCGTGGTCAAGAAATCGTTGACTGGGTCGATCGCGATTGACAGGTCCGTCGGGGCTGTCAGTCGCGATTGACTGGTCGATCGCGATTGATGGCTCGCGATTGACACGTGTCACGCGTAGGTTTTGTCAGTCGTGGTCAGACGATCGTTGACTCTGTCGGTCGCGATTGACGTGTCGATCGCGATTGACAGGTCAGTCGGCAAGTGTCCGTCGTGGTTTGTCGATCGCGATTGACAGGTCGATCGCGATTGACAGAATTCTGAGGAATTTCAAAATTTTAAACACATATTCATGCAGCTCTAGGCCTGTACATCACAGTTATACACTTTGTTTTGCAAAATAACCAACTTTTCTGTCGGTCGCGATTGACAGAGGTCAACGCCTCGGGACCTGCACAGTCAAATTTTTTACCTGTTGAAGCTGGTGCAGCTGCTGGGGGTGCTGATTCCTGCAGAAAATCTCAAAAAACACAGAAAATCACAAGCACACAAATGCTCTCTCGCTCTCTCTCACAAGTGAAATGAGGGAAATGGTATGGGTGGGGTGATATGACCAAAAACTCAAATTTTTCGCGATGATGGAGATGGATGTGGGAGATGGTGAGGATGATGATGGAGATGATAAAAACAAAAGAAAATAGATAAAAGTGAAGAAAATACCTATGAGTCCAACGCCTCAACTCTATGTTTTACCATCCCACGCTCGTCCTCAAAGCTCGATCCCCGGCAATGGTGCCAAAATTTGGTGTAGCTCAGTGATGAGTAGCACCTCCTTTAATGTCAATCCGGGAAGACGTGAGGATGGTATGATGACCTCGAGCAAGTGAAGGCACAAGTGCGTGAGTGAGAAGCACACAACATACACACACACGCGCACACAGTAAGACAAAGAGAAAGACAATGGAGTTCTCTTAGATTACTTTCAAAAAACTCATACAAATTCAAATCTATTACAAGCTAACCCCAAAAATGAGCTCTCTAGCTCTATTTATAGTTTTTGACTAGGTTTTGGCCTTGTGCAGACCTAGTGTCCGGCCTAGTTAAAAATTAGGTTCTCTGCCCTATTTGGAGGTTCAAACGGAGTCTAAAAAATGTGAAAACGGATAGGTAGGTACTGCTAAAGCTCCTCAAGCTCAAGGACTCCTTGGCTTGCACAAAATGGAGCTACAAAAATATGAAATGGTATTTACAATGGTTTTTAGTGATGAAAATCACTATTTTTGTAGGGATTTCTTCTAACATTTTGACATACATTGCCTGGAGCTCCCTACTTGCTCCTTCTTCTTGTGTGCCCAACTCTTTGATGCCTGAAAAATTTAAATGGCCTACTTGCCAGATCTTCTTTGACTACTGTGTCTGCTTGTGCTTTCTCTTCGCTCCGACTCCCTTCGTAGGCTTCCTTGTCTTGTGAATCCTTCAGTTCCTTGACTACTGCCAACACTCTCCATCTTTTAGGTTTCATCTTTTGAGGAATAAATGGAAGTGTACAAACTTATATAGGTTCATTGCAAAGTGTGACAACTCCTTCTTCACCTCTTTTAGACTCCAAAAAGCACTTTTTAGATTCTTCTTCACTTGCTCCAACTTCTTTAAAAAAGGAACTAAAAATGGAAAGTTTTATGATAGAAGATGAGAATTTTCATTATGAATGAAGAAATCTTTAAATGCCCCAATTATTGGTCACTCCAAACACTTCCTTTACTTCAATTCAGGTTCAACTTACCTTATCCTCCACCAACGTAGGTATTGATTCCCAGAAATAGTGCCCAACATGTCAAGCATTTGTAGAATTGCAAACATTTAATGAGCATATCAACATCAAGTGGTTTGTTGACTCACACCAAAGTATCAAGCAAGCATCTTATCTAGTCAAGGGCCTATAAAGCAATCAGAGAAACCTAAAGATAACCCTAATGGAAGAGCAGAAAGTGAGAATTTACCTATGATAAGACACACTTAAAATATCCATTTCCCTCTATATATAGGAAATGCAAGCCCGTATTGCATATCAAAACATGTTCTAATAGAAGAACCTACAAAAAGATAATTGTGTTAATGGAAAATAGACTCTATCTAAATTTAAAAAACTACCTTACCTTCTTTTGGAGCTCCATATGCATGCATGGTTCTCCCAATGCATGGAAAAGTTTGCTCCATACCTATAGATACTTTGGAGACACTCAACTCTCATAATAGATCTCACAATTGAGCCAAGAATGGAGAGAAAAATGAGCAAGAAGGCCAAGTTACGAGAATTCTTGAAGAGATTTTCATTCACAATAGCAAACATTTTATCAAAATGAGCTCTCGTTGAGCTTTACGAACATATAAAAAATTACTAACATAGTTAAAAATAGGCCTAGATTACTTATTCAATAAATTATCTAGATTATAAAGGTGTCTACACTAAAAAGATTGTAGTTAAATGTGGGTAATTTCCCATGCTCTTGGGAATGTCAAAAATTAATAGATGCCATTAAAATAGTATTTTCCTAAAAGGGGTAGCTGATTGCAAATAGTGGCTTTCTAAAAACAAAAAATTGTGCACGTGTTCTTTTGGATCTTCCATTGCTCCTCTTGCTCTCTTCATCTTCATCTATTGCTTCACTTTATTATGCTTTAGTGTTCCTTATACTGAATTTTGCATAACACTAGCTCTTGGAAAATAACCTCCTCCTCCCCCATCCAATGTAACTCCAATCAACTATGTAATAGTTAAAGGCAACCAAGAAAGGAGACTAATCATTGTATCCCCAAAGTAATACTTCCTTAAGTATGAGGTGGCATATAAATCCCCGTAACCTAGCCAAAATGATCGCAAAATGGAGAATCCTGTGTTGATGGTCAAATTAGTTAATGATGTGGCATGATGGAATTGGATTGTGCTACATTCATGTATATTTTGTTAGGAATCTCTACTTATTTAGAAGCATGTTTAGCGAGAGCCACCTAGATGATATTGTCTTAGATACCAAGGCCACCATTTCTTTCAAGATTTCCCTATGAAGGTTGGAAAAGGAACAACTAAAAGCAACCCCACTCAATCTTTTAGTAGTGGCAAGGATCTTAAATATTGAAGAAGAGAAGTGTTATAGGTAAATGTAAAAATGCTGATCATAAACGCAATATATATATATATATATATATATAGGAAGACTATAAGTGAAAGGATCCATTGGAAGAGGGAACATTTAAATTTATGACCAAAAGAAATAAGAGAACCATATGTGAATAGATGAAATAAAAAGAAATACACGATGGTTTAAAAGAGAAAAAATTAGAAGAATCACTAGTAGAGCCAAAGGAAAAAATGAAAGCTTACAAATAATAAGACATAGTGACACCGAGAAGTCTCAATTAGGACATGAGACATTGGTAAGAACACTAAAGGCTTCCCTCCTTGCATACTCAATGCTTTTTGATATGCCAATGCAGCCTACGACTTACCAAGCTAGGATTAAAGTAGTACCTACACGACTTCAACATGACAAGGTCTAGGAGTGAGCTCATTTACAAATGGAATAATTCGAAATGGATAGGACGAACAAGCATTGGAATCCATATTATAAGACCCTGTAAGGCATTCAAAAGCTATAAAGGTCCCTACCTTAAGAAATGATCTCACAAAACATTTGGAGCAAGCAAAACAATTTATGAAAATGAAAGTAGACACTAAAACGATTGTTCTATAATTTTTAAATTTATGAACAAGCCTTGGGAGATTAGTGGTTAAATACTTAGAAAGGTTGACCCTTAAAACCACTCCATCACCAAGATAATAAGCCAATATGAGCTGAAAAAATCGGGGCCCGTTGTGAAGTGTAAGACATTGATGTCCCTTGCATCTAAATTGTCAAGGGAGGTAAGTGATCACTATTCTTGATAGTGGTTTAGGTGTTGTTAATGCCACGAAAACCACTTGAAAAAATTAGGGAAGACCTACCCTAGAAACCACGAGGATGAAAATTCAACTTGTAGATATGCGAGTAGGAAGCTTGGTGAGTCTCGTGGAGGAAGAATCTCATCCACAATTCATTCTTGATTTACCATTCATTAGGAAAATGAAATTGTTCTAAGATTGGGGGCATGATGGATTATGGCTACATCATGTGGAAATCACCATTTACATAAGTCTAAATAAATCAGATAATCCATACATATCTCTTCTCCAATGGGATTAGATACATGAAAGGAATGCTTCCTACATCTATGATGATTCTCAATGTCCAAGGATCCTTCTTAGATCGATGGCAACTCAATGTACGACACTCTAAGGCTTCCCAAAAGGAGAATTGATGAAGAAAGATTGTGGAAATTAGAGGCCTAAATAACATCGAACAATGCCTTGGGGTTCTATATAATGATTGCATGTCTTTAAGGTTGGGATCTTTTATCTCTTCAGGTAAATGGAGATACTAGCTTCCCTACATGTGTTAGAGGACGATAATACTCTTTTTCATTGTTATGATCAAGTAGATTATGAAAAATTCCTTGAATATATGATACGAGTAGGGATGAATGAAAACCTAATGGAGGAGATTGAATGTTTGACTAAACGTTTGGAAACTTCTGTTGGAGTTTGGGGATTGTGAATGCACAAAAACAATAGGTGGAATGAGAAGAAGCTTAGGAGCACATATTAGATTTTACTACTATGTATAGAATGTAAAATGATAGGTATGCCTTTAGGCTTATGAGCATATATACAAGCCGGGGAAAGAAAACTTCTTAAAGAGGGAAAAAAGCACCTCGTATCACTACTAGAATACATTCACAAATCTTCCCTAGGAGTGATGCAATGAACAAGGGGATAACACTCATGTATAAGGAATCATCAACCAAAGTGGGATAAGGTCAATCTGTAGAAAGGACTAACCCCAAAGCTTTTCCAGAAGCTTCAAACTTTTCATGAGATAGAGCCTTTTTGAAAGGTCTACAACATAATTAACTTCTATGGGCACAAACGCCACATTAATCTCTTCAACAGAACTCTCTTCATTACATGATGATATATCATCTCAATGTGCTTAGTGGCAACATGAAATACTAGGTTCATTTTGAATGCTAATGCAGTTTAATTATCAATAAATATGGTGGTGGTAAAAGTTTGGCTAATAACCATATCATTCATAAGGCATCTCAATCACACACGCTCTATGTATGTTTGTGTGTGTGTATGTTTAACATAAATTATCGATGGTCACACATACATTATCAATGGTCACACATGTTTGAAATATGTGATACAAGCACTTACATATGCGCCGGTGCCACCTGCCTAATTTCTATGTAACACGCGCGCGCGCGCGCGCGCACACACACACACATATATATATATATATATATATATATATATATATATATATATATATATATATATATATATATATATATATATATTTTCCATTTTTGGGATTTTTGTTTTTTTTCGATGGATTGGAACATAACATTGGCCCTTGTTTCATTGCACAAGAGCCTACTTTTTGCCTATTTTTGGAGGTTCAAAAGGCCCAAAAAAGAGCTCTAAAATCTTTTTTTTTTTTTTGGACAGAATAGAGAATCTAAAATTGATGCAGAAAAAAGAGAATTACAAATTAATAAAGTGAAACATATTGACTCTAGTCGAGGAAGGGATCTATAATAGCTTTTCTCTCCACACATTACAAGGATATTTCTTTAGGATGAGAAAAGGGCTAGACTCATCAATATGACCATTGGGCACAGACTTCAAACATTTGGCCAGAAGTCTTTTTATCCCCATCAAACATGAGAAGAGGTAGTCTTTACTTTTTTTGTCATAGATTTTGCTCTTTCTATTCTTCCAAATAAACCAGAGAATATGAGCCCTAATCAACTGCCATAGGACAATGTCCATCTTGTTGGCTTCTCCTATGAGAAATTCTCTGGTACCAGGAGATCTCAGCCCAAAAGTGTTGCAGAACAGATAAATGACCTTCCAAAATCTTGAAGAAACCTTGCACTTGAAAAAAAGATGTTCTGTTGTTGGCTTCCAGTTGACTACCTTTCATAGCCTTCAATTTCTCCTAGGCTCTCTCACAAGCCATCTTGGATTTATGTCCATTGCCACCACCCATCGTAATGAAGTTGAGGCAGAGGGGGCCAAAATATTATGCACATGCGTAAAGAAGAGATGATATGAAAGCGAGGTTAGTTAGATAGAAGAAAAGGACAAGTAGCATCAGAACACGGAAAGAATCCGAGAGAGAGAGAGAGAGATAGAGAGAAAGAAGCACATCTCTCTGTTCATAGAAAAACTGGAGTGCTCCTTCTTGCGCCTATCTAGAGAGGGAGAGAGCTCAAAAGGCCACTTTGATAAAGCCAACCTGCATGAAACTTTCAAGACTCAACACACAAGAAGAGAGAGAGAGAGGACGTAGAGTTTTCTAAATAATGGGTTTGATTCACATAGAGTGGTGGCACACTCTGTGCTAACACATGGGTAAATTTTATTGCTTGTTCAAAAACACTCAATGTTCTAGGTCCATCATTTTTTGAGATGACACACTCCCCTCGGAATAGAAGTGTGCTGTGATTCGTCATGTGAATTTTCCAACCAATAAGCACAATGCTTGAGCTTACTTTTTAGAAAGAGCTTCCACTTTGTGTGAACTTAGGGGAATGTGATTGAGGGTGAGTCAGCAGATATGTACTGCCCTGTCCGAACTCACCCATAGTGTGCACCAAGCACGAATTTTGGGTTCAAACCAATATTGACTTGTACATTTTTGCGCCTTTAATTTATCACACTCAATAAGATATAGCCCATTATATCCTTTTTTTTTTTTTCATAAAGGAAGTTCGGCAATGGCCTACTCTCCCGGACTTGAATTAAATTAAGAAACAAAGGTACAATAGAAGGGGACTAGTGCCCACGGGACCCCCCAAATCCCACAAAGCAGGGGAAGCTTGATTGAATCCTAGGTTGCATTACAGAGAAGGTTAATCACCCTCTCATCGCCCTCATGCAGGGCCCACTTGGGTTTAAGCTTGTTGTTGATCAACTGGAGAACTTGATGGTGTCTGAAGGGGGGGGACTTCTTGCTGTTGACAATCCTTTTGCCCAAGAGGAATAGTGATTTCTCAATCGACCACTCCCTGGGGGGATCGCCGAAGTTTAGAGCACACCTCTCCCGCCAAATTTTCCACAGGACTTCCCCTCTGATGGCGTTCCAGAGTGTCGCAGAGCAGCCGATCGCTTCTCCCAAAAGGACTTGTTTCCAACTAAGCTGTTTTTGAAGTCTGATTTTCATTCCAACCGTCTTCCAGATTCTGTAGGAGTTGGGGCAAGTGAGGAAGATGTGTGGAACATCTTCAATAGCACGGTGGCAGCGTTTGCACCAAGGAGGGATCCCACAAAGTTTGTTAGCCTTGTGGTTGGTCCAAATTCCTCGATGAAGAATTTGCCATAAGAGGACAGACTTCTTAATCTCAATAAGGGGGTGCCAGATACTCATGAATTTCATGTCCCACCGAAGCCGCGTCCAAGACAGGCACCACTTCTTGTTGAGGCTGATCAGGAGGTCAACCGTTTCTTTGATGTTCGGGATTTTGAGAAGGCTATTTCCGTTGTGCCATTTGAGACCAAGCGAGTTCGGTGAATCGTGTCCCATGAGAAGGCGCGTCTTGTGGCGATCCCAAGCGAGGCATCTGCTTTGCAAGGTGTTCCATTCTTCGTAGGAGATGTTTATGCGAGGGTCAATATCCTCGAAGTTGATCCAGTTGTTGGTGTCATGTTTCCAGAGGTGTTTCCATTTTTTGAATCCTTTGTTCCAAAGCTTCTTGGCATTTTGAATGTTCCATGGCTCCACACTTCGGATGCCGTGAATCGGAAACCAGATAGAGTCGTTTTGTCTGATTCCTGCCGCCCACTTCCAGTCCTCACTAATTCTTGTGAAGCTTTTGACTTTATTCCAGCCCTTCCAGAGGGAGCACACGAGATTAGAGCCTTTCGGGAAGACGGGGATCGGGGAGAAAAGCAGGGTCATGATGTCAAGATTCTTCCAGTTCGGGAGCCCCGTGAGGGCCAACTCATTCTTGTTTCTGAAGATCAGCTTGGCCCACGAGGCCTCCCTATTGCACCAAGCCCTAATCATCCATTTGGCTGCCAGTTTGTTAGCCATACACCCAATGTCCAGGATACCAAGCCCCCCGCAATCTCTAGGGCTAGTGCAGATGGCCCATTTGATTTTAGGCACCCCCCTTCTGTTATGGTCGCCCGTCCACATGAAATTTCTGCAAATACTGTTCAGCTTGGACAGGCCTTGCTCGTTCGGTCTCCAACAAGAAAGGAAATAGATTGTAGAAGAGAGGAGGAACGTGTTGATAACCATCGCACGCCCAGCGAGATTGATTTGCATACCTCTCCAATAGTTGAGCTTGTTTTCGAGTTTAGCCAATACCCAGTTCCATCGCTGCTCCATGGAAACGCCAAACCCCAAGGGGATTCCAAGAAGCCGAAAGATTTGGCCCTGCGGTATGATTTGACAGCCATGACCAATGAGAAGGTCAGGATGCTGTCCCACGATAGCCCTAAAGGCGGTCTTGGAGTGGTTGATTTTAGATCCGGAGGCATCACAAAAGGTAGCAAGACACCTCCAGAAAGTCTCCAGGCTGGTATTATCATTGTGGACGAACGCGTTCATATCGTCAGCAAAAAGTCTCATGATGATTTGATTGTGGTCGTGAGGCAGCCGGAGGCCTTTGATATTGCCAGCCTCCACATGATGAGCCACAAGTCTGCTCAGCCCCTCAGTGGCGATGGCAAAAAGAAGGGGGGCCAGAGGGCACCCTTGTCTAATCGACCTTCTAAGATGGATTGCCTTCGAAAGTTTGCCGTTGACGTTGATTTGGGTCGTTGCGTTTCCGAGAAGGGTCGCGATCATCTTGGTGAATTTCTGACTAAGCCCGAGATCTTGGAGCGACTGCAGAATATAGTCCCATTCTAGCCTGTCGTAGGCTTTGTCAAAGTCGATCTTGAGGAAAACCACATCTTGATTGGACTCGTTTGCGAATTGGATACCTTCCCAAATATCCATAATGGTTTCCAGGATAGACCTGCCTTTGATGAAACCTTTTTGGTCCTCACTAAGCCAAGATCTCAGGTGGCACGAGAGTCTGTTGGCAATTACTTTGGCGATGATCTTGTATCCTGTTTGGAGCATCGTAATAGGCCGCCAGTTATCGATTTTGTTCTTTTCCCCCTTCTTGTGAACCAACTTGATAATTCCATTATTTAGACAAGAAGGAAGAGCACCAAACTTTAGCGCTTCTTGCCAAACCATCCGAAGAGGGGTGGCAACCACCAGCTTGAAGGATTTAAAGAACTCGTTAGTGAGTCCGTCGGGTCCCGGGCTTTTACCTAGGGGGAGGGCATCAATGACCTCAATGATTTCTGATTCCGAGATAGGTGCATGTAGCAGGGAGTGGAGGTTGGTTGGTATCCTCCGGGGGGAGACCCTAGAAATGGCAGCCATACAGTCCCTTCTATGGTGGGAAAGGGGGTTCGAGGTTCCCAGGAGTCTCGTGAAGTGCCCCTCGATGATGCCGAAATTATCTTCTTCCGAATTGCATACATTGCCATGTGGGTCTAGCAGTAGGGGAATCGACTCTCTGTTGTGTTTCCTTTTAAGGATACGACACATCTCTTTGGTGGGTTTGTCGGCTTTGCCAGCCCACCACTCTTTGAAGAAGATTTGCAAGTTTTTCCTTTGTATTTCTTCCTCGTATCTCAGCACTGCTCTGATTTTTCTGAGGCCTTTCTGGGCTTGTTGTTTTCCTTTGTTCACTTCCTCCTCGAGCCGCCAGAGTCTGTGGTAAAGAGCTTCCCTACGAGCCCGCCGCGCAGTCTCGAGCATCTTCTTAGTTCTGATCATGATCTTACGAGACTTGTCGACCGCACTTCTCCAGCACTTGGCAGGGGCCAAGCCAGAGGCGAATGCCACTTTCCACACATCGGCAATTTCTTGGTGGACAGAAGGGAGAGAGAAGGTGGAAGCGTTGGCATGGAACCATGGAGCTTTGCGGATTTTGTTGGAAGGTTGAAAAGTGATAACGATCGGGTAGTGATCAGAGATAGTGAGGTCAGTGCGTTGCGTGATGGTAGGGTGGCCCCACTGTTGAGTAAACCTCTGAGAGATGTAGCATCTATCGAGTCTAGCTTTCCTCAGGTCCTCGCCCGCTTGGAGATTCGACCAAGAAAAGCCAGTCGAGTCTTTGAACTCAACCAGATCCAAGTGGAGTTTGGTCATATCCCATGTTTCTTTCTCCCGACTGTCGATGACCCTACCCTTGCCCATCCATCTGTCCATAGGGTCCTCCACCATGTTGAAGTCTCCACATATAAGCGCGTTGTGGGGAAGCGAGTCTAATGAAGCCCAAGTGTTCAGTCTCTCCAAATCCCCGTTAGGGGCGTACAAAGAAACCATAGTAACACAAAGAGGAGCACCAAAAGAAACCGCAATCCAACGGTGACTTGCATCTTCAATGGTGTTCTCAAGCTTTTCAAGCCAGAGTTGTTTAACACCGATAACCGTTCCTCCGGATCCCCGCTGGTGCTTCGTTGGGATCCACACATGGGCCGAGGAGACCTGTCTGAGCCGTTTCTGGAGGTCTTCTCCGTCAATTTTAATCTCTTGAATACATATAATGTCTGGGTTTAAGCTAATGTCGCGGAGCCATTGACCAATGATGGTCGCTCTTGAGGGGTCGGTTAGCCCTCTAGCATTTAGCGAGATAACGATCATTTTTGTGTTGATCCCTCTTTGCGGGAGGGAGCCTTGTCCTTTCTTATCTTGGCTTCATCTTTCTTTTTCGCTGGGATCTGATCCCGACTTAGAAATCGGTTCTTGTGGGGGCTTTTCCAGGGTAGCTCCATAGGCTGCTTTCCTTTGCGGGATGCTCCTTGCTGGGGAGAATTGGGCCCCGTACTAAGCACCGTTTCCGGGATCGTCGATCCGATGATGGAGCTTTCGCTATCCATGTTGTCTTCATTACTAGTGGTGAATCCATCTTCTTTGCTTGTGGTGTAACCCTCCTGGGGGGTTTCTTTGTTGTCAGGGATCTCTAGGGCTTCGTCGTAGGTGTCTACCTCAGGTGGCTTCCCGCCTGGGTAGTCAAGCTCGTTGATCTCCTTTCCAAGATTGCAATACAAATTGCTGTGTGGGGTAATTGGCAGGTTGTTTCTCTCACCGTTGGCCCTCGGACTTCTTTTCCTTCTTCTTCTAACTTCAGTAAAGCCATCAGCGTCAGCTTGTGGATTGAGGGGGCCCTTGCCTTCCCCTTCCTTGGTCGAGTGGGTCAAATCGCCAAAGTTGTCTTGAGCAGTTTTGGAGGCTTCTTGAAATCGCTTGTTTTTTTGCCTGAGAGGGCAGTCTTTAATCCTGTGACCTTGCTGACCACAACGAAAGCACGCGTTGGGAAGGTTTTTGTAGATGATGTCCTGCTCCCAAACTTCTCCTTCGCCCATGTCCACTTTGACCGTTGATGGAAGCGGCGAACTGAGGTCGGCCTCGACGCAGATTTGTGGGTGCCACCTAGCATTGAACGAGTGTCTCGCACCTTCATAGATGAGACCACCAATGTCTTCGCGTGAAGCCAACGGCTTGCCAATAGGAGAGGCAATGTCCCACACGAAGTTGTACAAGAAGTATGGGAGGTTAGGGAGCTCAACCCAAAGAGGGTACCGAAGTGATTTCGATTTGTCGGGAGTAAAGTCCGGGGACCATCTGAAAAGGCACAGGGTCGCCCGACCGAGTTGCCAGGTGCCAACGCTTAGGGCTTGGAACGCCATCTCTTCATTTTCAAAGACTAGCAGCATGTGGTTTGCTGGTAAGAACTGGCATTTGCTGACAATTAGTCCTCGAGGGAACCACTCTTTTCGAAGCCATTGTCGAACGATTTCGAGCGGGGGCCTAGGGCCAAACACTTGGCCGACGAGGCAAAGTTTCTTGAGCTCCTCCTGAGCAGATAGAACTGCGGGTCTACTGAGGGACACGACGGGGGATTCAACACTTTCGGATGCCCCAGGGGCGGCACACGACCCCCCCTCCAGCAGCGCGGCCAGAGTACCGGACTCCCCAGGGGGAGGGGCCCGATTACATTTCACGAGAGAGGGTGGAGCCACATCCATGGCCAAACGAACTTGTACCACTGTACCCAACGGCTAGACCCTCCGACAAGGAGAGGGAAAGGGAGCACAACCGCGGAAGACTCTCCCCTTCGGTCACGGCGAAGCCAAACACTTTGCTATACCGGGAAAGACCAAAGGGCCAAAAATAAAGGGCCAAAAATAAAGGGTCTATTTTCCTTTTTTTCTTTTTCTTCTCTTCTCCCTCTTTTTTTTCTTTTTCTTCTTCTTTTTTCTCTTTTTTTTTCTTTTCTTTTCCTTCTTTCTTTTTTTTTTTCTTCTTTTCTTTTTTTTTTCCCTTTTTCGATGGGCTAAAACTCTTTTTTCTTCAAAGCTGGGACCCCGTCAGTCAGCGGAACCAGTCGGCCAACAAGATCAGACGGCGCACCCGCGAAGGAGGCTGGGGCCCAAAAGAAGCGCGCAAACAGCCAGTCGGAAGGCGCCCGTCGGTCGGCGGTTTTCTATCGGCGGTATTCTAACGGTCGGCGGTTTTCCCTGTCAGTCGGCGGTTTTCTATCGGTCGGCGGATTTCTATCAGTCGGCGGTTTTCTATCAGTCGGCGGTTTTCTATCAGTCAGCGGTTTCGTATGGTCAGTCGTGCGCCACTGCTCCGTCCATCGCGGGCCTCCCAGGACAATCTTGTTCAAACTCCGTCAGCACAGCAGCGTCCCAAGGCTTGCGACCACCGTCAGCACAGCAGCGCCGTTGATCCACATCAAGCACATCTTCGTGTCGTCTATAATCAGAGCTGCTTCACGATGGAATACATGTTTGTTTCTGGCTTGCGACCACCGTCAGCACAGCAGCGTCGTTGATCCACATCAAGCACCGTCAGCACAGCAGCGTCGTTGATCCACCGTCAGCACAGCAGCGTCGTTGTAGATCTAAAAGGTTACGGGTTCATTTTTCAATAAGCTCTCATAGCCCATTATATCCTTTTCTCTAATGCCATTCTCTAACATTAATGTTCTCACATAAGGGAAAGCACTTCTTTTTTCAATTTGAGGGATCATCTTCCAAGTGCATTCACACACAAGCCTACTTTCTCAACACAACCAAAAGGTTTGTATGCAACTCCTCCATTGAGTTTCCCATTTGACTCAAGACTACATTTGGTATTCACCCTTTGGTGGCAACATCATTGTTAATTTGTAAATTTGATTCACAATCTCATAAGAGGGTATCTACTATATTCTTACACATTCTTTTTGTACTTACCCAAAACCATACATTTTCATGTTAAAGCTGCCTCCATATACTTGAACTTCTTTCCTTGGCTTTGCTTTGAACTTATTCAAGCTTCTTCTTCAATATTACTTATCCTTTAGGATGTCTTTAGTTCTACAAGTTGCGATGTATGATGTTTTTGGTTCTTCAAGTTGAGCTCTAACACCCTTAATTTTGATGCACGAGAAACATCGAATAGACCTTCCTAGGATGTGTTGAGACACATAAGATCTAGGTTGTTTTATTTTCTTTACAGTTGTACAAAGATCATATCCCCAAATTTTTAACCAAAAAAAAAGCCTCCATAGGGGTCGAAAACGAGCCATGAGTCACTCTAGATGGATTTTGTTACATCTACTAATAAAGAGCTTTAAGATAGACTACTTAATCTTCTCATAAGGCGTTGTGTAGATACACACGTAGATTTGTCCATGTTTCTTTTTTGTGTTAGCCTTTAAAAGTGAAAGATAAATGTTTGGCTGTGTGAGTTGTACTTTCAAATTTTACGATAATGTATTTTCAAACGTAAAAAAAAATATATTTTTTTTTTTTCAATTACTCACTCACAAATTTGTCATTACCTACGTTGATGCATACACACACAAAAATGCATGCATCATGGAACAACGAATCTTTTATTCTTTATCTTATTTTATTTTATTTATTTATTTTTTTTTTAATGGAGGTTGGGCAGAGGCATACTCCTCCAAGTTTGAACTCTGAAATTACAAATGTACAAGGAAAGGCATAGTATCCATGGGACCCTCCTTATCCCACAAGAACAGGGGTTTACATACTTGGGTTAAACTGCAGTCACAACTATCGCAGGGTAGAACAAGCAGTGGCACAGTCACATGATACATTCCAAGTTTAACATGTCCCTTACATGTAGCTGGCGGGGATTGAACCCTCGCCCCCACCTCAAAAAGTGAGCAGCCCAACAACTCTGACGGCGGCTTGAAATTATTTTAGTTTATCTTAACTTAATAGCTTATTCTATTCTTTAATACCCCTAAAGTACGAATAATAAATAATCTCTCCATTTTCATTGTGGAGGCCACCAATCCGTCGACTTCTCAGCAAATGTGTTCAATCCCTGTCCACGTGGATATGTGGTCAATCCGTGTACACGTGTATATTGAAGAACATGTTTGACCAAATTTGAGGGGAGGACAAAGCGCCACCTCAACACATTCTCGGCTTCACTCCATGCAATGTGCATTATGTCCGTCCAAGCTGAGCTCTTGTCTCTTCCGAACACAAAATATAAAATTCCCACATCTATGTAAATGTTTTTTTTTAATACTTTAATTGAACTCATAAATGTATGTTTAGAGTCGTAATCAGCCATGACAACTTCTAGATCATATCTTTCCATGCTCGTCCCGTTCGTATTAAGAAATTTTCCATGTGTGGTCTCCTATAAAATACTCCCTTTTGGACCATCCATTTACATGCATGCACACTTATATACACGCATACACATGCACACACAAATTAAGATGAAGGGCTTCTCCCTTCTATTTGCATTGCAATCAACTTACTATCTCTCCATCTAAGCCCAGTAGCCACTCCATCACACCATTTTAAGCATGTAGCATTATTAGTACTAACCTTACCATATTATGTAGTGAGTGTGGAGCACCCAAACAATTTTGGGCTCTTCTTATATCTCTTCTCTAGCTTTCCTTTTGCTATTTTGACCTTTCTATGTAGGAAGTGGATGATTTCAGGGAATTATCACTTGGCCATAGGTTGACTTATCACTTGGTCATAGGTTGACTGATCTAATTCCTTATTGATCCATGATAGCTTTCTCACATTTTGTAAGGTTGTATTTAGACGAGGTGGCATGGAACACACCTCTTTGTTTCAATGATGCCATTCAAGGATTCACACAAAGAGGCACATAACTTCAAAATTAATTACAAGCATATCTATTGACTGAAAAAGTAAGCTGGCCAATAAAAGTTATCATTTATCTTCTATTCATTTTGATGTCAAGAATGGGTGTGCCACTTACTTTTAGAGTTAATGCAGGAAGCAAATTGCTTGCTCTCTTTCTTGCTTTAACCTCAAAACAAGCCCATTTGGTGTCTTTCTTTTTTAAGGTCTCATAAATATTTGTTAAGCTTTAGTACCTTATGCCCATGAAATTCAAAGTCAAGTTACCATCTCTTCACAAAAATTAATCATGAGCTCTATTTTTGCATTCCCATAGGGCAATGGAGAATTTCAATCAGCACACATATAGTTGCCAAACCAAGTATCTACCTAGTCACAACCACATAGAACACATAATGCATAGGTTTGTGAAAAAGAAGTCTAAATCCATGCTTACCCACCTACTAGAATTTGTGGTAGACAATATCTCTTGATACATGGAGAGCCCCCCCTTCCTCTTTGTTGTATATCATTGCAAGTAGCTCAAAAATTCTATCTATTGAAAAAATAATCAAGTGAAATGGAGCTCCTTGCATAGAGCTGTGTTAATCTGTGCTTCTATACAGAAAATACATAGAGTGCTCAATTCATGCATTCAAAGCAAACACATAGTCCGTTTACCCGATAGACCATTTTCAATGAAGGGAGAGTTCAAAAAAATAAAAATAACCACTCCAAAATAGAGCAAAAGGACTATGTGAGCTCTAATTGACCTTTATACTTCTAAAAGTGACCTTGTTCTCATTTAGTTAGTGTTGTGATTAAAAGAAGTTTGAAAGAGCTATTCAGGTTATTCTAGAGTCTTATGAGTATCTAAAAAGAGCTAAAAAAGTCATGTTAAGTACTTTCCTGCTCAACTTCTAAGGGGTTATGAAAAATAAACATACATTGTGGGATCAATTGATGCTAAAAAAGGGAAAAATTTTGGCAGAGACGCATCCTAGAGTCTTCTTTTATTCACCCTAGCTCTCATAAATACTTTTTTTCTCCACTCTTCTTGGCTTCGTGTGTTCTTGGCTTGCAATCGCCTCTATTGATTTTTTTTCATCTATCATAGAAGAAGGAAGTATATGATTCATATTTCTCTTGAAGCTTTGAGGCTTCCTTAAAGTCCTACTTCTTGATTGCTATGTCATTTACATAAGTAATTTAATCCATTTGATAGCTTTTGGTGTAATGGGAATGGGAACCATGTTTAATTCCTATTGAGTTGCTTCACTAGCCCCTAGTGTTCTTGCTCCTCTAGATGTGATGTAACTATTGTGAACTATCATCAAATAACTCTTGGAGTTCATTTGGTTGCAAGTAATTAGAATCATAGCTACAAGGTTCAGAATAATTTTTTTGGTCCCTCTTTTGAATCATTAGATATTGTGGGGGATATGGACAAGTAATTGAAATCATCTCTTTCGTGAGAATCATACTCAGGAACTATAAGTTGGAAAATGAGTTTTTTATTTCTTAAAATTGACCCCTATATGAGCTTCAATTGTTCATTCTCGCCTTGTTCTATAAAAGGTATTTCTTTGTTATAGGGTGGATTTTTCCTTCAACTATCTTTTTGGTAGTAGTAGTGTTCATAGAAATTGGCTATGTATGAGGAAAGTAATTGTGGGGTATTGGATGGAAGGCTTGGTCAAAGAGAAAGAGGATATGGACTATGTCTTTAAACTTTTTCTGAGTTATTGCTTCTAAAGAGAAGAATCTTCCACGAAAACTCTACTAAGAAGAATAAGGACTAGGACTATTGTAGGACTTCTCACTTTGAGTCCCTTCATACCATGTGGTCCTCAAAGGAACCACTATGAAATGATTCCTTTCTTCTTGTAAATCTCTCCTTTCCTCCTCTTATGAAGAGAGAGAAAACTTCTTATCAATGCCATAACTTTTTGCTAGTTCTTGCTGAAATGAACATCTTGTTTTTCAGCATGGGACAATAGTTCTTCCCTTCTCATAAAGTTGTCTTACCATTGACTTGATTCTTGAATGTAGTTCATACATGATTGTGGCTGCATTTGCATGTGTTTGCATGCATGATGATTTGACCCCCTTGGAGAGCTCCTTATTTTCTGTTCGAAGGTAATATTGGTTATTCTAGAATTGTTTTTCTCATCTTTAGCGTCATGATGATACCCATATTGATGGGGTATTATTGTGTTTATGACCACTTTTTGTGGTCCTAAGACTTGAAGGCACTTGTATTGGTAGAAAATTCGTGGCAAAACATATATATAGTTTTTGATTCGCAAATACAAGCAATAAGTGTGGTACAAGTATAATGGAGTCGGTTGGGTATTTTTGTTCAATTTTATTGAGAATTAGTCAATTTTTTGCATGAAGGTATAGTCACTTACCATGGTTGAAAGCGATGATGTATTTCATATGTTGGTTATTTGAGGATAAGCTAGATGATTCTAACTACCCATTGTGGTCATATATGTTGCACCATGTATTAGTAGCAAAATGCTTGTGGAATATTGTGTAGGGTGTTGAAATAACTCCTCCTACACTTGCGAATGTTATGACAACAATTGATGCATGTGGTGCCAAAGATAATGATCTCCAATTTCCTCATCCTACTACGGTTCCTATTACACCTATTTTTAAGTAGCTTCTTTGGGATGGAAAAGATGCATAGACACATGCATTGATAGATTGATCTATCAAACATGCCATTATCCCTCAAATTCACTCTTGCAAAATACACAAAGATGCTTGGGATACTCTTATCACACTATAACATGCAAGAAATAAGGTTTGTATTGCTTATCTTCAAAAACAATTGGAGAGAGCATATGAATTATGGAGATTCAATGCAAACTTTTCGAAATAGCAATTGATTTTTTTCAACGAAATAGAAATTATGGAGAGCATATGATCAAGGATTTGAAATAGCAATTTATTTTTTCCGACAAAATCTAGCTAGATAGTTCATTTGCATAAACTATTCTTAATGTTCTTCCAAATGTCTTATCAGAGCTTTTTTCTACTCTTCATTTGATAATAAAAGGAATCCAAATGTCATAACATTTGGGGAGTTATTCTTTGTTTTTTTGTAGGAAAATCAATCTAGAAAAATAGTCCAATCATGCATGTACTTCTATGTCAAGCTTTCTGAGCTAGTTTGCTAATGCTACACAGTCAAAGAAGGAAGATAAAGATGAAAAGAAAACACAAAAGAAAAAATATTTTTGAAAGTATTGTAACTAAAATGGTCATTCCATTAGGTGGTGCCATAAGCTAGTTGCAAAAAGAAGCAAAGAAGAAAAAGTTTGGAATGGTTTCTATATAGGCATCTACACCTAAAATTGAGTCAGAAAACCTTGTTTAGAATGAAGAATGTGTGTTTACTACTCATTACAATTGTGAAACATCTTCTCATGAGTAGTGTATGTATGTACTATACTCTGATGTTTCGTATTTTGATAGTGGTGTAGCCAATTATATTACCTCACAACGTCAAATACCTTATATATGCCATATAATACTCGTTTTGGCCTTTGAATGCTCTATCACAGTGACAATGTAGGAAATTTTTTACTTTTGTAATAAACATACATGTAGTTTTTGGTTTGCCATCACACGTGTTTTGAAGTTTGATAAAGTTCTAGTGGAGCTATGATTGCATTAGCCTTGCCCTTCCAAAATTAATGAAAGATCATGTCAAACAGGGTTTGTGGGTGGGATACTCAGGATAATCTTAAGTTTTTGTATTTCTTCACTCCAGAATCACTCTAAGAGTAAAAAGTTGCTTAACATGCACACAACATTATCATTACTAGAAGTATATTACTTCGATCATCGAATGGTGAATTGTCATTTCACTACACACAAACAACACTAAATTACACTACAGAATAATTCTGCTTTTGGATCAAGCTTCATCCTCAACTCATCTAGAATATATACATATAGAATACAACCAAAAACTTTCATATGTGAAAAGTTTGGCTTTTTACCTGTGAACTTCTCTTCAGGTGTAACTTTATGTACATCAACAATCAAAGTTCTGCTCATGATGTATACAACAGTGTGCACAACTTCTGCCCAATAACAATGAGGCATACTCTTCTTAGCCATCAAGGCTCTTGCTATTTTTGTAGTATGTCTATTTTTGCATTCAGCAATGCCATTTTGTTTGTGGTGTGTATGTGCATGAAAAAACGGACATCAAACTCCATGACTTTTAAGAAAGTTGTTGAACTCATTTGACATGTATTTGTTGGGTGTGTGTAGAAGTGCGAGAGACACACGAGAAGCACACACAAGAAGCACAAACGCAGCAAGACACACGGAGAAGACGATGGCTGGAATAGCTCTCTCTATTGACAATGAACTGAACTGAAGTAAGAGCTGAATAATATCCCTAAGTACAAAGTACCACCACATATGAGAGTATCAAGTATGTGGTAACATGGGGAGAAAACCTCTAGCCAGCACTAGAGTAAAAAGTGCCCATGTATAGGGAAAAGGTTCACATCAAAGCTACTCGAGGAACACATAAGTGTAACAAACCCCCCTAGAGCAAATCATGTGAACACATACAGGGAGTGACAGATCAGCCCCCACAAGGTAGTAAGCCTAAAGCTTTGCAAAAAACTTCAAACTTTTTCCATGGAAGAGCTTTGGTGAATATGTCTACCACATTATCTTGTGTAGGCACATATACCAAATCAATATCTCCTACATGAAGGCGCTCTCTCACATAGTGATAATGCACCTCAATATGTTTGGTCCGTGCATGAAACACTGGGTTTCGTGCAACAGCCAAAGCACTCTGACTACCAGTGAGAATATGCATAGCAGCATCAATCTCCATGCAAATATCCATCAATAGGCGTCTCAACCATATACACTCCACTATAGCTATGAAAACTGCCCTGTACTCAGCTTCACAACTCGATGTCTATTACCGTTAGTGTCCATGTGAAAGGCCAAATGGCCACCGGACACTTCTTTGTATATGTTCTTTAATAAAACATATAGTGGCCTGGTCAGTCAAAAAAAACTATAAGTTCGACCGCATTTGTAAGACCTAAGAAGTCTGTCTTCGTGCCCCCTGTGTACTGTGTTTTCTGCCTATTCTACAGCCTCTCTACGGAGTACTGTGTGCGGCCTTAGGAGCTCGGTTTTCTACTCCGAGCATATCGTCGTGGAGCTCTCGAGAAGGAGAGTGCACTGTGGTGCATCGCCATCGAAATACTTCACTGGTATTAGAGCAGTTCGAGGCAAAAGCTTTGTTCCCTTTGTGCGAGCGAAGCGAACCCCCCCCCCCAGGCTTACGATTAAGGCGGCGACCAAGGCATAGACCTTGGCATACCTTGTCATCCGAGTCATCGAAGTCACCATTGGCACCGTTGGCTGCGCGCGAGGGAGGACCTCAACGATCAAGGAATATAGAGGTTCCCGGTACTTCCCCGGAGGTCACCCATCCCAGTACTGTTCCCCCCAGAGCTCGCTTAACCGTGGCAATCTCTTGCCACTAAGCTACACTCTTGTGGTGTTTGAAGAAGGGGAAAGACTAAGGTTGACATTACCTTGAACAAGTTTTGGTCCCTCAAAGCTTCATTTTTGTTTTCAAAGCCTATTTCTGAAGCAATTTTGGGGTGTTTTTGGAGCCATTTCGGAGTACTTTCGCACATAGTTCTCTTCACACAGGTCCAAGAACATCAAGAAGAGTGTTCCTTGTACTTCTCAGACAATAAATATCAACCTTTGGGGTTGTATTTTTCAGCCACACTCGTAAAACTACAGGTTTCTCGAGGGGTTTTCAGTTTTGGTGGGAGCAGTTGCTGCAAATTTATGCAAGTTTCTAAAGCCTAAAACATCAGAGTTGACAGACACTTGCAGGTGTTATTGGCTAGTTTTTGGGTTGTGTATTCAGCCTTGTAGTGTCATTTTACTGCATATATTGAGCACATACACACCATGTACGCTTCTGTGGATACCGCTTATGTACGTCCATGTGGTCATTGATATAGCGGTTACGTTCTTTGCATAAAGCCTTTTACGTTTGATAAAGAGGGTCGTGGTGAGGTTTTCTTAACTGGGAGAGACCCAGATGTCGGGGTCTCTTCGGTGATGCAGGTGGAAGACTTACCCAGCCTCGCCATAGGAGATGTATGATAGTGGTTCATAGGTGCTCGATAAGCCTAGTTGGCTTCTATTGGGTAACTGATTATACGCAGTGGAGTCTGTGATTCACTATGCAGGTAGACATGTCAGTACTTGCAGTTTTATGATACTTTGACACTGGTCATATGCTAATTTTGCAGAGGATACTCTGGCAAAATTTTTCCAGATTTCTGGTTTAGTCAACTATACAGTGGTCGATTTACTCCTTGATACACTTATTTGTTGGTGTTTGGACTCTTCTAACTCCATGATCATTCTATTCAGTTCTCTACGATCATGGCATCAGAGGTCTCAGGCACATCCGGTGGATTAGGGTCTAGTGCTAGTGTTCCGAGGAGGAGCTATAACTTGCAGGGCAAAGGCCATTTTGAGATCCGAAAATTTTATGGCACAAACTTTGCTCTATGGAAGAATCAGATTAAAGATGTGCTGATTCAAAGGAGGCAATGGAAGCCAGTAAATGGGATTTCAAAGAAGCCTGCTGACATGGATGAAGATGATTGGGATGAGTTAGATGAAATGGCCAGGTCTACCATTCGCTTGCACCTGGAAGATAATGTTTACTTTATAGTACTAGACTGCGAAAGTGTAGAGGAGCTTTGGAAGAAGTTATGCAATACATATGAAAAAGAGACGGCATCAAATAAAGTGTATCTGATGAGAAAATTATATGACCTTCATATGAAGGACACAGATAGTGTTGCTACTCATCTAAATGAGTTTGATGCTATATTCTCCCAGTTACAGGCTCAAAAAATGGATATGGATAATGAAATGAAAGCAGTATTGCTGTTATGCATCCTGCCATCATCATGGGATACGTTTTGCACAGCTATTAGCAACAGTGCACCTGGTGGTAAACTCGTCTATGATGACATATGTGGAGCACTCTTGAGTGAGGAGATTTGTAGAAAATCTATGGTGGGCACTCAGAGTGGAGATGCATATAACGTTCGTGATTCTTACCAAGGAAAGAATCAACAACGTGGCAGGAGCAAGAACAAGGAAAAGAATGGTCTACGGAATAAGAGTAGAAGTAAATCAAGGAAGAGGGATATCGAATGCCATTATTGTCATAAGAAAGGACACATGAAGAAAGACTGTTATGCATTAAAGAATGCTAAAGGTAAAGGACAGAATGTTGATGGGCATGTTAAACAGTTACCTGCACCATCTACTTCGACTGTGAAGATTGAAGAAATTAATGCTATTTCTGATGATGCTGATGTGTTGACACTTGATAGTACTATGCCATCTGAGGCACTTATGGCTCATTCTCCTTCCCACACTTGGTTGCTAGATTCTGGTGCTTCTTTCCATGTGACACCACATAGAGAATGGTTCTCTAATTATGCAGCAAAGTCTCTTGGTACCGTGAGACTTGGTGACTCTTACGAGTGTGATGTTGTGGGGATTGGAGATGTGGTTGTGCAGTTCATTGATGGTTCAAAATTTACTATGCATAATGTACGCCATGTACCTCAGTTATCACGCAGTTTGATGTCAGTTGGTCAACTTGATGACCTTGGTTACAAGGTGGTCTTCTATGCTCAGTCCTTTCGTATATCAAAGGGCAATATGGTTATTGCAAAAGGAAGCAAAGTTGGCTCACTTTATCCTTTATTTGTATCACAGAAAGAACACTTGTTAGCTGTTACTGAACAGCCTATGGCTTGTATTTGGCATGGTCGTTTGGGCCATATATCTCGTAGTGGAATGGAAAATCTTACTTGTTCTGGCTACTTACCTGTGTTATCTTTCTCTGATTTTTCATTTTGTGAGCATTGTCAATATGGAAAGCAAACCAGAAATGTGCATAGAACGCACATTGACTCTTCAATTCAGCCTTTAGATCTCGTTCATACAGATGTGTGTGGTCCTATGCCCACTAGGTCCTTAGGTGGTTCTCTTTACTTTGTCACTTTCATAGATGATGCTACTAGAAAAGTCTGGGTATATCCTATCAAATCAAAGGATGATGTATTCCCTACTTTCAAAAAATGGCTTGCTTCAGTTGAGATTGAAAAAGGAACTAAGCTTAAGGCCTTACGTTCAGATAATGGGGGTGAGTATACCTCACATGAATTCAGCCTTTTCTATCAGTCTAGAGGGATTCGTAGAGAGTTTACAACTCCTTATACCCTAGTATAGAATGGTGTAGCTGAGAGGATGAATAGAACTATTCAAGATAGAGTAGTTTCTATGTTGCATCATGCAAACCTCTCACAAGGTTTTTGGGCAAAAGCAGTATTGACTACAGTTCATGTGATTAACCTTTCACCTAGTACTGCCAAAGTTCTGAAAGTGGCACAATAGTTATGGACAGGGAAACCACCATATTATGATCATCTTTGAGTTTTTGGGTGTGAAGCATATGTTCATATACCCAAGAATCTTAGACAAAAGTTGGACCATAAGTCAAAGAAATGCATTTTTCTTGGATATGGTCGAGAAGGACAATTTGGATATCGCTTATGGGATCATGAGACACGGTCAGTGATCAAAAGTAGTGATGTCATTTTTAATGAGTCTAAGATGCATAAACAACCCATTAAGGAGGTTGAAGTGAGAAGAGTGGTGTTTGAGGATACTAGTCCTCCGGTTAGCATGCATAAAAATGCTGCACATAGGGATGTTCAAGAGAATGTCCATTCAGATCAGTCTGCACATGTTCCTGTTCAGCAACCATTGAGACGTTCTGCACGTGTCTCATATCCACCTGATAGATATGTTCCAGGTTTAGAATTTTTTATGCTAACAGATGCCGGTGAGCCTTCTTGCTACAAAGAGGCTATGCAGACAGAGGATCATGTCAAGTGGGAGCGTGCCATGAAGAGTGAGTTGGATTCTATTCACAAGAATGGTACTTGGGACTTAGTACCTTTGCCAAAGGGCAGGAAAGCTTTACCATGTAAATGGGTATATAAGTTTAAATTCACATCAGATAGTGCTTCTCCAAAATATAAAGCACGACTTGTTGCAAAGGGTTTTAAGCAACAACATGGTGTTGATTTTGAGGAAATCTTCTCTCCAGTGGTCAAGATGACTACTTTGCGCATGTTGCTTGGATTCGTTGCAATGGAGGACTTAGAGCTAGTCCAAATGGATGTGAAAACAGCTTTCTTGCATGGAGATCTTACAGATGAGATCTATATGGAACAACCAGAGGGTTATGTAGTTCCTGGCAAGGAAAGTCTAGTTTGTAAGCTCAAGAAGAGCTTGTATGGACTTAAACAGTCTCCTAGACAATGGTACCAAAAGTTTGATGCTTTTATGAAGTCCCAAGGCTATTCTATGAGCAATGAGGATCATTGTCTCTACACAAAGAGATGTTCTGATGGCAGCTTGATATGCTTGATACTTTACGTCGATGATATGTTGATTGCTGGGAAGTCCTCTTATGATTTGTCAATTCTCAAAAAGAAGTTGAGTCAGATTTGATATGAAGGATTTGGGGGATGCCAAACATATTCTTGGCATGCGCATTACTCGTGATAGGAGTAAAAGATGCATATACTTGTCTCAAAGTGAGTACATATCCAAAGTACTTCACCGATTCAATATGCAGGGTTGAAAGGCATTGAGTACACCTTTACCCACATATGTGAAATCGAGCAAGGATGACTGCCCCAAATCAGATGAGGAAAAGAAATTCATGACCAAAATTCCCTATCAGTCTGCTGTTGGTAGTCTCATGTATGCTATGGTAGCTACGAGACCAGACATTGCATTTGCAGTGGGAGTTGTGAGCAGATATATGTCTAATCCTGGCAAGAAACATTGGGAAGCGGTCAAAATGATTTTGAGATATCTGAGCGTCACTAAGGACAAGTGTCTATGCTTAAGTAGAGGGAAAGCATCCATTATTGGTTACACAGATTCTGACTATGCTGGTTGTGTAGACAATCGTAAGTCTACATCAGGGTACATTTTTCATTTTGCTGGAGGTGCTATCTCTTGGAGATCTCGTCTTCAAGAATGTACAGCCGTTTCCACCACAGAAGCAGAGTATGTTGCAGCAAGTGAGGCATGTAAGGAAGCTATGTGGCTTTCTCGTCTTGCTTGTGATATGGGTTTACCTCAGCATGTACCTCACTTGCTTGGTGATAGTCAGAGTGCCATAGCTTTGGCTAAGAATCCGGTCTATCATGCAAAGACCAAGCACATTGAGGTGAGGTATCACTTCATTAGAGATTGCTTAGCCACTGAGAGCATTATTCTTGAGAAGGTTCACACTCGAGATAATGCTGCAGATGCTTTGACTAAAGCTCTACCACATGATAGCTTTCGACACTGTTGTCACTTGATGGGGGTTACTTGATTCTTGATATTATGCAGTCCCGGACATTCTGGTCTTGTCTTGCTACAGCGTAAATGCTACGCCCCATACGGTGCACTGTGTAACATGCCCATCAGGTGGGAGGTATAGTTTGTATACTTACACTCAGGTATTCTTTATCATTCTTTATTTTTTCTCCCATAGTTACTCTGGCCATATTGGCCTTTAGTGGGAGATTGTTACCGTTAGTGTCCATGTGAAAGGCCAAATGGCCACCGGACACTTCTTTGTATATGTTCTTTAATAAAACATATAGTGGCCTAGTCAGTAAAAAAAAAACTGTAAGTTTGACCGCATTTGTAAGACCTAAGAAGTCTGTGTTCGTGCTCCCTGTATACTGTGTTTTCTGCGTATTCTATAGCCTCTGTGTGGAGTACTGTGTGCGGCCTTAGGAGCTCGGTTTTCTACTCCGAGCATATGGTCGTGGAGCTCTCGAGAAGGAGAGCGCACTATGGTGCATCGCCATCGAAATACTTCAATGTCGCCACTGTAGGTTGCTTCTTACTCAACCAAGATATGCATGAGTCTCCAAGGAAAAAGCAATTACCACTAGTGGACACACGAGTATCATAACAACGAGCCCAATCACTATCTGTAAAAGCATGCAAGCATGGTTGAATATCTATGGCATAAAAGAGAAATAAGCTCAAAGTGCCTCGAAGATATCTAAACACACGTTTCACCGCTTGCCAATGCTTAGTGCCAGGGCTATGCATGCATCGACTCAACTTGGAAACTACATACTGTATATCCAGCCTTGTGTTGCATGCATATCTTAGACATCCCACAACTTGCTGATAAAGAGAAGTGTCAAATGCATCACTGGAATCCTCAACTGAGAACGTGAATCCTGTCTCAACTAGTGTGGAAACTTGCTTGCAATCCTCAAAGTCAAAACACTAAAGTAGTTTTTCAACATACTTTGCTTGATGCATAACGATTCCCCCCTCAATGGATACAAACTGGATGCCAAGCTAGTAGCTCAAAAGACCAAGATAAGTGTCATCAAAAGTATGCTGCAAATCAGCCATAAGAATGTCAAGTTTTGCATCACATGACCCAGTCAAGAGTATGTCATCGACATAAAGAACAAGCACCATAAGATCAGCCCCATTTTTGCATACATAGAGTGTGCTTTCAATCGGGCTACATGTGAAACCAAGAGCAATCAAGTGCTTATGTATTTTGTCATACCATGCACGTGGACTTGCTTAAGACCATACAAGGCTTTATGCAAGCGACAAACCATATGCTCTTTCCCTTTCATAGCAAATCCAGGAGGTTGCTTCACATAAACCTCTTCTTGCAAATCACCACTCAAGAAGGCTGTTTTTATGTCCAACTGATGCACTTTCCAACCTCTATGGGCAGCTAATGCAACCACGGTAGGAATGGTGGTCATGCGTGAAGTAGGTGCAAAAGTTTCCTCATAGTCAATTCCATATTGTTGTGCATATCCTTTGGCAACCAATCTAGCTTTGTAGCGATCAATGGCACCATTAGATTTTCTCTTAATCTTGTAAACCCACTTTGTACCAATGGCATTCTTTCCTTTTGGCAATTCACATAACTCCCAAGTACCATTCCTATTTATGATTGCCTAGCACTCATCCATTGTGGATCATCACATGCATCTTCAAAAGAAAGTGGCTCTTCATTACATGTTGTAGCAATAAGAGAATAATCCACAAAATTACTTGATGCATGGTGAGAGCTTGATCTTGTTCTACCAAGTAAAGGTGCACTCAATTTGTTGTCCTGCAAAGTTTGTTTCAACCACTTTGAGATAGATTGTGCACTCTTGATAGGCATGCATTCATTATGTAATACATCTTCAACATGTACATCATGCGTGGGCTGAAGTTCATGCTCATTTTCAGCCATATTTTGACGCAAATGTTCAGCCATATGTGGCTGGAAATTTCCAACAATTTTGGCAATTTTTGGCTGCATTTTTTCAGCCATGTTTGGCTGGAAATTGTGAAGAGATGGATAGGTATGTGCTTGAAGATGAAGAGGTGAAATCCTTGATCTACACCAGCCAAATGAACCCCAGGAGTATATGGTGGGCCCTTTTAGCTTGCCAATGGATGTATTAGACACCCTATGTACCTTGGAAGATCACTCTCAAAAAGATAGATCAAAACAGATAAGTTGGAGTTAGCTTAGAGGTGAAAACTTGCTATTCTTGGTTCATACACCTGTCCAGTGTTTTACATAATTCTCTGAGCACAGCAGCAATTAGCTTAATTCCTCTTGGGGAACTCTAGGTAGCTTAAAGAGCTAACTTTCAAGAGTAATCTCATCAAAAATAATAAACCACACACTAAGAATGAGTTTTAACAAGTGATGACATCATCCCGATTTTCACGGGCTGCTACAGTTTGAGACCAGTGAACAGAAAAATGAACATAACTCAAGATTTAAAAATCCAATGATTATAAAAATTTGTATGGTTATACTAGACAGTAAGCTGAATCCAATACGCTTTAAATCACTAAATTTGAGTAAGTAATCATGGAGAAATGGATCTGACAAGGTGAGTGAAAAAATCGGGTACCTGACACAGAAGTGAAGATGAACAGACCCTGTTGACTTCAAATGAACATAACTGAAGATTGCAACATTCAAATGACATGAAAATTTGTGAGCATATAGTAGACTTATAGAGCTAACTTTAACAAGTTAAATTATTGAAAATGATGCACCAAGCTCAAAGAAACCATCTCTGCAATCTGACTAAGAAAACTGAGAGTAATGGGAGTGAGTAGTACACTTCACAAGAACATGGAAATATGAACCCAAATGATAATGAAAATGAAAGTATATTGCTTGTACAATACAATGTACTTACTGATACATATGTGTGCCTTGTAATCACACCTTATATGGCATAAAGCTCAGCTCTTGGAGGTCTTCACATAGGTCTCTCTAACCACGACTAAAACTGCCATCTATTTATAGTTGAGTTTGGGAGGCTAACTTCCCTCAATCACTCTCCAATCAATCAATGATTGATTTGATTCTCTACCTACCACAAATCACGAATTCGTGGCTCCTCTTTCCCTTTTTGATCATATGGACTCAACCACTTAAGATTCTTTCACTTTTACATTAAGTAAACTCTTCAAAAGTTACAAGAGGTAGTTGACAAGTGAACTTTAAATAGTCTTCATTTTGAAGCTTCTTCTAAGACTTTGTGAGACTCAAGCCAATACTTAGGCTTGTCATAGACTTGCTCCAACAGCTCCCCCTCAAGCCAAGTATGCTTGAGGTCTTCAATCTTCCAAGATTACCTGCAAACCAATCATAGCCTTGAATTTGCAAAGCTTTGTACCATCCAATGCTTTGGTTAGAATATCTGCACATTGTTGATGAGTGGACACATATGATATTTGAATCTGTTTGCTTAGAACCTTCTCTCGTACATAGTGATAATGAACTTCAATATGTTTAGTCCTTGCATGAAAAATAGGATTAGCAGCCAGATGAATAGAACTCATATTGTCACCAAAAATAGTTGGAGTTCCAAGCTCCAATCCAAGATCTTTGAATAATGTCTTTATCCACATAGCTTCCTGAGTAGCTATGGCAAGACCTCTGTATTCAGCTTCAGTAGAAGAGAGAGCAACTGTGGGTTGCTTCTTGGATGACCATGAAATAAGCTTTGAACCTGCAAAGGTAAGATAACCCGAAGTGCTCCTTCTATCCTCCTTGGAGCCAACCCAATCTGCATCAGAAAATAGCTTCAAACCTAAATCAGATACATAAGGATAATAAAGTCCTTCATTTATGGTTCCTTTGAGATACTTGAGAATCCTTTTGGCAGCATCCATATGTGGTTTCCTTGGTGTGTGCATAAATTGACTAAGCACACTCACACTGTAACATATATCTACTCTTGTCAATGTGGCATAGTTGAGACTACCCACTAAACTTTGATATGATGTGATGTCCTCTATGAGTTCACCTTCATGTGAGCTCAATTTGTGATTGACCTCCATTGGAGTACGTGCAATCTTACAATCTTGCATCTTGAATTTTTCCAACATGTCCTTAATGTACTTTCTTTGAGTGAGAAACAAACCATGATCTTTGTAGACAACTTCCAAACCTAGGAAGTAGGTAAGTGAACCCAAATCACTTATCTTGAACTCTTCTCTCATCTGATCTTTGATCTTCTTCATACCACCTGCATCATTTCCTGTCAATATAATATCATCTACATATACACATAAGTAGATGACCTCAGAGTTACTCTTTTTGATAAAGAGTGAAGGATCTGCCTTGCTTGGTTGAAAGCCTTTGTCCTGCAAGAATGAAACAATCCTGAAATTCCAAGCTCTTGGAGCTTGCTTGAGACCATACAATGCTTTGTTAAGTTTACACACATAATCAGGATAAACTTGATTCTCAAAACCAGGTGGTTGTGCCATATATACCTCTTCTGTTATCCAACCATTCAAGAATGCATTCTTTACATCTAGTTGAAGTATCTTCCAATTCTTGGAAGAGGCAATACTAAGCAAAACCCTAATAGTAGGCATCTTTGCCACACGAGAGAAAGTCCCCTCATAATCAATTCCCTGAGTTTGTGCAAAGCCTTTTGCCACAAGCCTTGCCTTATACCTGTTAATGGAACCATCAGAATTCTTCTTGAGTTTATAGACCCATCTTGAGCCTATTACCTTCATGGATGAAGTCTTGGGCACCAAATCCCAAGTGTCGTTTTCCTCAAGTGATTCAATCTCTTCCTTCATTGCATGCTTCCATTCTGTTTTTGCTTTGGCCTCTTCAAATGATGATGGCTCCTCTTGGTTTATGTCCTGTGCTATGTAGATAGAATGTTTAGTTACTAATGAGGTGTCAAACCCATACCTTTCTAGTTTTTTCTTTTCCCTCATAGATCTTCTTAGGCCATGATGTGATGATTCTGCCTCATGTCCAAGTTCCTGCAATTTTGCTTTACCTTTAGACTTCCATGCTTTGATCTTTTCCATCTGAGATTCTTCATCATCCTCTGAGGTGTCTTGTTCTTCAATCTTTGGTTGTTCTCTACCAAGCTTTGGAAAATCTTCTTCAAGATTATATGGTAAATTGACCTTCCTGCATGAATCTTCATACCATCAATTGTTTTCATAAAAAACTACATCCCTGCTTACCAAGAATCCTTTGTTGGTAGGGTTGTATAACCTGTAGCCCTTTTGATTGTTGTCATATCCAATAAATACACACCTTTCTGCCTTTGGATCCATCTTGCCTCTAACCTGTGAAGGAACATGAGCAAAAGCAATACATCCAAAAATTTTACAATGATCTAAGCTTGGTCTTCTTCCATTCCAAGCCTCATATGGAGTCATCCCATCAAGGGATTTTGAAGGCAACCTGTTAATCAAGTAAGTGGCTGTAGATACAGCCTCAGCCCATAAGTAATTAGGTGAATGCTTTTCATTTAACATAGACCTTGCAGCTTCAACAATTGTCCTATTCCTCCTTTCTGCCACTCCATTTTGCTCAGGAGTGTACCTTGTAGTTACCTCTCTTTTGATTCCTCTTTCTTGAAGAAAAGAATCAAACTCATGGGAGAAGTATTCTCCCCCTCCATCTGACCTTAACCTTTTTAGTGATTTACCTGTTTGATTTTCCACAAGAGCCAAATATCTTTTGAAACATGAAAAAACTTCATCTTTGTGTTTCATAAAGAATATGATAGTCCATCTGCTGCAATCATCAATAAAGGAGACATAATACCTTGATCCAGATATTGAAGCTTCCTTGCTAGGTCCCCATACATCTGTATGAACCAACTCCAAGAGATCTCCATGCATATAACCTTTCTTCATGAATGGTAACTTGTGAGACTTTCCAAATTGACATGCACTACACTTATAAATCATATGCTGTTTTGACAAATTAGGGATTCAAAGTACACTTTGGTCCCTGCAAATTTGCTTTAATGACCTTTCACCTATATGTGCTAACCTTTTGTGCCATACTTCCAATTCTGTGAGTGTCTGACTACCATAATTAAAGTTAGCAATGTTTCTAGTGTCCTGTAATTCAAATGTGAACAATCTACCTGTCTTTTCACCTTTTGAAATTTTTCTGAATCCTTGACTTGGATCTTCAACAAATGCTCCTGCTTTTGTGAACTTGACTTGCAACCCTTTCTCTACTATCTGCCCAACACTTATCAAATTCTTTGTAATGGTAGGGACATAGAGTACCTTACTGAGTAGGTTGATGTTTCCATCAGGTGCTTTGACATTGCCTATTTTCTCCACAGGATGTCTTGTGTCATCTCCTGTTTGTACCTCATGCTTATTCCTTGGATCTTCTAAATCTGATAGGAGTGCCACATTTCCTGCCACATGATTTGAACAACCTGAATCTATGTAGAAAACATGCTCATCAGATTTACCTTGTGGCGTAGCCATGTTCATGATCAATAATGAATCCTCTTTGTTTGAGTCTTCTGTGTAGTTATTGTAGTCTCTCCTTCCTTTGTAGCCTCCTTGATAGTTTGAATGATTGTAGTTGTTGTAACTGCCATGATAATTGTCGAACCTTCCTCTTGAGTAGCCATAACTTCCTCTATTGTATCCTCTACCTCTTTGATTCCTGGAATTTCTAAAGCAATTTTCAGTTGTATGATTAGTTAATCCACAAATAGAACATGAGTTGGAGTCTTGGGATCTCCCCCTGCCTTGTCTACCTCCTCTTCCTCTACCTCTGCCATGTCTTCCTCTACCTGCATAGTTAGCTTGATATGTACCTGCTTCATCATCCACTTTCTTTGCCTTGCCTTTGTTATCTTTGGACTTGCTTTTATCAGTGTATAAAGCTGAAGATTGATTACCTTTAGAGCTTTCTCCATTTTTGATAAGCTTTGCCTCTTGGGTAAGTAGTTGTCCAATGAGTGTATTGAAATCAGGTGCATGCATGTCCATGTACAAATCCATAGCTGTGGTGAATGCTTCCCACTTGTCATCTGCCTTCAAGCCATTGATGACCTGCTTTACAATTTGCTCTTCATCTATTACCTCTCCAATGCTTCCCAACTGATCTGCTATGTCCTTGAGCTTTGTGACAAAATCAGTCACATTTTGTTTGGGAGCCTTCTTGAGAGTTGTGAAATCCAGCCATAGTTGATGCTTCCTAGCTTTGGTACTTGAAGAAAAGAAAGCTTCAAGTGCATCCCATACTTCCTGAGATGTCTTACAACTTCTAATGTGAGGCAACAAAAAAATCTGAGATAGAGTTGAGGAGATAAGACCTTGCAAGTGCATCCTGGGAGCACCATGTGCTCAATCTCTCTTGCTCTTCTTGTGTTGGTTGACTTTTGTTCCTAAAACTTGGCATAACTTCATCTCCAGCCACATAACCATATAAACTTCTACCTTGGAGATAAGCTTCCATTCTTAATGACCAAGCTGAGTAGTTACCTCTGTCCAATTTGTCAATTGATGAAGGAAATCCATCTGCCATGTTGTCCAACCTTGCTCTGATACCACTGTGAAGAGATGGATAGGTATGTGCTTGAAGATGAAGAGGTGCTGCAAAATCCTTGATCTACACCAGCCAAATGAACTCCAGGAGTATATGGTGGGCCCTTTTAGCTTGCCAATGGATGTATTAGACACCCTATGTACCTTGGAAGATCACTCTCAAAAAGATAGATCAAAACAGATAAGTTGGAGTTAGCTCAGAGGTGAAAACTTGCTATTCTTGGTTCATACACCTGTCCAGTATTTTACATAATTCTCTGAGCACAGCAGCAATTAGCTTAATTCCTCTTGGGGAACTTTAGGTAGCTTAAAGAGCTAACTTTAAAGAGTAATCTCATCAAAAATAATAAACCACACACTGAGAATGAGTTTTAACAAGTGATGACATCATCCCGATTTTCACGGGCTGCTATAGTTTGATACCAGTGAACAGAAAAATGAACATAACTCAAGATTTAAAAATCCAATGATTATGAAAATTTGTATGGCTATAATAGACAATAAGATGAATCCAACAAGCTTTAAATCACTGAATTTGGATACGTAATCACGGAGAAATGGCTCTGACAAGGTGCATGAAAAAATCGGGTACCTGACAGAGAAGTGAAGATGAACAGACCCTGTTGACTTCAAATGAACATAACTGAAGATTGCAAAATTCAAATGACATGAAAATTTGTGAGCATATAGTAGACTTATAGAGCTAACTTTAACAAGTTAAATTAAATTAAAACACCAAGCTCAGAGAAACCATCTCTGCAATCTGACTGAGAAAACTGAGAGTAATGGGAGTGAGTAGTACACTTCACAAGAACATGGAAATATGAACCCAAATGATAATGAAAATGAAAGTATATTGCTTGTACAATACAATGGACTTACTGATACATATATGTGCTTTTTAATCACACCTTGATATGGCATAAAGCTCAGCTCTTAGAGGTCTTCACATAGGTCTCTCTAACCACGATTAAAACTGCCATCTATTTATAGTTGAGTTTGGGAGGCTAACTTCCCTCAATCACTCTCCAATCAATCAATGATTGATTTGATTCTCTACCTACCACAAATCACGAATTCGTGGCTCCTCTTTCCCTTTTTGATCATGTGGACTCAACCACTTAAGATTCTTTCACTTTTACATTAAGTAAACTCTTCAAAAGTTACAAGAGGTAGTTCACAAGTGAACTTTAAATAGTCTTCATTTTGAAGCTTCTTCTAAGACTTTGTGAGACTCAAGCCAATACTTAGGCTTGTCATAGACTTGCTCCAACAGAAATTCTCTAAATTTTCAGCCCTATTTGGCTGGAATTTTTCAGCCCTTTGAACCTCAGTTGGCTGGTCTACATGGCCATAGTCAAGCACACCATTTTGGAACAAAGGCATGAGTGTATGGAACACGTCTTGTGAGCTAACTGTTGGCTGTTTTTTGCATTCAAGTAGAGGGAAAACTGAATTTTCAGCAAATACCACATCTCGACTCACAATAATTGTGTTCGTCAATGGATGGTACAAACAATATCCCTTAATTTCAACACTATAACCAACAAATATACATTTCTTTGCCTTGTCATCAAGTTTGTGATGTTGTTGTGATGGCACAAGAGCATATGCCAAACAATCAAACACACGCATATGACTAACCATAGGCTTATGACCATTCCGAACCTCATAAGGAGTGATGACTCTCAATGCTTTTGTAGAGCAACGATTCAACACATAATTTGCACACATGACCGCTTCCATCCAAAACTTATCAGGAAGATGCTTTCCTTTAACCATACATCGTGCCATTTCAAGAAGAGTTCTATTTTTACACTCGGCAACACCATTTTGCTGAGGTGTATATAGCACCGTACATTGGTGTGAAATACCTCTTTCATGAAGAAAAGCATTAAACTCATGTGACATGTATTCATCACCACGATCCGTGCGTAGAGTCAAAAGCTTTTGTGAAGAAAAATTTTCAGCCATAGCTAAAAATGCTTTGAAGCAAGAAAATAGCTCATTCTTTGCTTTCATAGGATACACCCATGTATTACATGCTTCCCAAAAGATGGAGTCTTGACGGGACCACATACATCACTATGAACAAGTTGCAATTTTCTTGTAGTGTGTATGACTATCTTTTGGAAAAGAAGCACGATGCATTTTTCCAAGAATGCAACCTTCACATGCATGCTTTTCAATGGACTCAAGTGTAGGCAAACCAATAACCATGTCCTTCTTTTGCAAGTAAAGCAAACTATTGAAGTTCAAGTGACCAAAACGAGCATGCCAAAGCTCCATTTCAGCCATGGAAGAAGTATGAGCAACCAAGGCATTCGAGGCAGCCCTCTTGTATGTATCCATGTGATACAAACCATTGCATAATGTACCGGACATCACGATAATATCGACATTGCTGAAATCATGAACCATACACTTATCATCAACAAAGTGTACATGAAGTCCAGCTTTGGCAATCAACAGAACTGAAATTAAGTTCTTCTTTTTACCGGGCACATACAATGCATTTTTCAAGAGAATCACACCTCCATTTGCAGCCATAAGCTCAATTCTCCTACTCCAATGATAGGATAAGAGGCATTGTTTGCACACACCACATGTCCTCCTTTAGGTGCATCTTTCAAAGAGGCAAAATTTCTTTTGCATGTTATGTGCTTTGAAGCACCACTATCAAAGAACCAATCCGAATCAGCCTCACTCACAACCATACATTTAGAATGCAAAGAAGCATCATAATGACATGTAACAACACATGCCCAAAAATCTTGAGCCATGTTAGCTTCATGATTCTTTGCATTGCTTAATTTTCAGCAATAGACATGCCAGATTCCTCTTCTTTTCATTGCGTTTAGCAAGCTTTCTACACTCATAAATAGTATGACCAACCTTCCGGAAATATTTGCATCTCTTCTTCTTTTGCAAATCCCCATCATTAGAGGAATGAGTGGAAGAGGAAGCTTGAGGCTTTGGTTCTGATGAACCCAAAGCTGAACCATACTTGCTTTTCCCCTTTTCTGAGATAGCAAGTGCTTGCGTTCCCTCAATCAAACCACTCCTATTCACTCTAGATTGATCTTCTTAAAAAGAAGAGACACAACCTCATCAAATGCATACATATTAGGATTTCCTTTTGCAACCAAACGGAGTGTAGTAGCAAAGCTTTGAAAAGATTCCGGTAATCCTTTCAACAATGTAGAAATGAGTGATGCATCCGGAATGATCTCATCTATGTTTGCCCATTGCTCTTTCAAGTCCTTGATGCGTGTCACATACACATCCACCGACTCATTTTCAGCCATACATACATCCTCAAGTTGCTTCCTCAAGTATGCAACACATGCTTCATTACGCACGACATACAAAGAAGCAAGAGTGTCCCATGCCTGCCGTGATGTAGAACATGACCAAATGTGTGGAACTATATGACGCTTCATTGAAAGTGCAATCAAAGCATGAGCTTGAGCATCTTTTCCATCCCATCTAAGCTGCTCGTGTGTATGTGGAGAAGGAGAAACCACTGTACTCGAAGAAGAAGCTCCATCTGTGACAGTAGACTGTGAAGTAGAAGCACCTGCCGATCTTCGATCTACATCTTCCACTATGTTCCAAAGCTGTTTTGTAACAAGAACATGTTTCATCATGTAAGACCACATTGCATAGCTGGTCCCATCAAGCTTATCTTCAGCTTGAAGCATGCCAAACAAGTCATTGCTGCCCGCCATTTCACTAAGGAACAAGAATCTGACAAAATCTTCACTTTGACGAAAGCTGAAATCAATGCTGAAATTTCAGCTCACAAACCGTCACTCTGATGGAGATTCTGACTGCACGAATGGATTCTAAATGGGGGTAAAACTCTAGCGCACCTGGTGGAAATGTTTCTCGGCTGCTGAAATTCACAGTTCTATGCTCCGAAGTCGATTTGCACTGTTAGAAGTGCACGCGTGCCGTGACGCGAAAAATCGAAACTTGAGAAGGAGCTGAACCTACTCTGATACCACTGTTGGGTGTGTGTAAAAGTGCGAGAGACACACGAGAAGCACACACAAGGAGCACAAACGCAGCAAGACACACGGTGAAGATGATGGCTAGGATAGCTCTCTCTATTGACAATGAACTGAACTGAAGTAAGAGCTGAATAATATCCCTAAGTACAAAGTACCAACACATATGAGAGTATCAAGTATGTGGTAACATGGGGAAAAAACCTCTAGTCAGCACTAGACTAAAAAGTGCCCATGTATAGGGAAAAGGTTCACATCAAAGCTACTCGAAGAACACATAAGTGTAACAGTATTCACCTCCTCCATCAGATCTTAATGTTTGAATATACTTCCCTATCTTCTTTTCCACCATACCTTTGAAATTCTAAAAGTGAGTAAACAGCTCACTCTTCTCTTTCACAAAATATACCCATACTTTCCATGTATGGTCATCAATGAAAGTAACATAAAACCTACAACCGCCCATAGATGTGGTCTTTGCAGGACCCCAAACATATGTATCTACTATTTCTAGCACATTCTCACTAACATGCTTGTCGTGTGGAAATGATGCTCTTGATTGTTTACCAAATTGACATGTTGCACATACCTTTTGCATCCCTGCAACCTTGAAATTTGGTAGTCCATTGACGATCTACTTTGAGTACATCAATTTCATCCTCTACAAGTTTGCTTGTCCAATTCGTTTGTGCCATATCTCTATATCAGCAATAACTCCTATACTTTTTGCAAACATGGCTGCATTCATTTCAAGAATTTTCACATTTAAGGCAAACATCCTACCCACTTTGTTTCCTTTGGTAATCAATCTTTCATCCTATTTGTACTCTTTTACATATAACCCATCAACATTGAACCTAACTTGTAATCCCTCGTCAACCATCTATCCAACAGAATCTAGATTCTTTGTTATATTTGGAACATGCAACATATCAGTAAGATGTTTTACCTTCTCCTCCTCCATAGACAATGCTATGTTTCCTAGATGCTTGATAGGGTGTGATGTGTCATTACTCGTTTCAACATATCCAAGAACTTGCAATTTTTGCAAATTACTAAACCATTCCGCATGATTGGTCATGTGATTTGAAGCACTTGAAACAACATGCCAGATACTACCATTCAATTTTGAAACATCAATATACATTGTATTCATCATATGATGTTGGTCCATGAACAACTTCTCAAAATCATCTATAGTTGTGGATGCATAATTGTTTTGTTCCCTTATATTATTTGATTCTTCAATCTGCAATCACATTCAAAGTGTCCACATTTACCACAATTCTAGCATCCTTTACTATCATTACTTGAATCATTTCTTTGGAAATTTATGCAGCCTCTTTGGCTCCCCCTGCCTCAAAACTATCGTCTACCTCCTACATAATTTGTTGTTGACCTTGGTCTTGGTTATTGTGTCCTCTTCCACTTCCGAAGCCTCTAGCTCTGCCTCTTCCTCTACCAAAATCGAATACCTGCTAAGAACTAGGTTTTCCTTGGGAGTTCAAGTCCTCACCAAGCTTCTTTTCTTCAATAATCAACATTGACACCAGATCAACAAAATTTGGATTTTCCATGGTCTTAATAGATGCTCTAAATTGCTTATATGTAGCTCCTAAACCACAAAGGCACACTTCCACCATATCATCATCATCATCATCGACATTCATGCCAATAGATGCAAGTGACTCACATATGCTTTTGATTTTCAAGGTTTAGTCACTTATCAACATGCCCTTTTTCTCTAGTGTATGGAGCTCATTCTTGAGTTGCAATTATCGTGCCTTTGTATTGGTCTCACACAATGTGGCCAAACTATTCTAAGCCTCTTTTGGATTCTTGGTATCCTATATGTGCCCTATCATGTTATCCTATATGCTAACAAATAGCCAATACTTTAGTTTTCATGCTCCTTGATTCCATTCCTCATATGCTCTTAACTATAGTCCGATTCCTCTCTCGTAATTCATTCTCTCCTTTAATGTACTTCTAGTAGCCTTTTCCCATCAGGAAATTCTTCATTTTGAATCTCCAAGCATGGAAGTTGTTCTTGTCCAGTGTATCACTCATAAGCTGACTCATTGCATCCACATTTGCCAGTTGTGCAGCAATTCACAGCACTGCAAAAACACTAGTGAGTGGGAAGAAGCTATGCAAGTCAACATGGATGCAATTGAGAAGAACAACACTTGGAAACTTGTTCCTAAGTCTACACATAATCAAGTCATAAGAGTCAAGTGGCTCTATAAAGTCAAATACAAATCAGATGGTACATTGGACAAGTACAAAGCAAGACTTGTAGCTAAGGAATATAAGCAACAACATGGCATTGATTATGAAGAGACCTTCGACCCTACTACAAGGTTTACAACTATAAGAATCATTCTAGCACTAAGTGCACACTTCAAGTGGCCATCTATCAACTAGATGTCAAAAGTGCTTTCCTCAACGAAGATCTTCAAGAAGAAGTATATATTGGCCAACGTGAACCCTTCAAGATTAAAGGAAAGGAAGATCAAGTCTACAAGCTTGACAAAGCACTTTATGGACTTAAGCAAGCACCCAGAGCATGGTATGAAAAGATCCACAAGTTCTTTGAAGCTAAGGGATTTCAAAGAAGCAATGCCAATGCAAACTTATACATCTATCAGAAAGAGTCCTTAGTTGCCATCATCATCCTCTATGTAGATCACTTGATCTTGATAGGTTCAGATGAAGAACGCATCCAATTCATCATCAGATAGCTTCACCTTGAGTACTCTATGATGTAATTGGTATTCTCAGTTAGTTTGCAGATCAACGTTGTCAAACACATTAGGATGCTGCTTAGAAACTACTTCGATACCTTGCCCTCACCCGACATCATGGTCTTTGGTACAAAGGGGGCATTGAACTCGACAAATATTCAAATTCAGATTGGGTTGGTGATCTTGATTCTCAACGGTCTACTTCTGGGTACATATTCTTGCTTGGCACAGGACCCATCTCTTGGGCAAGTAAGAAGTATCCTATCGTTGCTCTATCATCCATTGAGGCCAAGTATCGAGCATCCAGCTTTGCACCATGTGAAGCCATCTGGCTTTGATTATTATTATTTGACATTAGTGTTTTGTAGGTTATTCCAATATGCATCCACATGGACAACCAATCGCCAAGAATCTAGTGTTTCACACTCGGATGAAGTACATCATGATCGAGTACCATTTCATCCATGGGAAGCTTGTATCTTAAGAGATTACTCTGGAGCAGTGTACCTCTCACGAGAACCTGGCAGACATGTTCACGAAGGCTCTACCTCCCGTTCCGCTCCAATGCTTGGTGGACCTCTGCAACATTCAACCACTCCAAAATGGAGCTATAGAGGGAGTGTTGATGACATGATTTCTCCCACATCATTTACGTTTGTATCCGCATGAGTGTATCTCCATTTTTTATCGAGGAGGCACTCCATTCCCAATTTATTGCCATTTTATATTGTATCTCTTTTGTATTTGGGCACATTGCCATTTGCTTCTACCATTTTATTCATTCTCCTTTAAGGGGAATTATCCCACATGAGATGTGCTTTGGAGAGCTCCTCCCAAATCTATATAAGGAGGGCCTCTCCCCCTCGTTTCTACTTGGTTAGAAGCTCGAGGAGCCTACTCCATGCTCTTGGCAAGCTCATTTCTAACCCATGTGAGTTTACCCATTTCTTGTTCTACTCACTTTGAGTCTCTCACACTTTTTGTTTTGTTAGTGCACTCTTCTTTTCGTTTTGCTTATGGGTGTGTACTCTCTACACTTTCATCTACAAAATCAGAGTATCCGACATGAATTGATGTGGTTCTGAAATTTATTTGATGATATGGACATGAGCAGCATACATTTGTCGGCTAATCCAGTCTTCCATGTGTGTACCAAGCGTATCGAAGTTCATTACCATTATTTTTGTGAGAAGGTGATAGCCAAAAAAATTGATATATCATTTGTGTCTTCTAAATATGATGAAAAAAATATTGATGAAACAAAACTACAAAAATTCAAACATCTTGTTGTATAGAGGAATAATCAAGCAAAGCTTGAGGGAGAGAATTTCGAATAAGCAGGTGTATTATGTTCAAGTGGCAAAGCTGATCATGAAAAGCTTGTGTTAGCTTTTTTACCAAAGTTTGTTCACAAGTCTCTCTATACAGAGATCACGTATAAGTTTTAGCAGCATCTGCAACTTCGAGCAATTGTATCCGTAAAAGAATAGAAGTTTTATGTACGCATGTTCTTATGATTTATTATTTATATGTTTGTTTAAAGACAAAGACTTTTTGTTTACTTACTTACAGAACTCTGATTTATTATTTATATCTTTGTTTACAGAACTCTGATTTATTATTTATATCTTTGTTTAAAGACAAAGACTTTTTGATTACTTACTTACTTACAAAACTCATGACCAGTACATGATTTTTTTTTTAAAATTTGAGCTTATACATGATCTATGTGTGACTATTATGCTAGCTTGAAGAGAAATAAGATAAGTTATTTGTTCTTCAATATGAATTTTTTGTATTATGAACAAGATGCTGCAAGTTTCTACAGAGACATGTGGTGATCATTTAATACTATGTCTACCTTTTTTGCACTAAGATGATGTAAATTTATATTTCTCTCATTTACAAGCTTTTTGAAAACTTGTTAAATACTATTTGTAGCTAAAGAAAATGTGTTATTTTGAAGATCTCAAAAAGAAGTATCTAATGACTAGACACTTAAAACATAACACTTGGAAGAGAGTGAGGAGGGGTTGACAAAAAAAAATTTATTGAAATATTTAAGAGAGCTATAGTTCGAAAGAGTAGAAATCTACATATGTCCCAGGCTACTGTCTTGGTTGTTGGGCCTCTCACCTCTTGAGGTGGGGGTGAGAATTCAACCCCCGGTAGCAAAATGTAAGGGACATGTGTATCTTGAAAAGATGTTGCATATGGCTGATGTGTCACCGTTTGTCCAACCCCACGGTAATTGTGACCGCCCATTAACCCAACCTTGTAAGGGGGTCCCATGGATACTATGCCCTTCCTTGTACAATTGCAATTTCAAAGTTAAAGCATAACCTCCATTTTGAAAAAAAAAGAAATCTACATATGATGTATGTATGAAGATTCGTGGGCGGTCGCACTTCATATGGGAACTCGCGGTTTCCAACATATACCTTGGCATCTTTTATAAACAAGCAAAATAAAGATTCTATTGCCCTACAAATCTATTTAAAAACAGAAAGTAAAGCTTAGTGTTACGACTTACAAAAAAAAAAAGATATAATAATATCTAGGACAAACATGAAATGCATCATGTGGGGTGCTCATTGCCTTGAAATGCATCATGTGGGGTGCTCATTGCCTTGATCAAAGCACCCTAGAAGATGAAAGATTTTTCATTGTTTTAAGCTTTGGAGAATGGAACCAAAAACTGAACATTAAGTCAACGTGGAAAATGGCCATTGTATGTTACTTGTATGTTACATTAACCCAACGTGGAAAATGGCCATTGTATGTTACTTGTTTTCTTTAAGTCCAGGTTTTGGCATTTCATTTTTCTCTTTCTCTTTCACATAACTATAGATCAAGGTCGTGGCTAGTCATATCGATGTTCATTTATGCAGGCATCGGTGATGCTTGATCATTGGAAGATGCTTGAAAAAACGTTCAAAACTCGATGTCGGAACAATCATTAAAATATGTATCGGTATGATCATCGGTATAAGCACCACTAAGATCAAGTTTTGGCATTTCATTTTTTTCTTTCTCTCTCATTTGTACATGTCCAAAACATAGCCTAAAGCTTTCTGCAGTGCCACATTTGCGTTTAACGTGTTTATGCAATACTGACCGAGATCATTCTTTCTTCTTTCCCCATAGCCATATACTCAAAATCAAACTTAAGATTCAAAACTCTCGACCACATTTATAAAGTTTTGAAAGGTAATATAGATAGATAGAGACTGGACATAATCTATTAAAAAAATCAATTGTAAATATGGCCAGATAGAGATTGGACATAGTCTACTAAAAAAATCAATGAAGTTGACTGGGATGGTTAAATGCCTAAGACTTAAATTTGACGGTGAGGACAAAATGTCATTTGAGAGACAACATTTTATTTCTACCTTTTATATGATAAAATTTGATATGTGTATATATAAGACATATTGGCTTAAGTTTTAAGTTTCTTGCTTAAACCTTTAAGAGTATTAACTAACTCAATTTCCCTATACGGTAAACGCTTCATCAAAAACATTTAACTGTAAACTAAGGAAAATATTTAAATCGAAACGGTTAAGTTAATACACTTAAGCTTGATATTAGTTTATCCGTAACGGTATAGATATTAGTTTATCCGTAATTGTATATCTAAAAAACCAGTAGATTTTCGATATATAAAACAAGTAGACATATACACGTTGTCCAATATAGCAGGAAGGTAGAAAAAAAAACACCTGTTTTTCACATAAAAAATAACATATTTGTCAATTTTAAGCCTTCTTTGGACTCGTTTATGGCCAAAGAAAATAATTCCTTTTTTTTTTTTGAGAGTACAATGAATTGGAAAGACGCACACACCAAATCTCGTAAGGTAGAGGCACCCTTGTTGAGGAACTCTGAAGCATCCAACCTTGGGTGGACTTGAACTCTGACCATCTGCTTAAGTGGACTTGAACTCTGACCATCTGCTTAAGAGTACAAGACATCCGTTAAACCACGACCACTGCATATCAATCCTTCTTTTACTCGCCAAAAGGAGAACTCAAATGAGTAGGCGTCTCTCAAAAGAGGTGATTTGACTCCCATTGTCTTCTCAAAGCAAAACAGGTGATCTGGCGCCCATTGGCATTTAGTTGATGACTTTCTGGATCAATCGATTTCGCCATGAACGGTGAACCGCAGTGAGAGTAGACTGTAACGTAAGCTTCCATGGAGTTATTGCCATGGCCCTGAAACGCAGAAAGTCACCCGGCAAGAATCACGTTGCGCTTTTTCTATCTTCCTTTTATCCTTTTGAGTTTTGACTTAGTACAGGGCAGTGCGGCACTGAAGTCTGGTCCCTGGACGTGGAGTATCCAATGCGAGGCGAAAGGTAAGAATCTTATCATTTCACTATGCGTCGCGACTTGCGAGTTGCGACATTGAACACAGAAAAGAGAGGTCTAAGGCAGGTTAATGTGATCAGCTTTGGCCCACGGGAGCTAGACCTCTGGGCACGAGAGAGCTCAGAGCACCTCGGCCGCCCCTCACCGTCCGTCAGCTAATCTCCTAGCATGGATGGCGTTAGAGAGTATCTAGTATCTACTATCCATGGCGGCATGAAGTACTAATCCCCGAGCTCCAGGATTCAACAAGATTCCAGTCTCTGTCCTTCGGGAGACTAGGCGCTAGTATCTTCATCTTGTGACCTTACCTTCCGAATTCCTCTGTTCTGTCACTGCATTCCCTATGACTACTGTCCTGAATGCTTAACACGTAGGGGCTTGAGCAGAAGATTTCTCAAGAATGCAGTAAGCTACAAAGCCTTGTTTCTGTGTCCGGCGTGACTTTTCGAGGATGGCGAGAGTGGCAATCGTGGGCGCGGGAGTCTCCGGTCTTTTTGCTGCTCGCACTCTCGCCTTAGCAGGCCTGCAGGTTGTGGTCTACGAGAAAGAAGGGTATGTTGGCGGCCACGCGCGCACTGAGCAGATTGACGGAGTGAGCCTTGACCTCGGTTTCATGGTTTTCAATCGGGTATCCCCTCTCTCTCTCTCTCTCTCTCTCTCTCTCTCCCCTTTCACTAGCAACTACGCAGACAATGTAACCTCCAGCCAGATATATTCCAAAGTATCCCTCTTGCTGTTGCCCTCAACCCCCTTCCCTCCATCAGCATTATCAGAGATCATCTCCTCGTTTGCGGAAAGGGAAGAACGCGCATCAGCAATAAAGGTAAGTGATCGTCTAATTAGTGCACGAGCGTGCTAGGATGAAATACAATGAAGATTAACGAAGGTCACCCGCTGGTCTCTGCATAGCGAAGCACGGACACAAGTGCTGCCACAGAAATGTGCGCATGAATCATTTGGACTGTTTGCAGAAGTGCGTTTCTGTCACATGTCCATTTTTTAGCGTGCTTAACCCGCATCTACGCTTACAATAGAGCTTGTAAGTGCCAGCGAAACGAGAACATAATGTGCTTATTAGGAATGATTGTTCTGTTGTATTATATTCAATTTCGATAGACAGGCATATAGAAAGATAGACTCAAACGCTAATAGATAATTGATCGAGTGACTTTGCATGTATTTTCTCTTATGAAATGCTTTTCATGGCAGGTCACGTATCCCAACATGCTCAAAACTTTCGACGACCTTGGAGTTGAAGTTGAAGAATCAGACATGTCTTTTGCGATCAGTGTGGACGAGGAACGTTGCTGGGAATGGAGCAGCAATGGATTGTCTGGTCTTTTTGCTCAGAAGACGAATGCCGTGAATCCTTCTTTTTTGCGTATGGTGAAGGAGATCACGAAGTTCCAACAAGATGTCCTGATGTAAGATTCAGTATACTTCTATTTAGACCTGCCAAACTGCACGGCTGACTATGGCAACGATTAGTGGCAAACTATAAGATATTCCTTGACGATCGAGTATACTAAGGATCCCCACTTTATGTCGTTCAACACTGGTGCATGTAATCTTTCCACCTGTTTTGTTGAATGCTCGAAGCACTCAATTTTGAGAGCTTCTGGAGCAGAAACTCTCTAGTAAGAAGTGCTGGTGAGAATAGAGGATGGAAGCAGAAGCTTACTGTTCCATTTTGTTTGATCGTATCTTTAAATATGGTTCCTGTAGCACAAAGAGGTCCGATATCAATGTAAATGTTAAGAGGATGGTGAATCACCTCCAAATCTGTCGTGCTGGATGGTGTTCCTCCTGCATGAAACATGTGATAGACAGTTTCCAGTGGAAACGAAGAGTATCCTAATCCATATTAAGCAGCCATATAATGTGGATGCTTCTGTAAGTTATTTCTGGAGATGGTAACCAACATACTTGAAAGGAGTTCTTTTTGTGAACTTCATTGTTCTTGGTTCCTGTAGATGGTGTTCCTCCTGCATGAAACATGTGATAGACCGTTTCCAGTGGAAACAAAGAGTATCCTAATCCATATCAAGCAGCCGTATAATGTGGATGCTTCTATAAGTTATTTGTGGAGATGGTAACCAACACACTTGAAAGGAGTTCTTTTTGTGAGCTTCATTGCTCTTGGTTCCTGATACTACATTTGGCCATAAAATAGGGACAAATAACATAACAGTGAATCCCGTAGTGCTCTGTTCAGTAAAGTTTCTTCCTAGGTATGCTCTTTGCCCATTAACGTACATGCAATTTAGCTCTCCAGTGTTGAAGCGGTTGTGAATGTGTTGCAGGTATCTTGATAGTATAGATACTGAAGATGATCAGACATATGCAAAAGAAACACTTAAGCTCTTTGTGGAAAAACGAGGATATTCAAATGAGTTTCTCAACTACTATTTGGTAATTTTTCTCAGATCCTTTTCCTTCATGATATCATCAATTTAAGTATGCAAGAGCATGCCATTAACGGACATATTTTGGTAGGTACCAATGTGTGCCTCTATCTGGTCCTGCTCATTAAAGCATATCTTGGAGTCCTCTGCTGCTTCAATACTGACCTTCCTACGTAATCACCACCTTTTACAGGTTTCTACATATTCTCAATCAAACGACCTATACATTTGTATCCCTTTACATTATTCCACTGTCTGAGGAAGTCATGGTAACCTAGATTTGATTTAAATGCATTTACATTGGCAGATCTTTGGGCGCCCACAATGGTTAACAGTGAAAAATCGCTCGAAAAGCTATGTGGACAAAGTCAGTTTATGTGATCTTGATGCTAGAATAGTCATGCCATGCTTTTTCTCTGAGAATATGTTGACTTTGATGTTTGACTCTGATTCCAGATTGTTGAGGAGCTCAAAGCAAATGATTGTGATTTACGTGTCAATTGTGCTGTAGCAAGGATTACTTCTTCACCTCAAGGTATGATTTGTATTGCTTTTTGTTTCTGTATTTTCCAAGGTACAGTGGTACCAAAGTTAATGAGAGAAGTTTCAAGGCTTTGTTGAGTATATGAACAAAGTAGGATGATTTTAGGGTTTAGATAAGAGAGACCTCATGTTCCTTTGACATGTGATGGTTCAACTGTTCAGGTGTACAGGTCCAAGATGCAGAAGGCCACATTGATGTCTTTAATCATTGCATCGTTGGAGCCCATGCACCTGATGCCATAGCCATGCTTGGATCCTCAGCAACACCTGAGGAACTATCTATCTTGGGTGCTTTCCAGTATAATAGTAGGCAAGTATTTCATCCACTAGTAAGCAGTAACAGAACTTTAGCAAGTTTACTGATCATCACTTGCCTTAATTATGTTCTCTTAATGAATCACTTTGCTTTATCATACAGTGACATCTATCTGCATAGGGATGCAAAATATATGCCAAAAAGTCTTGCTGCATGGAGTGCATGGAACTTCCTTGGCTGCAAAAGCAAGGGCATTTGTGTAACATACTGGTTGAACAAGTTACAGGTAGCATGTTTGCAGTAATTATGTGAACTGTTAAAATCATGTTAGTTTGTTTACTAGCCAATGTTCATAAATGATCGGTACAGAACCTTGGAGATACTGGTCAACCATTCCTTGTTACACTCAATCCTGTATCACCTCCAAGCAATGCAATCTTGAAATGGAAAACCAGTCATCCAATCCCATCACCAGCTGCTGCAGTGGCAACAAGGCATCTCAGCCAGATTCAAGGAAAGAGGGGAATATGGTTCTGTGGAGCATATCAAGGCTATGGATTTCATGAAGATGGAGCAAAGGTTGGATCCAATATTATGATGTCTTACTGTAAAAGTTTCAAATCCAATATAAAGTCTTATCGGTGTTGTGTGTATATGTTAGAGAGAGAGAGAGAGAGAGAGAGAGAGAGAGAGAGAGAGAGAGAGAGAGAGAGAGAGAGAGAGAGAGAGAGAGAGAGAGAGAGAGAGAGAGATCATGTGTGAATGTCTACTGGGGGCCAAATCAGTCCACAAGTCAAAACATACAATCATAAAGAGGTGTAAAACTCTGTCATTGACCTAGAGAAATAGAAGAGAAAAGTGCAGAATGAAAGTGATATATGTAGAATACATTAGTTTCATACTACACAGGGTATGTTTAAAGAGTATGTGTGGTAGCTATGAGGCTATCAAGTATCTTGATGCTCATAGCTTGATCCTCGCTTTAGATTCATAATATCAAGATTTAGGACATGCATTCATCTTCATGCTCTTTGCTCTACCTTCGCTAGCTGGGAGTTTTTTTTTTCTTTTTTTTTTTTTTTTTTTTTTTTTTTGAGAGAGAGAGAGAGAGAGCAAATGAAAGAAAGAAATATATTAATTGGGAGAAAATGAGCTTATGAGCCAAAATGTACAATTATAAGGATGAGACAGAACCTACAATCAAAAGGAGGGGGGTAAAATCCTGTTCACCAATACACACACACACACACATACATGCATGTGCATGTGTATGTGATAAAAAAACAAGATTCAATTAAAGAAGACAATCACATGAACCAAAGGCAAGAACTTGCAAAGAGAACCACCAACCACAAGGGATTGGCCATAAATCCTCCAACCAGCTAGAATTCAAATCTAATTTAAATTCAAACTCACTACATTTAAAAGTGAATTCCTACATTATAGGAAATGTAATCCTAGATCATAGGATCAACTTGATCAAGCATTGATTTTGAGTCGTAATTGCAAGTCATCACATCCTATTGAGTGTAATTCTCATAGTACATCCTCCTTGAGTGACTAGACTCATAGTCTTCCTTGTTTGTGTCCTTGTAGGTTCCTACTTATTATCATCTTCCTCATAGACTAATATGTTAGTGTTCTTTCTTATTATTGACCATGATTGGTATATTCATTTCTTTTAGTGTCCTTTATCCATTTTAAACCTCATTTGATAGCTCTTAAACTCTATTTGTGGTGACATATTGTATGGATTAAAATCCTATCCTTTGCATGAGTAATATAACAATTAAGTCACCTTGGTCTCTCCAAGCACTAAAGCTAGAGAGTGAATCTGTGAGGGTCCATTACTTCTTGCTCTATTGAGGAGTCGGAGAACTCGAGTAGTGGTATTTGAGTATATAACAATTCTCAAAAGAGTCTACTCCAAGACCTAGATGATAGAAGAGCTTTTAGGAACTTTGATATATCACAAGTGACAAATGAAAGCTTCATCAAGTAACTACTTTGTAGAAAAATCGATGTTCTCAAGTTAGAAGCAAATTGTTCAACCTTGAGGTAAGTCTAGCTTTAGTTCTTACTTCAATTCATTAGGAAGTTAGTTTAGAGAAGCACAAACAGATGAATTGAATGCATGCATAAGAAATTTAGATAAGACCGGCTATCAACTTCAAAAGTTTAGGAGTTCTAGTTATTTGATGGACACATGTTTGTGGGAGTGGAAGTGAGCTTAGACATAGGTTGCCAGAGAATTTTGGAACTGACCAATTAGGAGCTTTTAAGGAATGCAACAGGAGAGACAAGAAGGTCATCCTCATTCTATCACAAAATATCAATGATATCCTGATTGGACAATTCAACATTTGGATACTAGCATGAAAGTGTGGGAGGCATTGGAGAGACTTTACTTCACCTCCAATGAAGCCAAAAGTAACTAAGATAGAAAAGGAGGTATTGAGTGGTAGGGATTGTTGAAGTTGTGGCCCAATGGTATCTGGTTCATGGCCTCTTGCCTCTAGTCCTCATGGATGCAAGTGTACAAGCAAGTTGGTTCTCTTCATGGTCCCCAATGCCCAAAAGTATCCCATGGATAGAGATAGGTAAGTGGTCACCATATTGCCTACAATAGGTAGGCCAGTGGTCTTGTAAAGGGTGAGTGATCGACCATGGTGGAAGGTGCTTCAAACATGTACTTGAGCTAGTAGTTTGCTCTTCAAAATTGGTCATTTAGTAATGAGATAGTAAAGTAAAGAAGAAACTTCAAAAAGAGTAAAAGGATAGAGATCGCAAAGTATTTTTCTCAACGAGATCTTATGCAACCCTACAGTTAGATGGATGGAAACAAGTGGTCCTTGAGTCATAATTCAAGATAATATGGAGACCATGTCTAGACGGCGTTTCTAAATTTCCCTTTAAGCATGTTTTAGAAAAGCTTATATGCTCCAAGCAACATCCTCTTGGCAACTAGTCTCTTTTAAGGAGTTACAAAAGAGGCTCATACACTCAAATCATGACCATGTTTGGCTCTTAGATGTGAGATCTCCACATAGCTTCATAGACTCATTCCACCCCTAGAGAAGTAGATTGGCATCGAACAAAGGCATTGTTGGAATGATCCCATCCCTAACCTATCAAGTCTAACTATAAAATAAAAATCTCTTGAAGTGATAGAAGTCACAATTTTCTTTTTGGATTTTTTAAGCTTCCACACTATTGCTAAAAACTTTGTTAGTTGGACAAATGGTAGGTAGAGGCTATTCGCTTAGATTCAAGAAAGGGGATGCTTGGTTGAGAATGCCGGAGAAAATTACAAGTTTATTGCATGAAAATAAAGAAAGCAAGGCTATTTACAATGGATATAAATCAATCCAATGATCACATTGTCTGTTTTACTCATATAAGAAGGTAGCACATGTGGAACATAATACAAAAAGGTTGTCATACCAACAAGCAAGGATGAAGGACATGTCAAGGAGGAGGTTGGTTGAAGAACTATCCGTTTTCAACTCCCAAATCATCATGGTTGCATCTCTGCTCACATCAATCACAAATGTTACTCAAAACGAATGTGATGGAGGCATCGAAGGCATGGAATGCATCGTAGGTATTGAATGTGCCATTGATGAATGATGTATAGTACAAAAGATAAATGCATATGTACTAGATAAATGATTAATATATACTTCTTACATTGATAAACATTCAAAATTACTTTCATACATACATTGAATGCAAAATATTCAAAGTAGGCTATCTCAAGGATTGAGGGAGAAGAGGGCAAGGTAAATCAGCCCACTCAAGAAGAAGCTCTTCAGGAGTCAAGGACCCTAGAGATATGTTTACATATGATTCTTTTATGTGAAAATACTATGCCTACACTAAACAAAGAGATTGAAGTAAGGGAGTCTACCATCTATGAAGAAGCTCTTAAGTATACAAGATGGAACTTGGAGGGAAGCAATGCATGAAAAATTCAAGCCCTAAAGGAGATCTAGATGTGGAGCTTGGTCCCAAGATCAAAGGACCATAAAGTGATGGGCAATAAATGGGTATTCAAGGTAAAGAGAAGTTCAAATGTAGATAGGAGAGTCTCAAGGTTTAAAGCAAGGTTAGCTACCAAGGGGTTTGCTCAATTATGGCAAAAATTATAAGGAAACCTTTAGTTAAGTTTCCAAGATGGCAATCATAAGACCTTGATTGTTGTTGGAGCTAGCAAAGGATGGAATATGTATCAAATTGACATCAAGAATGCTTTCCTAAATGGAGAGGCTTATGAGAAATTGTATTTGGAACAACCTCTATGATTTGAAGACCCGAAGTATCCCAATTATATTTTCTGGTTGAAGATGGATACAATCATAGTTTTTTTCGGACGCGTCCGAAATCTCATGCAAACGTACCAGACGTCTGATTGAAACGGACGTCTGAAATGGTTTTCCATACTTGATGTCTGGGAGCAAAAATTTTTTGCCCATATTTACCCTGTTTTCAGTTAATTTTCAGGTATTTAGACTTGTACAGAGTGCACATAAGTGGGGGCAGAATCAAGGAGAGGTAAAACTCAACATTTATGGGTGGTGCAGCCTGCAGATATCCACATTAGCATTAGGCAATGCACATTGATAGCAGAGTATGATAATAAGAATCCAGCTTGGTTCAGCATTTCAAAATAAATTAATATCTTTGATGCAGCATAAAGGGGTGGATATATATAATAATATATGTGTGTGTATTATATATATGTATATGCATGTCACATGTGTATGTGTGTGTATGTATGTGTATATACATGTATACAGTATATGTATATGTATATGTGCATCATATATCTATATGTATATGTATGTCAGCCCATTGATGTGCCTTGCATACATGTGTTATGTTTATATACCTGCATTATAAATACATGTTAAGAGTAAAATATTATTTCTTGAATCTTAATTTAATGTGTGTATTATAAGTGGAAAACCTACCCTACATCTATAAAACCCCCCTCTAATTTTTTCCAACCCCTAAGTTTTGGTCACGTATGGTCACGTATGGTATTTTCAATCGTACTTTTTCCGTACTTCCATACCCGTATGCGTTTGCCGTATGGTTGATGTATGAAAAAACTATGGATACAATCTTAGCAATGGAGATCCATTATTATTCATAAAGCATGAAAGTAATCTATCTATTTACATATGTTTGTATGAGGATGATCTCATAATAAGATGTGATGAGCAAAGAAGCATTGAGAAGATTAAAAGGAAGCTTAGACATCAATTCAAGGTCTCAGATTTTGATGAGCTCAAATAATTTTTCCTATCTTTATTTTGCATCTTGTGTGAGGCTTCATTATGGCTGAGTTTGCTCATCACTTTTGCAAGTGACATAAACCTAATTCACAAAGCTTCCTAGTGTTCATGCTCGTGGTGTGTGCACATTGTGGTTTGTGTGTGTGTGTGTGAGCATGTATTCATTTCAAGTTCTATACCCATTACTTTTGCCCTCGATTTGAGTGTCAGCCGACTCTTTCTTTCTGGTCATAATTCATTGTTTAATGTTGATATTAGTCTTTAGATAACTTGATTCTTGAATATGCAATGTATAATATCTGTATATTTTTGTCATTTATGAATTTTGGAATTATGGAACAGCGTACCGAACCTACCGAACCTCATGGTTCAGTTTGGAACTCAAACCCCTTGTGAACCATAAGTACCGAACCTAATATACGATTCCACGTTGCTTAAAATCCAACAATTGTATCAATGCAGGTTTGTGAGAGTTTGTAAGAGAGTTGACTTCAACAATCACTTGTTTTAGTTTTAGTAAAAAAATATGGCAACTTCCTCCATGGTAGGAGTAGATCGCTTCAATGGAATCAACTTCCGTACATGGAAGACATTTCCAATATTACCTCATGATCACTGATCTATGGGATGAGGTTGAAGGAGAGGTGAAGCGACTAGAACAAGGAGCAATTGGATGCTATATAGCAATTGCTCAAGATTTTTATAGCTCTCAAGCTCAAAGTGCTACCTCATCTTCATCAAGTGTTGGACCAAAAAGCACTCAAGCACGAGAGACAATTGTGCTTACAATTTTCAGAGGGGCTTCAACTTAAGTCAAGGCTTGGACAGTGTTGCATAAATTAAAAAAGACATTGAACAGGTATTGTATGGTTCCGTATGTACCATACATACTGTATGTACGGAAAACCATACGGTTCGCGTTTTGATTCAACCTTGGTTTTAGGTCCACAATTAACACAGAGACAAAGGGGGAGAGAGAGAGAGAGAGAGAGAGAGAGAGAGAGAGAGAGAGAGAGAGAGAGAGAGAGAGAGAGAGAGAGAGAGAGAGAGAGAGAGAGAGAGAGACTAAGAGAGACAAGATATGGCAAAGGAGCCAAAAATTGCTCCACAAAATTAACTACTATACAAAATTTACAAGGTAGCTCCTAGTTGATCAAACCAAGAGTTCAATTCAAGTATACAAGTGATATATTGTGATATATAGTCTAGATATGTCTTCTAAAAGCACCATGTAAAATCAACCTAAAAAGCCTTTGTATGTCGTTTTTGCAATTTGTGACTTAAAAAGAAGAGACATGCTTTTTGGCATATTTTAATATTTTTTATTTTCTACTCAATTTAATCTGCGTCCTTGGATCAAGTATCTTGATATTTTTCCACATGTCATCTGCCTTGGACTTTAAAGATATGTTTTTCGACTTTCACATGAAATTAGGGTTCAAATTTTTATAATCATTTTGCTACCAAATACCCAAGTCGTATTCATGGTTAGATAGCTCTTTTTAAGCTCTATAAGAATGTCTAATAAAAATTTCTACCAGAATTTGATCATCTTTGACCTTGTTGACTAACCTTTGACCAAACTTTGACATGTTATTACTCTTTTTGAGCTCTACAAGAATGTTTAATGAAAATTTCTACCAAAATTTGACCATCTTTGACCTTGTTGACCAAAGTTTGACCTATTATTTGGAGCTCCCTTGTGGAAGATTCCTCACATTTCTAACATGTTTGTCTTCTAGGTAGACTCTCCCAAACTCACTTGCATGAATAGAAATAAAGCACTCTTTGCAAAGTGTAATGAAATAATCACAAGAGTACTCCACCTACAAGAACTCCATTTGTAATTTTAATATTCTTTATAACATATAGGGTGTCTTTTGAATTATACATATTTCTAATGGTGACTTTTGAAGCTATCTTTGTCTTTTTTTCTCCTCATTGTCGATCTCATCCTTTCCCTTTGTCTTCAGCTTTTGATCCTTCTTTCTCTCTAGGTCTTGCCAGTAGAACTTATGTTTGTGCTTTCGACGCCCTTTTCTTCCACATTGAAATCAAGTGCTTGTCTTTTCTTCCAAAATTTTGTGTAGAGTGTCCGTTGCTTTGAACTTGTATCAAACCTCATAGGTTGTGTAGCCAACCCTTTCATGTTTTTGAGAACCTCATCACATACCACTATGTAAATCTGAACAATGACTTTGCAATTTCAAGCCTTTTATGAAACTTGCATCATACCACATAGTACTGTAAGGCTTTTGCACACCCTTGTAGGTGAAGGTTGCTTTTAATATTTCATCAAACCTCTTGAACTTCAACATAGTACTTAAAGTTCCTTCATGATGAAGAGAAAAGAGGGAAAAGACTCCCACTTCGTAAAAAAGGTGGGAAGGCCTAGAGAAGTGCAAGAAAGAGGTAAATGTAGCCTTAAACAATTGCATTATATAGGTGCAGCAATTAGAAATTACCAAATGTAAGGTTTCAGCTTTGATACTTGTTCTTGAAGTGGACATAGGAGCAAGGTAGAAACAACAAGAAAATGTAAAAGAAGAATAATCCCATGCAAGGGAAGACAAAAATGAGAGAGAGAATCGCTAAAGAAAAGCCATCTTGCAAAGGGAAGAGATACATGACTTACGGTTAACTCACCCTAGCCCACTAAGGATCTTCAACTCTTGAGTGATGCCTTGAGTGGATAGGACATACTTTACTTATAGAAAAACATAGAGTATTTGGCAACCCACTTTGTAGCCACTAAAAACATGTGTTGAGCTCTTTCAAAGAGCCTTTTACAAGGGTACAATACAACAGTAATGATACAAAGGGGATAAAATACATGAAAGTGGAGGATTTGGGGACTTTTTGCCAACAAGACCATGATGACACCCCATACACAAAGGGGGGGTAGAGAGAGAGAGAGAGAGAGAGAGAGAGAGAGAGAGAGAGAGAGAGAGAGAGAGAGAGAGAGAGAGAGAGAGAGAGAGAGAGAGAGAGAGAGAGAGAGAGAGAGAGAGAGAGGGAGGAGGGGGAGGGAGGGAGGGAGAGAGGGAGGGGGAGAGAGAGGGGGAGAGGGAGGGGGAGAGAGAGAGGGGGGGGGGGAGAGAGGGAGGAGGGGGAGGGAGGGAGGGAGAGAGGGAGGGGGAGAGAGAGGGGGAGAGGGAGGGGGAGAGAGAGGGTGAGAGAGAGACAGGGAGAGGGAGAGGGAGAGGGAGAGGGAGAGAGAGAGAGGGAGAGGGAGAGGGAGAGGGAGAGGGAGAGAGAGAGAGGGGGAGAGAGAGAGAGAGAGAGAGAGAGAGAGAGAGAGAGAGAGAGAGAGAGAGAGAGAGAGAGAGAGAGAGAGAGAGAGAAAGAAAGAAAGAAAGAAAGTGTTTTTACGTCTATTAGGAGGCCGAACTCGGCCTATGAGACAAATCGATGTACATGGGTGTATCTTCTGTCAATCAGAAAAGATAAAAGTGCTGAAAAGAAACTGGTTAAGCTGATATAGATCTCCGTAGTATGCATGTGGGGATACCCATGAAAGTGGTGGGGGGTGTATGGAGTGCGATATCTATGATAGTCTATATGCAAAAGGGTAGTACAACAACCATGAGAATGCATCTAAAACGACTAACTAGCTCCATCCTGTGCTAGTGGGTGGGATGTAATATGTGATACATAGGTGGAGGTGGAGTCAGGGCCACCCTGATGGCTGCAATGGGATCGGCCATCATCTGGCATCGTCTCTCCTCCATGGCGCGATGGTCACAAGCCTGGATCTCCGCAATCTGGTGTCGGTGAAGTCTCGGGGCCCGATATCCTATAGCACGGGGTCGTCTCCTAGCTCGAGATATCTGAGCCTGCTGAAGAGTCACCCCGCTCGGTATGTGGGCTGAGGGGGGGAGGGCTGCAGCACGTCGTGGAATAAAGAAGTCAGTGAGCTGACTCTGTCTCCCTCCTGTATGGAGTGCTACAGTAGGCTGGAGTAGGGAATCTCTGTGACTCTGTATCTCTAGTAAGAATCGCCCGAGCTGTCGCTGGTCTCTAGAGTCCATGATCTCTCGGAGGGTGGGCTGCCCTGCAAACAGAGTCTCGTATCTGCCTCTGATGCCATCATATGCGCTACATCTGCATACAAAGTGCTCCTCATCCTCCATCTCTACTCTGCATACTCTGCATATCCGCTCCTCTCTGGGAATGTCTGCGGCTCTGCCCGTCTCAATCTCGAGTCGGTGTGATGAGACTCTCAGCTGGCCAATCGCTACCCTCAAGCTATGAGGCATGTGAGTATCCATGTAGCGTGGTCGCTGGATGAAACCGTCAGCTAGTATGTCTATGAACTGGTCTCGATAGTGCGATAGTCTCGATCCCATGTGTGGTGTGTGCCATGTCTGACTAATGTAGAGCTGCCAGAGATCCTGTCTGAGCACAACATTTCTCTCACGACGAGAGAGGTGGATGTGAGGTGAGTCTGGGTCATACTGAAAAGGCGGCAATCTGTCCATATCAAGTCCATGACTATCAAACCAGACTCTAACCTGAGTGTACCAAGCTCTCTCATATCCTAACTCTGATATCTGTATAGATGCCTCAAGAGCTCTGTGTGTGAGTCTATCTGTAGGGAGGTCCCTAATCCTCTGAATAAAGCAGATAGTCTGGAATAGTGCCTCTACTGCCATGGGTGGTGCAGCTAGCTCTGCCCTGATGATGTCATGTGGCACCGACTGTTTCCCACGAAATAATCGCGAGATCATACGTACCTGTGGCCTCTCGATCGCACTCCACTGGGTGACTGTGAGACCTGGGGCCCAAACCGTCGCAGCATACATCATAGCTGGTCTGACCAGTGTGTCAAATAGCCAGCCCTTCGTGCGGGGCTCCTGGAAGTGTGCTTGGTGACATCTCCGCTCTAACATGGCTAAAGCTGCATATCCGCGTGTGAGTCTATCGGTGGCTGCCTGTCTCATGCTGAAGGGGCCAGGCAAGCTCGTGAATGTGACTCCGAGATAGACATAGGAAGTGACCACTTCAATCTGTCCACCACCAGCTCTGAATCTTGCTCCATTCCTCACCATGGGGGAGGTGTGGAAGATCATGACCTTGGTCTTGCCAAGGTTTACTGTCAAGCCCCTCTGTGTACAAAACTCATCCAGGGCCTCAAGGTGGCGCTGTAATCCCTCGGGTGACTCTGAGATCAAGACAATGTCATCGGCATATAATAAAATGTGGACATGTGTACCTGCGAGGTCTGCACCCTCTCCTCCAGCTCGGAGAATGTAGTCCTCGATCTCGTCAATGTAGAGACCAAATAGAGTGGGAGAGAGTGGGCAGCCTTGCTTAACACCGATGGTGCTAGCAATGGCCTCAGACATACCTCCTGGACACCGTACCCTCCCAGTCACCTGCTCATAGAGTGCATAGATGGCCCAAATCATCCCTGATGGTACTCCCAAGCTCTGGAGGCGTTGGAAGAGCCTCTCTCGCGGCACTGTATCAAAAGCTTTGCGGAAGTCCACAAAGCAGCAATATAGCCTCTTCTTCCGCATCCTTGCCCCATCAATGAGGCAGCGCAGAATGAAGATGTGATCAATAGTAGAGAAAGCTCGTCGAAAACCTGCCTGGCCTCGTGCTCGTAGCCCCTCAGTCTCTGCATATGAACTGAGCTCTGCCTCAAGTATGGCACCGTATAGTTTGGCCATGGTGTGGCCAATCATGATGGTCCTGTAGTTCCCTGGATCCAGGGTGTCGCCAGATTTGTGGATAGGCACAATGGTGTGCCTAGTCCACTCCTCTGGGAATCCCTCTCCTATAGTCCGGTTGAAGACATGTGCAATCAACGGGGCTATAGTGGAGGCTGCATATATGAGATGCTCGCTCTGCAATCCTGCGTGGTCTGTCGAACGTCCATGTCGCAGTCGTCGTATGGCCCTCTCAACCATCTTTGCTGTGAAGAGAGAAGAACTAGTAGGGCGAGGCTCAAGTGGCTGGGGAATGGGAGGCTGCCTAGGTACCTCATATAACCTCTGAGCATAATCATGCCATGTGTGTGGGTCTCCAATAGGTGTGGTCGGGCGTGGCTCTCGTAGGCTGCGCCATGCTGCAGCAGTCCATACTCATAAAGAGATGGTATAGCTCAAGCTCCTGTGCCTCCTCAAAGGCTCGCCTCTTTCGACGTGTGAGAGTCTTCATCTGTCCCTTGGCCTCTCTCTCTGTGATCTCTCCCAATGCTCGCTGAGCTCGTAGTCGGCGGTAAAGATCTCTGCAATCCTCATCATACCAACGATGTTGTGGCATAGTCCCGGGAGGAGGTGTGTGACGAGAATGGATGGTGTGTGGGAAGGAGCTGATGGCTGATGTCTGAAGAACTGATGCTATCTGAGAGGTGAGTAGGGATAGTGGAGTGTCAGAGAGAGAGAGAGAGAGAGAGAGAGAGAGAGAGAGAGAGAGAGAGAGAGAGAGAGAGAGAGAGAGAGAGAGAGAGAGAGAGAGAGAGAGAGATCCCATGTTTCCAATGTGTGCTTTGCAGTCTGGACTTCTTGTAGCAAATGAGCTGCTCGGTCATTCATTCGAACCCCTCAAAAATTTGAAACATGTGAATCCAACCTGGCCTGAATATGCTGCTAGGCTGGTTGTCACATCATTCCTTCGGCAATACATTCAAACTGGGTATCTCGAGTAAGTCAGTTTGACCAGCATAACACATTTCCACATGGAACCTCTACTTTTTATTTTATCAATATGTACTCTTTTGATATGACAGCTATGATGGGCATCATCCAAAAGTGAATCTTATAATAACAGCAACAAATGCTAAAATTCTAAAGTTGTTCTATGTGACACGTATGGTTGTACATGTCGGACACCCTTAAATATCGTACTTTGTGAAAAATCATTTGTTTATTAGAAAATGTGAATAGCTCAACTCCTGATTGCAGGTTTCAAGAAGCTGGAGGTTCTATACTCAAGTTCGGAAACCATGATAGCGAAACTTGTCTCCAATGTGTTCTGCGCATAAACAAAAACTCCTTTTATTGGAAGGTAATTTGCTTATTGCCTGCCTTGTTGCTCAGGAAAATGTATTTGTCAGATTGCAAGTTTTTAGCATAAGCTATGTGAAAAAATGAAACTTCAGCTTAGATAATAAAATAGCTTTCTCATGAACAATACGTGTCAATGCAGATAGCCGCAAGAGCTGACATTGGTTTGGCTGATGCTTACATTGATGGGGATTTTACCTGTGTTGATAAGGAAAGAGGTTTGCTCAACTTGCTTTTGGTGAGTTTCCCAATATCCAAAGTGTAGTCACTCTCCATTGCACATAGTTTCTTAGATGTCCATGAAGTTTCTTATCATTGAAAAATGATACAATATTCCTTTGATGCAAATGATACAATAATGAGGTTTGGAAGGGTGTCGAGGGTGAACAATAATGAGATTTATAATATGTTTAAATATTTCTACGCTTCTTGCAGATATTGATCAATAGCCGAGATCATAACCAAGAGAAAAATTTATCAAGAAGGTAAATTCATCAAAACTTGTCTAATGACCAATCTGAGTGTCTTCTGTAAATATTTTAGGAGTCTCTGTAAGAAACTTTACATTAACACAATTATCTCCACTAGGAATCTACGTACTTTTTTCCTAGTACTGATTAATTCAATTATAGCTTACAAGAATGGCTTATGTTGATCCAGGAGCTGGTGGAACCCAGTCCTTCTTACATCGGTCATTGGTTCTGCAAGTTCGTATTTCAGACATCTTTTACGCAACAATTCATTGACAAATGCCCGACGAAATATAGCTGCACATTATGATCTTGTATGTAGCTAATGAGTTGCACGTAAATGGTTATTGTGGAGTGACTTTCTATGGCTACATCTTCCTAGAATTCATCTTTGTACGATTCCCACCAGGATGCATTTGTATGAATACATCTGTATATCATGCAGTGAAGAGTTACTATCTCTTTTTTACTAAAATTAATATTTTTTCTTGAAATTGAGCTAAATTAATGTCTTGATGATATAATCTAAGTGATTTCACACATATTCTAGTCGAAGCTTTCATCTAAAACTTGATTTCTGCAGTTTACTAACAATAGGAAACCCCTAAGTCTGATTACATGATTCTTTCTAGGATTCCCTGCAGACATTCGTTTTGCTAATTTTAGACTAAATAACCAGACATATCTCTTTATATTTTTAACAATGGGGAATGTATGTTTGCAGAGTAATGCTCTTTTTTCCCTTTTCTTGGATGAGTCTATGACCTATTCATGTGCTATGTTTAAGGTAAACATTGTTGATAAGTTTGTGATGCTTTTTTTACTGCAAACACTCGCCAGTGCTTACCATTGATTACTTTTCATGATGCAGAACCCCAAAGAATCTTTGAGAGATGCACAAATGAACAAAATAAGACATATAATAAAAAAGGTAAATGTACCAGCTATCTCTATCTTGAAACTCAGGATTCCTTTCAATCTGTCAAATATCATTATCAATCATATTACAATCTACTTCAATACTTGCATCTACAAATGCATTCATATAAGCAGGGATTGCTGAGCAACTGTTAACTGGGAAGGGACTGACTTATAACTTCAAATTAGAAGGTGCATTTTCCTGCTTTCATAAAGTACCCCTTTCAAAGGATGAGAAATGGGCTCAAAAGTCTAAGATTTTAAAGAGTAGTGAAAGAGAGAATTCATCTAATTTAAAAACACCTAAAACTTTGGGTGCAGCTAGAATTTTAAGATGCATCCAGAGTCAACCATATAAAATGCTGAGCAATCGATTGATAAGGAAACATAACTTCAGGGCCAGAGATGAGTTGACTTATAAACACATACAAAAACAAAAACATGAGGTGTACCTGTTTGAGTGTTAGTCCTGCACTTAGAACGTGGAAGGCCCTGCAAACATGAGTATATTTCATATATGAACACAAGGTGAACTCATGAAGAGATATGTGGAAACATAATATGTACCTGACTGAGCATTTGTCCTTCTGTCTTATGTTAAGGTGCAAAATCTTGCAAATATGACCATATTTCACATATGGACACAAGGTAAACTCATATGGAGATAGAAACTGAACCTTTTGGGAAACATTACCATGTGTGTTTGTGCTATTATTTGACCCTTTCGGTTTGAATGTTTGTACAAAGGCTTGTGAGCTTTCACATTTCACGAATGCACACAAGGTATTGAAGCTAGACATTTCCAGAAACAGCACAGCTCATACCTGTACACTCATGTCCTTCTCTAATTAAATTATGTGAAGGTCCTTTTGAACTTGTTCACAACTCTGATAATGTCTTACGTATGAAATCTTTACTTTCTTGTCATTTTCTAAGGTGATTCTGTTGAATGTGTGTGTTTTTGACAGGCTCAAATTGAGAAGTCACATGAGGTTCTTGAAATCGGATTCGGTTGGGGTAGCATGGCTTTAGAAATTGTAAAGGAGACGGGGTGTAAATATACTGGAATTACTTTGTCAGAAGAACAGCTAAAATTAGCTGAAGAGAGAGTCAAGGAAGCTGGATTGGAGGCAAGCTCTATTTGATTCTGTTTAAACTCATCACTATTGGAATAAAACTTGATTGTGGGGTAAACTGGATGCAAGATTTTGAATCTGATTGTATTCTACACAGGATAATATCACATTCTTGTTATGCGACTACCGCACTGTACCTGGGTACAAGAAATTTGATCGGATAATTTCTTGGTAGTATTTTCATCATCATTTTTCATTGTTTTGTCTTGATATATACTTAGCCCTCATTAGTAGTATGTTGAGATTGCAGCGAAATGCTTGAGGCAGTGGGACATGAACATTTCCCAAAATTCTTTCAACGATGTGATCATCTTTTAGCCAAAGATGGCATCGTTGTTGTGCAGGTACTGCAGTGCTTGCAACCAACTGAATGTAGAATTTCTGATCCAGTTTCTGAGGCTAGTTTCTTACTCTTTACGGATCTGATAACCCACTCATAGGTCATTACAATACCTGAAGAACGATATGATGCTTATCGCTCGAGCTCGGATTTTATTAAAGAGTACATCTTTCCAGGTGGTTGTCTGCCTTCTTTCAGTATCTTGACAACAGCAATGGCTGCTGCATCTTCATTAAGGTGACTACATACTAACCACCACGATTCAGATTGTGCAATAAATTTCTCAGATACTATGTGCTGAGAAAAAATTGATGGTTCTTGCAGTGTGGAACACATGGAAAACATTGGCATCCATTACTACCACACACTCTTGTCGTGGAGAGAAAGGTTCCATGCCAACGAGAGGTAACAACACAGAGTTGAGACAGAATTCACATCTTTCTTGGAATAGATGAAAGTATTAGTTTGCATATTGACAGTCTTCTTCAAAATAAATGTTTTCCATAACAGCGCTATATTGAAGCTTGGATTCGGTGAAAAGTTTCTACGTATGTGGGATTACTATTTTGTATACTGTGCGGCAGGTTTCCAAAGCTGTACACTAGGTGTTGCACAGGTAAACATCTAAACTAGATCTTCTCGAGAATAAAGACTAGACTCTGATAAAAACAGAATTTGTATGGAGAATTTGGTTTAGTATTGAAGTAACAGTATAAATGATCTTGGAGACCTCAAACAGAATTGATTGGTCTCCTTTCTGTGTTCAAGTAAAAATCAATATGTGAGTGGATCTTCTCTTGTAGAGGTCTTTTTCTTAACAATCTCCACAAAGATTCCATCTTTTTTGTGAATCAAATCACTTTGACATCCGATGGAAAAAGCCATCCCATCAATGGGCATGTCGCAAACTCCAATTAACATATCAATGATAATGGATAGAGTCCTTTTGTGTGAAGGCAAGGGAAGTTCTCAATGAAATATAACAAACACGCAGTGGGAAGATTCAGAAAGTTAAGACAATCGCATGAAGATGGGAAGATATACAGGTGTAAGGGAGGGGAACATTAAGGTGCACAAAGTGATTATCTTCAAGTATAATAACACGCATCCACAAATACGTACACACATTTAGCATTTACATAACATGATCACAAAAGCTTGCGACTAAGTGATTGACGGAGAAATGAGGTAATCAACGAGAAAAAAATTGCGAACTGTTGATTCGCTATCTCTAAACTATCCTTTATCTCCGCTAGATACGGATTAATTAATCTTGTTTACCTCATTTACTTTCATACAGATCGTATTCTCTCGTCCAGGGAATGTAGCAGCATATGGTGATGCATGGAGCAACAAACGCTTCTGTTATTAGAAATTCATAACCAATTTTTCAGGCTGATTCTTTCGTGGCTCGAGGTGAAACCTGAAAAGTGGGCGGAGATGTCTGTCGGCACCTGGTTATATTTCGATACGCAGCAGCGTTGTCCGCATCCCCAAAGCCGTCACTTGAGTAATAAGACATCGCTGGATTGAGGAAATTCATTCGAAGGTCAGAGCCTGTGGACAGCTTAATAAGATGCGCATGACTCATGGAATTCCTGCACAACTATTAGCGAAACTTCAGCTAAAAACGATCGTCTGATCAAGTGGTGTCGTCAATCAGCATTACCGAGCGGGAAATGTTTCTCTTCTCTCCCCGCAACAGAAACACAAAGCTAGTTGAATCAAACCCTTACATATGTTGTCACTCGCATCTCGCATCTCAAGTCTCGATTCTGCCTAGAGCGGATCGCTCAGCTTCAGTCAACATTCTTTTGAACTCTTGGAGGCGATAGCAATTTTATATCACATTCATCTGCTTTTGTTTTTGTGAATAAGGCAGAAAATTATGCTAGATAGGAGGATTATATAAGATGCCTCTATGAGAGGCATGCCACCACCATGCAGAGTTCATGCAACTCATAAACAGGTGGGAGGCATCTTCTTCAGAAGGCCTGCACTCGGGGAATTCATCTCCTTCATAGAAATTCTTTATGAGCTTCTGAACCGTCCAAGTCTTGTGTTGCAGTAGAAACCCGTTAACGTAAACTGTTCTGAGGATAGTAGAGAAGGTCCATGCATTTTGAATTCTGTAAACCCATTGATTTTGTGCTCCATCGTTGGATACGTCGGAATAGATGATGCATATGAACCGAAGTCAACAGAAAAACCTTCCTTTTCGTCTCCTGTTTCCATGTTGCTCCAACAGAAATGTGCTTATGAAGAGCAATCTGTTCCGACCACCCGATTTTTTCTTTTCGTTTTTGGTCTCAATATATGAGTTGTCTTCTAATCGATCACTTGACAAGTGACCAAGTAGTGCACATATTTAGCATGTACTAGATAATGAATAGAGCTTCTCTCGAAGAATATGTAGTTTAGCTTGAGCCACCTAGAGGCTAATAGTCTTGGTATAATCTTTCCTCTTGAATCCCCTTTTACAAACTCCAGATAGGTTTCTATGTGAATAAAAGGGAGGGAGGTGCATTTTAAGAGAACCAATGGTTATGATGATACTCTTCTTGAATAATAACTATGAACCAGTTTTCGTGAATGTGAACCATGTTGCCTATTTCAACCAATTAATCTAATCATTGTTCTTAGAAGGTTGGAAAGATGGGAGTTTGGACTTTTGTTGTCACCATGACCATACCACGTATAACCTCTAATTTGATGCATTACACATTCTAAGTTGGTATGGATGAATGAACCATCGCCACAAACATAGTAGCGGTTACAAAGAAAGACCTTGTGTTCATTTATTTACTATGGTGGATCTTTGATGAATCCTCTTTGCTTGTGATGATGATGTTGCTTAAGGATTTGATGGCAATGATCATTTCCTCCTTACATGTAAATCAATTAATATGCTTAGTGCACCATGTATAATATCCTTTGTTTTAAATTGGGTGATTCAATCGCACTTTAAGTAATCTCTCTAAATTCAATATGCGGACAGTTAAACAACAAGGTCCTCTTAAGTAGAGTTTTGATCAACAAGGTTGTCTAGATAAGGGAGTAAGTATTTAGCTCTTTTCAGCTATGCATCTTTGTAGTTAGCTTTTAGGATCTATCTGAATTTTTGTCCCTATAGCATACCTTCCAAAAAAAGGTTCTTAAAAGGTATCTATGGTTTACATATCTTCACGTACCTCACACCATAAGGTTCTTTTGGGTAGTGATGCATTATGATGACATACGCAGAGAGATGATACTCTTTTTTCTCCCAACCATATGCTTCTATATAGCTCTCTCCAAGGGGCTGCCTACTATGGAAGACAAATACCAACCATTCAAGTGTTGGTCATTTAACTACATGTGTGCCAAGTGTCCTAATGTACTTGAGTTAACTCAAGTGGATGCTTCTAGAAGGCTCTAGAGCTCTTGGGGCAAAACAATCCCCCATGTCTCTCATAGGATTTGAATCCAAGACCTCTTCCTTCTCATCCATATGAGTGAATCACTAGGCCAAGCACCTTTGCTTGTTTAGAGAGCATAAGCATCTTTGCTTAAGTCTACTTTTGAGACATGTTGTACACTTGAATGCCCAATTAATGTTCGATCTTAGATTTGTGTGAGCGTGTCGGACCCTCATGTCATAAGCCTCCTTTATGACATTGTTCCTCCCTTGGAAAACATTTTCTTCCTTGAAAATAAAGCTATATAAATGCCCTAGGCATCCCCCGAGCTTCATGTACAAATTGTACATGATCATCTCTTTGTGTTGTTTCCCCGTATCCTTCCCTTAAGAAATCTCATAAAAGATCATCTTAAAGGTGGAAAACCTTTTGCATGGTGCCCACTATCTCCCATGTATACATAGTCTCCAAATTATCACTTCCATAACATATAACATCAATAGAATGGCCTAAGTAGATATGATATCTTTTATGGAGTAATAATATGAAAAAAAAATGTAAGGTGCCAAGCTTACAGGCTTGACCATACTATAATGGAGATAAAAAACCATAAAAATGCTATAAAATGTAGAACAAAATCCCATAAAAAGTGCCTCCAAACACATCTAGACCTAAGATGATAGACTTACCCCCTTTGAACTCTAGGTCTTCCTAACCTTGAGTAAAATCACAAGTGCTAGTTTTTATCTAGACCATCCTTGTATTTTATGCAAATCCATCATCCTAACTCTCATAAAAGAATTCTTTCTACCCCCTTTGGACTCTATCAAGCTAGTTTACTATTCATTCATACATGCATGAAGCTTACTTCTAGGATTTTGTTAAGACTTTTCTTTTGTCTATCTATTAGTAGATGTTCATCCATGCTCTTACTAAGTTTAGCATCCAACATTTTAAAGAAAAATCTTCAAAAGTGTTTAGCAATTATCCCATCATGGTCAAACACAATATCCAAAGGTAGGTCAAAGAGTCAATGTAGCTTCTTTATAAAGAACGTAGTAAATTATGGGGTATGCACTATGTAATGGGTTTGAAAGGACCTAGCCATTTTGATTAACTTATCCACAACAAAAGTGAGTCATGCCCCTTGAAACTTTTGGCTAATCCTATTGTGAAGTCCATGGAGATGATCTCCCATTTCCCATTCAGAATCTCTCAAGTGTGGAGAAAATGTCCTACCTTTAACTTTTCGATCTTATTGACTTAGAATTTGTTGCATTTAAGCACATGGTCTAAGACATCCATATGAAGTCCAAGCTAACAAAATTTCTCTTGAGAAGATATATGTCTTCTTTACTCTTGGGCATCCTACACTGGGCATGTCATGACACACAAATAAGACATGTTGTCTCATCTATAAACTTGGTAAAAACATCTTATCTATATATAATAAGTATCCTTCATAGATACTATAATTCATCCACTTTAGTACCCTTTCAACATTCATTGTTGCTCTATGCTTTTTGGTAACCCATGTGTTGAGAGAATCTTGTAAAATTTAAGGTCTCTTGATTGGAGATTCACTTAATGCATTGTTCATAAAACACTATTGTGGTTTTCTCACCAACAAATAATGGTGCCACCTCTTTAAAGCATAGGGAATTGCATACAAATTCCTCTCGTATTTTGAGTAATTCCTTTGGTCTAGTTCTAGTTTTTTGCTTTCAAAATAAATTGGTCGATCATCTTCGGTTATAATCACTCCGATGGCATACTGGTTCTATCTTTCAAGAAAGGGTTGATCAAAATTTTCTATGCACAAAAATGGAGTTATCTCAATCACTACCTTTAACTTTTACATGGGTTTCTTTTTGCATCTCCTCAATGAAAGATTTTCCCTTCTTCTTTAAAGTTGATGCCTCATGAGGATATATATTTTGGCATAAAGTTTTCATAAATCTCTTACAGATTTTTAATGTGCCTAAGAAGATCTATACCTCTTAATGATTTTGGAATATGGCTATTATATAATAATACACTATCAAAGTCCACAATAATAGCACTAAGTCAAAATAGGTGATGTATATGACTCCAAGTCAACAGAATTGCTCCAAGTGAACTATGCTTATGAAGAGCGATTTGTTGGGGCCACCCGAATTTTCTTTTAGTTTTTGGTCTCTCAATATATGAATTGTCTTCTAATCGATCACTCGACAAGTGACCAAGTTCTACACATATTTAGAGCTTCTCTCCAACAATATGTAGTTTGGCTTGAACCTCCTACAGGCTGATAGTCTTGGTATAATATTTTCTCTTGAATCCCCTTTTACAAACTCTAGATAGGTTTGTATGTGAATAAAAGGAAGGGGAGGTGCACTTTAAGAGAACCAACAGTTATAAAGAAAGACCTTGTGTTCATTTCTTTGCTATGGTGTATCTTTGATGAATCCTCTTTTGATGATGATGTTACTTAAGGCTTTGATGGAAATCATCATTTCCTCCTTACATATAAGTCAATTAATATGCCCTATGTACCTTGTATAATGACCTTTGTTTTAGATTGGGTGATTCAAGGTGTGCTTTAAGTAACCTCTCTAGGTTCAATATGCAGATAGTTAAAGATGTTCACAAAGAATTCACTTTCACCTTAGCCCTTTTAAGTAGAGTTTTGATCAACAAGGTTGTCTGGATAAAGGAGGAAGTCTTTAGCTCTTTTCAGCTATGCAACTTTGTAGTTAGCTTTTAGGATTTGTTCGAATTTTTATCCCAAAGAATGTTCGACTTGCAACAAAGCTTTTTAGATTCTATAATATACCTCCCAAAAAAGGGCCTAAAATGTTATCTATGGTATTATATATCTTCACCTACTTCATGCCATCAGGTTCTTTTGGTAGTATGGAGCCTAATGTGTTAGGCTTGTGTGCATTTTTCTTTATGTATCTTATGAGGGGCTAAAGTTCATGCACAAGAAAATATGAGTACAGAGTAAATTAAGACCTAGTTGATTTTTTTGTGCTGAATTACTTTCTTCATAAATTACTTCATAAGAAGGAATTTTAAATTACTAGTTAACAATGCCTTTTCAATGTCACACTTTACATTCGAGCAAGGAAATCTTATAAATAACGTCTCTAAATGTAAATCTAAAATAACATCCATTGATATAATTTATGTGTTTGATTTTCCACTTTGGTTGTACATTTGGAGAGCTTTATGATTGAAAAGATCCATAATTGTCCTCTTAGGGATCGCAAAGCATAATTTAAGCACATGCAGATATAATAAAGTGCTTTGATTTCGGGATGTGAATTCTAGGAGCTTATGATCCACAAGATCAACAATTATTCTCTTAAGCATATCAAAGAAGTATTCCAGTTCCTTTGGATATGAGAGAAGTTTATGAAGTCAAGTAGTTTACTTTGGGATGTGCATTTGGGGAGCTTTATGATTCATACCATGCATGATTGTTCTTAGGAATTTTGAAGCATAATTCAAGCTCCCTTCAATATGAGAGAAGTTTACAATGAGAAATACTTTTGTCCTTTCCTATGAGGGGTTTGAATGAGTCATCCTACTTTATGTGTATACCTACTTTGTTTAGGATTTTTGAATATGTAGTGAAGTTTTTCAATGATGAGTGGTCTTAAACACATCATATCATGGACAATGAGAATTCCATAACTTCACACACCCAAGTCTAGCACTCTTTTGTACTATGTTTGTAGTAATCAAAATACCAATTATTTGATTGAATTACCATCATCAAATTCACCTTAAAACATTAATTTTATTTTAATTCAAAAAAAAAATTGTGTCAAGCATATTTCTTGTTTGAGATAAATATAAACTAGAGAAATAATTTCTTTGTCAACACTTAAGTTTTGCTTTCTCTTAGAGAACGTTTTCCCCTTATGAAATGTCCTTGACGATATTTCTTTCTTTTTAGTGTTTCAAACTAGTAAGTGCCAAATATTCACCATTGTAATATATTACAACTGGTCTTATGCATTCTCAATCTCTCTTCACTATGGCTCCTTTATCAAGTAGGCTATCCTTGTCATTTTAACCCAATTATTGCACCACATTCATGTTGTTTGGATCAATAATTTGATATAGGATCTTTGAAGTTTCTACCTAATTTTACGTGTAGATTCTTTGATGAAGATGGAAATGAATTGACACATAGATAACTGACAAGACACAGAAGATGATGTGATATTTAACATTTAGCACCTGACCTAATATTTACCCTCTATCCCCTTCATAGAATGTGAAGTGGCATCTCATAGGCATGCCACATGGAACTCATTCGAGTGCCCATCCAAGCACATTCCTTCCCCCTCCAACCCATTTTTGTCCTTAAAAATGCTATTGGACATTTTATGAGAAAGAGATAGGAATGGTCGCTCCCACTCAACTTCATGTACATTGAATAAATGGTCAACATTTTGTATGGTCTTTACCCCTATTTAGAATTTTGTATTGAATTGTATTTCCACTTTACTAGTACACTCTTTGTGCAAGTGAGTTCTAGTCTATTTCTCTCAATTGTGTATGATATTTTCGTCACTCATATGGAATAGATTGAAAAGAGATCAATTTTCCTCTCTAAGCTCACTATCAAGAATGAGGTTGTCGATTTTACCTACTTTCTCTTTATCCATCTCACATAAAACATAGGATGGATCTAGTTATCCTCTAAAAATTAGAGTTGCTAAGCCACCTTTCTTATTCTTATAGTGAAAGGAATACAAAGTTAGTGGATAACTTTGCAAAATGTGTCGTTTTCATGGTTTCAAACTTCATTTCATTTCTCTCCTTTCAAGTTCAACATAGACTTTTGTCCTATCCAGATTTTTCCTAATTCTTTCTTTTGCAAGTTTGTTCATGTATTCAAGAAGTTAAAAAATTGCCCATGTTGCAATTCTAGTACATAAGTATCTTTCAATTGAAACACATACATCAACATAAGGAGACTATGTCCAAAGGAAGAGTGCTTTACACTATTATATGCAAACACTTTTATAGGTAAGTACTCTATCAAGCTAGTTCGTTATTCTTTCATACATGCATGAAGCATATCTTCTAGGAGTTTGTTAAGAATTTTGCTTTATCTATCTATTAGTGGATGTTCATCCATGCTCTTGCTAAGTTTAGCATCCAAGATTTTAAAGAAAAATCTCCAAAAGTGTTTAGTAATTATCCTATCATGATCAAACACAATATCCAAAGGTAGATCAAAGAGCCAATGTAGGCTATTTACAAAGAACGTAGAAAATTATGGGGTCTTCACTAGGTAATGTGTTAAAATACACCTAGACATTTTGATTAACTTATCCAGAAGTACCAAAACCAAGTCATGAGCCCTCAAACTTTTGGCTAATCCTACTATGAAATCCATGGAGAGGATCTCCCATTTCCCATTCATAATCTATCAACTGTAGATAAAATGTCCTATCTTTAACTTTTCAATGTTTTTGACTTAGAGTTTGTTGCATTTAAGCACGCAGCCCAGGACATTCATATGAAGTCCAAAGCAACAAAATTTTCTCTTGAGAAGATATATGCCTTCTTTACTCTTTGGCATCTGATTAAATGGACATAGATAAGGGAAAAAATTGGATGTATGTAGTGTAGATTCTTCTAATTCATGATAGATATAGCTACAGATTAGTGGAAGTGGTGCACAAAAATAACATAGAGTCCTATAGTTTGATATAGTCTATGTGATGCTCATAGTTTGGGCCACATGAGCTGGTAGTGGACAAGGGGGCTAGGATACATATCGTTATTGATGTTTTAGTACACATAATTTTGTAGGTTACACTCTATTGCAAAAATCGAGAGCTCCCCAACATCCTAGTGTGCATAGATACATACTATCTATACTCAAGGTAAAATCAAAGGATATGGGAAACTATGGGATCCAATCTTAAAGTAGAAAGGTATGAGTAGGATGGTTTAAATGGAGTCCCAAATCATGAATATTAAATACATATATTTCATTTTAGGTAGGGAGTGGCTATGGGGCCTAAGACTCACTTTGAGAGATAGTTACGGCAAATGAACTTTGGAAATTGAAAGAAATTGAAATAGATAATTAATGAAGGGTGAGTTTGATGTGCCTAGCACTCCCTTAGAGTTTTGTATTTTTTTTTTGTCTCATGATGTATGTCACAATATAAATTTTCTAATCTCATGTATTGACGATAATGAGCATATTCACCTACATGGTTCATATTTTGTATATTCTTGTAAAAACACACTGACTAAAATATCCTTCTGCATAAATTTATGTTGCAAGAATATGTATTTGATACATTGTAAGATTTCATGTTTGCATTTATAGATGTAATTTTCTTTGAACTATTGGGGTTTACCATCAAAGAGACAAAGAATCGATCATGCCATTGACTTTCTTAATGAAAGTAAAGTTTTTTTAAACCTCTTCATAGACTAAATTTAGCACAATACCAAGAACTAGAGAGATAGGTTAGATAATGCCTTAAGAAAGGATTCATTACACTTAGTAGCTCACCATGGATATCACCTATTCTCCTAATAAAGAAAAAGATTGGTTTAATGACATTGTGCATATAATATAGAGCATAAAAAAAAGTGACAATCAATAATAAATTTCCAATACAAAGATTGGAATATTTATTTGATAAGTTATATACGGCATGCTATTTTACCAAATTAGATATTAGATCAAGATATCATCAAGTTAGGACCAAGTTTGAGGATTTTCTAAATAGTGCCTTTGGGACTATGGGCACTATGAATTTTTGGTGGTACCATTGGTCTCATCAATGCTCCTACCAGTGACATTCATGAAGATCATGAACCACGTATTAGAACATAACTTGGTTGATTTGTGGTAGAATTATTTGAAGTAAATCTTGATCAACCCTTTGTTTTTGAAAACATAGAAGCAGTATGCCATCGGAGTGATTATAACCCAAGATGATTGACCTATTTATTTTGAAAGCAAAAAAATAGAACTAGCCCAAAGGAATTACTCAAACTATGAGAGGAATTTGTATGCAATTCCCTATGCTTTGAAGAACTGGTACCATTATTTATTGGTGTGAAAGCCACAATAGTGTTTTATAAACAATGCAATAAGTGGATCTCTAATCAAAAGACCTTAAATTTCACAAGACCCTTTTAGTAGAGATCCTTTAAGAGTTTGATTATGAGTTTAGGTATATGAAGAAAAATTTCAATGTGGCGATAAATTCACTTCCCCACATGTTTATGCCAATAGATTGAGTTTTATGCAGATCACTAGTGAATTACTTGAGTTAATTTGAGGGAGATGTAGGAATCATCTTGCATATTTCAATACATAGGAAGCCATTAAGAAAGGGTATATAGATACATGGGTTTCCAATGAAATGTATTTTTGTTGGGTACAGTTCTGAAAGTAAAGGCTATCATCTGTATCATCCACAGACTAAACGCATTCTAGTTAGCCGTGATGTTGTTTTTGTGGAAGATGCTATTCAGCCATTGCATTCATGTACTAAGGAGACATCCGTTAGCTCTAAAGACATGTTTGATACTTTGGTGCCTCTTTTTATAAGTGGACAATCTAGTGCTGGTCCTAATGAGACAACTTCTCAGCCTTTGGAGGTTTCATGTGATGATGCAAATCATTCCATTTTTTATGCAGATTTACATAATGCACTTGTTGATGAGAGAGCTGATATTGAGCAGGCAAAAACTATGCCAAAATGGTTGGTGCAGACATTGCATGATAGCAAATTAGATGCACCTCTATCATATCGTACTCGATCAGGCTCTCATAGTGCCTCTTTTGCATCAGATTGCTATGCTATGGCTGCCTCTAGTCTCTGTGATGATTCTGAACCTCTTTTGTTTGATGAAGCACAAAATTCTGAACATTGGATAGCTGCAATGCACTCTGAATATGATGCTATCATGAAAAATGGTACTTGGTCTTTATGTGACTTGCCTCTTGGCAAGGAGGCCATTGGCACTAAGTGGCTATACAAGCTGAAGCATAAACCTGATGGAATAGTTGACATGTATAAAGCTAGGCTTGTTGCAAAGGGTTATGTGCAGGAAAGAGGCATTGAGTTTGATGAAACCTTTCCTCCTACTTGCCGAATGACTACTGTTCATAGCATCTCTGCACTTGCATCTCATCATGGTTGGAATCTACATCAGTTGGACATTAAAACAACATTTCTGAATGGTGACTTGCATGAAGAAGTGTATGTTTTTCAGCCCCGTGGCTTTGTGCAGAAAGGGCATGAAAACTAGGTGTGCAAGTTAAAAAAGGCATTATATGGTTTAAAGCAAGCACCATGTGCTTGGTATGAAAAGATACATGCCTATTTCATTCCACATGATTTTGACAACAATCCAACTGAAAGCATCTTATATGTTAAGCGTCCTAATGTTGTGCTTCTGATCATTGTGGTGTATGTTGATAACATGCTGCTCACTGGTCCTCATGACATGCATATTGCTGATTTTAAGGCTGATTTGCATGCCTCATTTGAGATGTCTGATTTGGGGCATTTGCATCACTATTTGGGCATTCAGTTTATGAAAGTTGATGTTGGAATGGCTTTGTGTTAAACAAAATATATTGACACAGTATTGCAGCATTTTGGCCTTGAAGACTGTAAGCCTATTGCCACTGCTATGGAGACAGGTTTCCGATTGAGTCTTCATGATGCTAGAGATGCATTTGATGTTGTTCTCTATCAGCAGGCTATTGGATGCTTGATTTACTTATGCATTACTCGGCTAGATATTCAGTTTGTTGTCCCATAGATGAACAAGTTTATGCATTGCCTAGGTGTCAAGCATTGGAAGGCGGTTAAGCGCATCTTTCGCTACTTGAGTGATACTCGGCTAGTTGGATTGTCTTATCCCAAGGGGGGATCACTGCTGCCAGATTTGCATGCTTTTTTTGACAATGATTAGGCTGGCTACTATGACACTCGTGTGTCCACTAGTGGCTTTTGCTTCATGCTTGGTAGCTCATGTATATCTTGGTTGAGCAAGAAGCAGCCTACTGTGGCCATTGCCAGTTGTGAGGCTGAGTATAGGGCAGCTTTCACAACGACTGTTGAGTGTGTGTGGCTCAGATGCCTTATGGTTGATTTGGGTGTTGGTCACTCTTCTGCCACCACCATCTTCACTAACAGTCAGAGCGCACTAGCAATTGTGAGAAACCTTATGTTCCATGCTCGCACTAAGCACATTGAGGTGCATTATCATTATGTGAGGGAGAGGTTCTTTGTTGGGGAGATCAGCTTGGCATATGTGCCCACACAGGAGAACATTGCACACCTTTTTACGAAGGCTCTGTCTAGGGAGAAGTTTGAAGCTCTCTGCAAAGCTTTGTGCTTACTTCCTTTTGTGGATTGATTCCACATAGCTTGGCACTTCCTTATACCCGAGTGCCATCTCCTTGTTCACGACATCACTCCCGGGGGGATTTGTTGATATATTTAGGTAGTGATGTGTGTGAACACTCGAGGACTGCCGGGGAACTTTTTTCCCTCTTTAGGAGGTTTTTTCCCCCAGCTTATATATACACCTATTGCCCTAACGGTCTACTTATCTTTGTGCATTCTAGTGGTAATACATTCTGTCTTGTGTGTTGTGCTCCAAGCTTCTCCTTCTTCCTTGTGTTGTTCGCATGCTTCCGTAGACATATAACTCCAATATTATGAACAAGATGATGCAAGTTTTTACATTGATATCAAAGCGATTGATGGTCTACATTCTCTCTACATGCATTATATACACGAAATGCAACAAAAATTGAGGTACGAGATGTTTTCGTTCTTTCAAAGGTTATTCATATGCCAAGTTTAATTTATTTTGATGCTTGAGGTGATTCTTAGCAAGTGCGTAGACTAATTATGGTTGATGGTGAAAGTCAAATAGAAAATTTGATCAAGATAAATTATCATCATGGTGTTTTGACATGTTTGCATACCATATGGGTAGGAATTTGCATGGATTAATCAGTGGGACAAAAACCCAACGAGACTTTCTAGATCAAAATCTGCCATTGCAACATAGAATGAGCATGAAAGAGCATAGAATGAGCATGAAGAAAGATAGAATGAGCATGAAGAAAGGTAATATTTGTGTTATCACAAAATATTTAGTCAAGTATGGTAGGACACATGCAGAATTTGAAAACCAGTAAGAAGATATGGAAAAAATTAGAACTTCTATTCTCTATCACAATGAAGATTCCATGCATTCAACTAAAAAATGAGCTAAATACTTTATGTAAGGATGTACGACAATATATGAATGATTATGTTTTGAAAATTAAACAAATTGTTAATTTAGTTGATTCATTATTATGCATGGTAGATGGTCAAGATCTTGTTGTTTGAATTCTTTAGAAGAGGACGACACTCAATGTAAAGCTTTTGCTACTTTTATATTTGTCAGAGAGGAATCACCTAATTTTGAGGAATTAGTTTCACTTATGATAACTGATGAGATTTATTTAAATGGTGGAAAATCTATGCAAAAGGGTAGTGCAAGTCATGCACTTTATGCAAGAAATTAACATGGTCACATAGGTATCGGAAGAGGAACCTTCCGAGGTCCTAGAGGCAAAAATCAATCAAACAACAATAAGGATGATGATGCAGATAGCTTGGATGTGAATATACATGGTAGGAGGAGATATTCTTATTGTGGAAGAGGACGTGGTGCCTATAAAAGTAGTCAAGGTATTACATGTTTCCATTGTGATAAAGTTGCTCATTCATCTCATGTCATTATTGGTATAACTAGAGGCAAGATGGATATGCAAGGCAAAATTGTACTCAAGGTAATTATGTAAATGAATAAAACCATGAAGATGTATTGACGATGAATGTAAATAGAGATGCAACTTAAAGTGATCGATGATGAATAAAACAATAAAATGATTTGATGATGTCTGACATATTGGCAGTGGATGTGGTAATCACATAAGCAATAATCTTGATTGGTTTGCTAATTTTCATGCACCTTTGTTTGATGGAAAAGTTGAAATACGTGATAGTTCACTGCATAAAATATCTCAAGTTGAGATATATTTTGAAGATACAAAAGTCAATAAGGCATTGAAAGATGTTCTCCATGCACCTTCTATAAGCAAGAATCTGATTTCAACAGGTCAAATAGTGTAGCATAGCTATCAAGTGCAATTCAACAAATTTGGGTGTTTTGTTGAAAATCCAAAGCAACATTTTAAAGTCTTGGTGAGAGGATAACAACAAGGAAGAAATTTTACATTGCATGTAATTCCTAATTTTGTTTCTTATAATTCAATTGATAATAATAAAATTTCTTAGATTGAGTTATGGCATAAGAAAATAGGACATGCAAATATATAGAAGTTGAAGGGCATGGCTCATAGAAAGATTGTTCTTGGTTTGTGTGACATTTCAAAAAATAATGATACAATTATGTGATTCTTTTCAATTTCTTTAGAAAGCAAAGCATCCATTTTCTACTACAAAATTGAAAAGAAGGGATTTATTGGAGTTAATGCATACTAATGTTTGGGGTCCTACAAAGGATTTGTCACTTGTAGGTAGTAAGTATTATGTTACTTTTGTGGATGATTTTATCCAAATGACTTTTGTGTATTTTCTTAAACATAAAATTGATGTTTCTTATTGTCAAAATTAAAGCAATGGTAGAAAAGAAAATAAGAAAGGTAATTAAAAGATTGAGATTTGATGGTGGAAGTGAATATTTTTCAATGTTGTTTAATGACTTTATTTGGGAGAAAGATTTAAAAAGAGAATTCACTTGCAAATATACTTAGCATAATGGAGTGGCTGAAAGACGGAATTGAATTATTGTAGAAATGGCTATGCAATTTTGAATGAGAAGCATATGCCATTGAAGTTTTGGGTTGAGACAGTAAATACGACAATGGATTTAACGAATTTTATGTGACATATGCAACACATAATGTAACTCCTTTTGAGGTTTGGTATAATATAGAAAACCTATTATTAATCACTTGCTTGTATTCGGATGTATATTTTTTAGTATGATTCCATATGAAATTAGAACTAACCTAACGCCAAAAATGGGAAAAATGTATTTTTATGGGATATGTATATAATCAAAAGGCTATAAGTGCTATATTCTAGTAAGCAAGAACATGATTATTAGACGAGATGTAAGTTTTGATGAGTTATTGTATCGGTATATAGATCATGTGTTGTAGGTTCAAGAACAAACGCAAGAAGAAATTGAGGATATTTGCATAATTCTACAAATGCAAGCTCAAATAAGAAAATGATCTACACAAAAAAGGATTGTCATTAACATCAAAAGAAAAAAAGAAAGGTTCAACAAAGCTTGTTGAATTGAATTAAGTGATAAATAAGAAATAGATGGAAGTTCTAAATTTGCTTTACATGACATGAACATGAACTTAAAAGAAGTACAGGAGAAAGGAAGCCAACACAAAGATACATTGAATCTTATTGTATCTAACATTCAGCTTTTATGTCAAAATTTGTTGAAGAGTAATAATCTACATGTTTTGAAGATGAAAATTCAAATAAGAATTGGTGCAAATGCAAAAAGAGATTGATGTGTTGTGTAAAATAAAAAAGTGGGAATTCGTACCATGAGATGATAAGATGAAGACAATTGAACATAAGCGGGTGTTTCATATTAATGGTGATGGTTCTATTTCTAGGTACAAATTAGAAAGATAAGTTCCAAAAGGTTTTGCACAAAAATACGAAATCGATATGAGAAAAAATTTAGTCTAGTTGCACAAATGTCTACAATTCATAATATTATAAGTTTTGCATGGAATAAATGTTTGAATCTATTTCAAGTTGATGTTAAAAATGCATTTTTAGATGGTGAATTTTGAGAATAGGTTTACATTGAGGAATCAAAAGGTTTAAAAGATGCAAAATGTCCAAAGTATGTATGCAACTTAACAAAAGAACCATATTATTTGAAATAGGCACCTCGAGCCTATTATTTGGAAGTTCAGGGATAGAATCCAAGTTCTAGAGATCTTTCTATGTATGTGAAGTTTGTGGGGGATTGATGTGTATATATTTCCATCTATGTTGATGATCTAATTATTAGAGGAAGTGCTAATTAGGAAATTGATGCAATTAAGAAAAAGCTTGATATTGAGCTTTATATTTTTTATCTTGGGATTTTACATTATGTATTGGGTATTGAAGTCATTTATGATAAGCATGGTATATGGTTGAGTCAAAAGAAATATATATGTGATTTACTTGAGAAATATGGCATGTCAAACTACAAATCCATTGCAAATCCTATGTTGCCTAATGTAAAATTGAGTGTGCATGATGGAGTTCTATTTGAAGATATAGACATGTGTATATCATTGATTGTTTCGTCAATATATGCAATAAGTATAGGATCAGATATTCTTTATGCAATTCGATTCTTTCATAATTTATGCACATACCTATAAATGTACATTGGAATGTGGTCAAGTGTGTGTTGTGCTACTTAAAAGGCACCTTGAATATTGGTCTATTTTATGCCTATGATATTAAAGCTTTTAGTGATGCAACTTGGAAAAGAAACAATTACGATCGATGAAGCACGAGCAACTACATATTGATGATAGGTAATAGGCTTGTATCTTAGAGCTCAAACAAACAACCAACTGAGATTTGAGGAGCTAGTCTCTATTTTGTTGCAGGAAGATCATTCTAGGTAGAAGAGGTCCATTATGCGTGTTGTAGATCAAGCTTTCTTGGCGAGTCAGAAAGGCAAAGGTAAATGGAGCTCTTCTACTATTATGCAAAAATTTGCTAATTCTGCACAATCAAAGAAGGAAGACAAAGATGAGAAGAAAACAAAAAAATAGAAATTGTTTTGCAAATATTGTAAAGGAAATGATCATGCCATAAAGAGTGGTCCAAAACTGGCTGCTAAAAAGGCAAGGAAGAAAGAGGCTGGAATGGTTGTTGTAGAGGCCTCTACACCCAAAACAAAGTCTCCTAATCTTGTGTAGAATGAAGAATGGGCATTTACCACTATTTGCAATTTTGACCCATCTTCTGATGATCACTATATGTTTGTGGAAAACTCAAACATTTGGTACTTTGATAGTGGGGCAACCAAACATATTACCTTGCAACGCAATTTCTTCACTTCACTCGAGCCTGCCCCTACAGGGAATACTATCACATGCACCAACACCTCCTCTTATCTTATCATGGGAGTTGGTAAGATCAGTGTGACTACTACTCATGGTAGTTCTTTTACATTGTTGGATGCTTGATTTGTGCCAAGGATCAAGAAGAATGTGTTATCAACTTCAGCTTTAGCCAAGATTGTCTTGGTTGTGAAATTTATTGATGATAGATGTACAATTCATTATCTATCAAATGGCAACGTCATTATTGCTTTTGGAATTTTATATTGTGGGCTGTATAAGCTCATAGACTATGAAAAATCTATGAATGATTTAGCATGTGCAATACATGATTCTCAGGCCATGTAAGATGCAAAGCTTTGGCATGCACGCTTTGGTCATCTCAATTTTGTTAGTTTGCTATGCATGCAAAAATATGAAATGGTGTCCTCTTTGCCCAAACTTGAGACACCTAGTAAATATGTCTATGAAGGCTATATTTTGGGAAAAATGCAGTGTTCCTCTTTCCCAAAAGATGGTTCAGTTTGAGCTACTAAAAAATTGTACCTTATACATAGTGATGTTTGTTGTCCTATGCAGCACCTTCCTTTTGGAACTATCTTTACTTTATGACTTTCATTGATGATTTTTCCAGGCATGCATGGATATATCCATTGAAAGCAAAGTCTGAAGTATTTATGTGCTTCAAATAGTTTTTGGTTTTGGCTGAAAATTTGTCACCATGTAAGTCAAGGGGAGGAATATATGTCTTATGACTTTAATGCATTTATGGCTGAATGTGGGATAAAACATCACTGTATAGTGTTGTATACACCTCAAAAGAATGGAGTTGCTGAAAGGAAGAATATGTCACTCATGGAGATGGTGAGGTGTATGGTCAAGAGTCATGCCTTACCACATAGTTTCTGGCTTGAGGCTATTATGTGTGTAGCATATGTACTTAACAGGTGTCCCACTAAAGCATTGGAGTCTATAACTCCATATGAGGCTTGGCATGGTCGCAAGCCATCTATTACTCATCTACGTGTTTTTGGTTGTCTGGAATATGCATTAATGCTTGAACAACAAGAAGGAAATTGAATGATAAAATAGTGAAATGTATTTTTGTTGGGTATAGTTCTAAAAGCAAAGGCCATCATCTCTATCATCCATAGACTAAAACCATTTTGGTGAGTCATGATGTTGTTTTTGTGGAAGATGCTATTCAGCCATTACTTTCATGTACTAAGAAGACATTAGTTAGCTCCAAAGACATGTATGACACTTTTCTTCCTCTTTTTACACTTAAATAGTCTAGTGCTAGTCCTAATGAGGAAACTTCTCAACCTTTGCAAGTTTCATGTAATGATGCAGAACATTCCATTTCTGATGAAGATATACACGATGCACTTGTTGATGAGAGAGTTGATATTGAGGAGTCAAAAACTATGTCAAAATGGTTGGTGTAGACTTTGTGTGACAACAAATTAGATGCACCTCTATCATATCATACGCGTTCTGACTCTCATAGTGCTTGTTTTGCATCAGATTGCTATGCTATGGCTGCCTCTAGTCTCTGTGACTAGAATGAGCCTGTTTCGTTTGATAAAGCACAAAATTCAAAAAAATTGGATGACCATTGACACTAAATGGGTATACAAGCTCAAGTGTAAGCCTGATGGAACAATTGAAAAGTATAAAGATAGACTTTTTGCAAAGGGTTATGCTCAGGAGACACACTACAAAATGAGGTTATTTCCAGCCCTTTTCAAATTTAATTTCTTGCATTTAGGTGATTTCCTCAAAAAAGCATGCAAATGAACATTTTTGTAAAGTTACAAGACACTGGTATTTCTAGTGAGGTGGTATGCACTGAAAGTTTTGGCATTGAAAGTGTTGAAAGTTTCAGCACACATGTATAACCGCAGAAAATTCCAGCACTTTTGGCCATCATTTTTTCGCAGAAAGTTTCAGCGGGCTTTCTATTGAAAGTTTTAGTGGTTTCTAGTTCCACTAGAAGTTGGAGCGGTTTTTGCGCTGGAAATATCAGTGCTTATTATTATTGTGGAAGCGCTAGAATGTCCAGTGCTTTGGGTTTAAGAAAATATTCAAATTTTTTTGCACTTCAGTACTTTGACCAAAGGCATGCGAGCTGCAGAGGACCTGCGCCTAGAGAAAAGTATTTTTCTCCTCTCTCTCTCTCTATCTCTCTCTCTCCCTTCCCTTTGTGTTTCTCCCCTTCTCTCTCTCTCTCTTTCCCTTCCCCTCGTGTTTCTCCCTCCCTCTCCTCATGCATGCATGCTTAGTGTGTGTGTGTGTGCTCCCTCTCCTCATGCATGCATGCTTGGTGTGTGTGTGTGTATGAAATGCAATCATGGTATTATTAGCAAGTATGTGCTACAATGAATGAGTGAATGAATGCATTTTTCTCTGTGTGTGTGTGTGTGCATGCGCGGGTGCATGTGCACATGTGTGGGTGTGTGTGTGTGTGTGTGTGAGAGAGAGAGAGAGAGAGAGAGAGAGAGAGAGAGAGAGAGAGAGAGAGAGAGAGAGAGATTAGATAGTTAAATAGTTAAAAGGAGATAAAGTGTGAATATTTGATTCAAGGATAGAAAATTGTGAATGCAATCATGGCTTGTGGAGGGATCTTTGAACCAACAATAGCAAATGGGAGAGTTTCAAATGCAAAGAGTGTCCAATAGATGTAGTGAAACATACTATCTATTTACACATTGTTCATATATGTTTTACCTTATACAACTAGGAGTAGCTCAAATGGTTGAGTTCAACACTAAGAGAGAGTCCCAAAACTTAATTGATCTTTTCTAGGTCCCATAGTCAAACATATTTTCTCTTTTCATTAATATCAGCAAGGTTTGAACCGAGGATGTACCCCTTCATCAAGGGTTAACACAAACCACTAAGCTAGTTCCCTTTAATGCATAAATCTTGTGTTATCTTTCATTTTCACTGATGAGCGTGGTTCAGTGACGTGCCTTCAGTGATTGATGTTCACTTTAAACTCCTATTTTCTGCATCTGTTTTATTCTTTGCTTGAGAACCCCATACTCCACTGCTAGATCCGAATTGCTCAATAATAAGCGTAGCAACTTGCTATGGTTATGAGAACGTGACTTCCAGGTGGGGGTAGTCATACACTCTGGGCAACCCTTATTTTAACCTCGATAATCTTTATTCAGTGCACGACATGGAAGGATCAACAACAAGAGCAGGATCAACTGAATGGGAGGAGGAGTGGGTAATGTGTTCTTGCAGCCAATGCAAGTGGCGAAAGAAAAGACATCGTAGGATCGCATTGGAACACATAAAACAGCATGGTGAATTTGATCGTCAACTTTTCGGCGATGCTCATAAACATGGCACGGTAATACATGCTCATTGACATAGCGTGGTAATACATGTATGCTAATCGTACTTTGCATGTTTTCTATTGTGGGTAAGGAATCTTGATATATCTCCACATATATCAATAGAGAGACCACAAACTAAGTGCATAATCCAACACATGGTAGAAAAGCGAAAGAAAACCTAACAGGAAGAGACACCAAAGGAACTACATGATGATCCCATGGATGATATGATAAAGACACTGGTCACAAATACAATGCCAACAAATACACAATGAGGACACACATCTAGAGTGCATGCAGAGGATCCCAAAGAGTGGTTCATAAGAAATGCATGCAAAGAACCATTGTATGAAGGTGCAAAAGTGTCAAAGTTGAGAGCATTTCTATCCATATTGAACTTGCAAGCAGCTTTGGATAGTCTGATGCAAGTGTCTCTACATTGTTTCAATTGATGCAAAAATTATTGCTAGATGGAAATTGTATGCCCGATTCTCAAGTAGATGCCAAGAAATTATTATCTACTTTTTCAATGGACTATAGATGCATCCATGCATGTCCGAACAATTGTGTACTTTATGAAGGTCAATTTGAAGCACTTCATACATGTCCTAAATGTGGATTGGGTTGCTGCAGACAATATCTTCAAGGAACACAAGTCCCATGTAAGGTAGTGAGGCAATTTCCAATCATTCCAAGGATACATCACATGTTTCATTGCAAATCTATTGCAACCATGATGTCTTGGCATAAGAAGGGGCATTCAACGGATGGTATAATAAGAGTGCCTATAGATTGCAAAGCTTGGAAGAACATAGAAGAAAAATGGTCAAAGTTTGCTAAAGAGCCTAAAAATCTAAGATTTGGCCTAGCAATAGATGGTGTCAATCCATATGGATTGAACTCAACAAAGTGGTCGACATGGCCGGTGGTTTCGGTGAACAATAACATACCCCCATGGTTGTGCATAAAGAAAGGACACTTTCTCATGTCTCTTATTATCCCTCAAAAAAGGAAACCGTCTAATCTACAGGTATATATGGCACTTCTACTATAAGAGTTGCAAATTTCATGGGATGGCATATATGTGGTGGACAATTCAAGATTTGCAAGAAGTAAATACTTCAAGTTGAGGGCAGTTTTAATATTGACAATGCATGAATACCAAGGATATGGTGAGGTTGCTGGCTTGTCAACAAGTGGCTAGTATGCATGTCCACCATGTGGCATGAGTCTCAATATTAGACACTCTCCAGACCTAAACAAGGTTGTATACGAAGGTCATTGGAAGTATTTTGATAAGGAATGTTGAAAGCATCGCAATGCGATGCATGAAAATCCATATGTGTGGAAGGCAAAAGATTGGTTCAACCATTGAGAAAAGAGGGATCAAATGGGGAAATCTATCTCAAGCTCAAAGAAAAAGACTCCCAGCAATAATACATTAAGTTGCTTTCATAGTTTTTCATATTGACATAAACTACTCATCAATCATCTTCTAGATCCAATGCATATTTTTAAAAACATGAGTCAGACAATATGAGGTCATATAATTGGAAAGTGTGATACCATTGGATGTCATAGGGATTTGGATAGAGTTAACCATACACCACATCTTTGAATTGATGAAAATGGAAAAAACTAGTAGCACCATGGGTCTTAAACAAACAAGAGTTGACTATAGTGAAATAAGCTATTGAGAAGTTTTGAATGCCAATAGGAACCATGCGATCTCGAAAGGGATGTTTCGCTGTGGACGATGATCTCTCTAGACTTAAGAGCCATGATTGGCATAAAGTATTGTAGATATGATGCCCTTTCATTTTTCTATAATGAGACTGACTCATTACGATGTGATTAAACTAAATTTTTGTTATCATGCCATCTAGTTTTTCTTACCAATTGCAACAAGTGGATGTTTATCGGATGCACTGTGCAAATGCATATACAATCTAGGAGAATTAGTGAGGTAACTCTATGTGCATACTTGAGGAAATGACACAGCAATCGAGTTTCTATAAGCAAGACACGAGTTAACATAGAGTTTTTACACCTAAACGTCCAGGTGGATATCTTGCAAGGAAATCAATCCAACAACATTTGTGCGTGCAAAAGAAAATGCCATCGAGACAATATGTCTATTAGAAGAGCATTTTCCTACAAGTATTCTTAACATTCAAGTCTACTTGTTTGTACATTTGGTGGATGAGGTGGAGATGCAAGCATGTGCATGCTCAATGGATATTTTTTCTAGAAAGGTTTATGAAAACCTTGAAGGGCTTCGTGAGACAAAGAGCACAACCAGAGGGCTCCATGGCAGAAGGATGGTTGGTACAAGAGTCATGTGTATTCATCTTTGAGTATCTATCGTGCTCTCAAAACAACATTGTAGAATTGTGGAGCATAAAGGATGATGATTGAGTGGTGAGTGATGTTCCGCAAGGCAATGGGGTCGTAAAGTGATTCAGTGAGGAAGTACGAACCAAAGTCAATAATTATTGTAAGATGAATAGTGATATATGATGGAGAGTGTTAATCTCCAAAAGAAAACATTATCCTTGATTTTAGAGCACCTCTATATCAAGAACAACTCAAAACCTCAACCAATTTTGGAAGACCAACGCCAAATTATCAAACTTTGAACTAATTGTGAAGAAACTAATTATTCAGAAAAGTCTGATGCACGTAATTCACTCATTGACTGATCAGAAGTGTAAATTTTTCAATGAAACTTTATATAAGGTGTCTCTAAAGTTTTTGCACCTTCTCCAAGTCAAATCTCTCCAAAAGATTCAGTAAACCTTGAGATTTGTTCCAAACAATGTACCTATGTCTCAAACTGTTCTTTTGTGTAGTCGACTTTGACACCTGCAACTTCTAATGCATGGTTCTCCCAAATTAGACCCCGTTTATTCAAATTCTTTTAGCCACAAGTATCTTATATTTCAACTTAAAGAATGAGTGCTTAGCTGCTCAAAACTTTACACTTTGGAGGGAGATCTGATCAAAACATTGACCACCGGAATCACACCTGTTCTTGTCTTCACTTCTTCACATTTACACATATAAATGTTCCTACTTAAAATTCTCTCAGCTTGATTACAATTAAACTCTCAAAACTTGTATAGAGATCACTCAACTATAGAATTAGACATGTACAAAAGCATTCATCAAGAAGATAAACATAGAAGGAGCACTAAGCAAAATATCGAGGCACAACTTTCTTCTATTCACATAAATCTTACATCTGATTGATACTTCTCAATTTCTAAAGTCTCTAATGACTTCTAAAACTTATCACTCATCATCCCTCTATTTCGTAGTACATCTATATCAAGTATATATAGATTTTTACATCGTGAATCCTCACATATGCAAAGTTTTATGAACTAATTACAAGGTTAGTATACATGTATATACAAGTCTTCATCTTCTGACGATGCACTAAACTTAAAGCCTCATATGTTGATCTTTGCTTCATTCTGTGATTTCAAATATTTGTTCAAATCATCAATTGATGATTGTCTTGCATCAATAGCTCCCCCTCAATCATCAATTGTGATTTTCTCCATCTTCTTTATACCTGCCATATCTTTGAACCTTTGCAACTTAGGTCCATCCAAGCTTTTGGTTAACATGTCTACAGTCTGATCTTTTGTTGAAGTATGTATGACTTGAATTTCTTTATCAATCACCTTCTCTCTCAAGAAATGATATTGAATCTCAATATGTTTAGTTCTGGCATGAAACACATGGTTAGCAACTAGATACAATGAACTCATATTATATCCATGAATAGTGGGTGTACTCTGAATGATGTCAAAACTCTTCATGAGAGTCTTTAACCATATAACCTCCTTTGCAGCTTCAACCATAGCTTTATACTTTGCTTTTGTGGATGACAAAGCAATCGTATGTTGCTTCTTAGAACAACAAGAGATTAACTTATCTCCCACATAACATAGATATCCATAGTTTGATCTCCTATCATCAGGATTACCTGCCCAATCTGTATCACTATATATCTTGATGTTTGTATCTGATGTGAATCCATAATACAAACCTTCTTTGAGTGTACCCTTAATGTATCTTAGCACTCTTTGTCCTGCAATCCAATGTTCTGTCCTAGGACAATGCATGAATTGAGACAACACTCCAAATGCATATGACAAATCAGGCCTAGTTAATGTAGCATAGATTAGACTATCAACCAGAATTTGATATAGCTTCATGTCCTTGAATTCTTCTCCTCCATATCTGATCAATTTATGATTCACCTCCATTGGAGTAGGTGCTACCCTGCAATCTTCCATTTTAAACTCGATTAGCAACTTCTTCAAATACCTTTCTTGAGTCACATATACTCCATGTTGAGCATACAAAATCTCCATGCCCAAGAAATATGACAAGTTTCCCAAGTCACTAATCTTGAAATCTTTCTCCATTTTCTTCTTAGGACTTTGTATGCCCTTCTCATCTGTACATGTAAGAATTATGTCATCAACATATATGCAAATGTAAATGAACCTATCATCACTTGCTTTAACAAGCACGCTACTATCTGCCTTAGACACTTGGAAACCAATATCTTTCAAGAACTTCACAAGTCTGTAATTCCATGCCCTTGGGGCTTGCTTCAAGCCATACAAAGCTCTCTTGAGCTTACATACATACTCTGGATACCTTTTATCCTTGATACCTTCTGGTTGCTCCATAAAAACATCATCTAAAATGTAACCATTCAAAAATGCATTCTTCCCATTTAATTGAGATAATTCCAACCTTTGCAAGCAGCAATAGCTATGATAGTCCTTATGGTTGTCATCTTTGCAAAAGGACTATAAGTTTCACCATAGTCCACCCCATATGTCTGTGCATATCCTTTTACAACAAGTCTGGCTTTGTACCTATATACACTTCCATCTGCAAATCTTTTTGTTTTGTAAACCCACTTGCATCCAATGATTTTCTGATTCTTTGGTTTAGGAACCAAATCCCAAGTCTCATTCTCCATCAATGCATCATACTCATCTTGCATAGCTTTCTCCCAATTTTCCTCACCTTTTGCCTCTTCATATGTAGAAGGGTCTTCCTCTGCTTTCACCATATAAGCATAATCTTTAGTTGTCAAAAATGAAGTATCATAGCTATAGCTTGTAGGTTGCCATTTGTGCCTTGATGATCTTCTGAGTTCTCCACTTCTTGAAGGTTTTGGTTCATCACATTCTGGATCAAACCTTGACATTTCTTCATTTTCAACTAGCTTGACATTTCACTTCTTGAAGGTTTTGGTTCATCACATTCTGGATCAAACCTTGACATTTCTTCATTGTTCTTTTCTTCATCAAATATTTGTGCCTTGATGATCTTCTGAGTTCATTTTCACTTCTTGAAGGTTTTGGTTCATCACATTCTGGATCAAACCTTGACATTTCTTCATTGTTCTTTTCTTCATCAAATATTTGAACCTTTGATTTAGCTTTCTTCTGGTTCAATGTTTCTTCATCACCTGCATGAATATTAATTGTACATGCATACCAAGTACCTTGCTCATCAAATGTAACATCTTTTGACAATACAAGGAATTGCTTTGTTGATGGACTCCACAACCTATAACCCATCTGCTTATCATAATAACCAATGAACATATACTTTTTTGCTTTAGGTTCCAATTTACACTTCAACTGAGATGGCACATATGCATAAGCCAAACATCCAAACACTTTGCAATGATCTATGGTAGGTCTCTTACCCCACCATGCCTCATAAGGTGTCATACCATTCAAAGCCTTACATGGAAGTCTATTAAGTAAATAAGTAGTTGTATTCACAGCCTCAACCCACAAATAATTAGGGAAATGTTTCTCCTTTCTGCTACACCATTTTGTTGAGGAGAGTACCTACAAGTAACTTCCCTTTTTATACCTGCAATCCGTAACTAATCACTGAACTCATTAGAGAAATACTCTCCCCCTCCATCTGACCTTAGTCTCTTCAATTGTTTTCCTGTGATTCTCTTTGCATACACATGATAATGTTTAAATGTAATGAACAACTCTGATTTATCTTTGATCACATATATAGTGATCCACCTGGTAGCATAATCAACAAAAATCACATAATATCTTGAACCATTAATCCTAAATTCTTTTGATGGTCCCCACACATCTGTATGTACCAATTCAAGCTTCTCTGAATACATAAATCCTTTCTTACCATAAGTCTTCTTGTGAGCCTTACCCAATTGACATGCTTCACACTTGTATGTCATGTGTTGACCTGCAACATTATTTTTAATCATGTCCTTAATACCTCTTTCATTGAAATGTCCAAGCCTTTTATGCCAAAGATCTAGCTTAGAGACCTTATGTCCTCCATAAGTGAACAAGGGATGACCAACATTGCCTTGAATCTTCAACGTGAATAGCCTACCTTCTTTCTTTCCTCAAACAATTTGTTTATACCCATTTCTAGGGTCTTCTACAAAAACTCCATCATTAGTGAACCTTAGTTCATAACCTTTCTCTACAATTTGCCCTACACTTATCACATTCTTTGGGATTGTAGGAACATACAAAATCTTACTCAGAAGAATGCTTCCATCCTTGGCCTTTATTGATCCAATAGACTTCACATTGTGCTTTGTATTATCACCTGTTTGAACTATATGATTGCTCACCTTATTCTCCAAATCAGTCATCAAAGCTATGTTGCCACTTAGGTGATTGCTACATCCTGAGTCTATGTAGAAGACTCTTTGATCTTCACTTTGTCTTTCACAAGTTGCATTCATAATTAAAGTTGAATCCTCTTTCTGATCTGAAGCATATTTGTAGTAGGTATTATTGTAGGATTGACTTTAAAAGCCTCTACCTGCATTTTTTCCAAAGAAACCTCTACTACCTCTACCTTTGAAGTTACCTCTCTTATTTCTACCACCTCTTCCTCTTGAATTGAAATTCTGATTATATCCTCCACCATTCTGATTATTATGCCAACATTCATGAGCTAAATGATTAGTCTTACCACAAATCCAGCAAGCTTTGACACCATCTTTATTACTTCTTCCTCTTCCTCTTCCTTTACCACTTCCTCTTCCTCTTAGGAAGTTAGCTTGACTAATAGTGCCTTCATATTCATTCTATTGTTGCTTGCCTTTGCTAATCTTCTTCTTGTCCTTTGAATACACTGCTTGACCTATACTTTTATCAACATCAACTTTGACATCCTACTCAAAGGTTATCATATGTCCTAGCAATTGATTCAAATCAGGAGTGAATCATCTCCTCTCAAAATAAGAGAGTTTTTCTTACCAAGTTTTCCTCTTCAATATCTTCATCAACTGCTCCTAATGCATTTGCAATGTCCTTTCATCCTTGCTACATAATCAAAAATAGATCGAGAAGCTTTCTTTTTGAATGTGGTGAACTCTGCCCATAAAGATGCCTTCCTTGAATTTGTAGTGTTTTGGAAATGCTCCTCCAAAGCATTCCATATGTCACTTGCACTTTCAAGTCCTCTAATATGAGGTAGATACTAGAAAGTAATCATTGACTCCCATGTAGATAATGCTCCTTGCTTGAGCATCCTTCTTCATCCATGTCTTCAAATCTAAGAGCTCTTCCCTAGTAGGAATGCTAGGATCCCTAAATTTTGGTTTCTCTTCTTCACCTGTGATGTATCCTATCAGATCCTTACTCATGAGATGAGCTTCCATCCTCATTGACTAGGCATGATAGTTTTCTCTATCCAATTTCTCTATCTGAAGAGAATCTCCCATTCTTTCTTCACTTGTGCAATAAATTCTTCAAGCTTTGTGAATAATGAATGTACCTTTACTTTGAATGTAGTTCCTTTTGATATTTTTGATAGCTTCAGGCCTCCTTCTCTAGCTTTCACTTTAAACTTTCACCTTTTGAATCTTCAAGGATTGATTTTTGTATATTTGTAATAGTAGGGATCTTCCCTTTCTTCAAATCTGATTATTCCTACTCTGATACCACTAATGAAGAGTGTTTATCTCCAAAAGAACAAGTTATCCTTGATGTTGGACGACCTCTATACCAAGAACAAATCAAAACCTCAACAAATTTTGGAAGACCAATGCCAAATTATCAAACTTTGAACTAACTATGAAGAAACTAATTATTCAAAAAAGTCTACTCCACTTAATTCAGTCATTGACAGATCAAAAGTGTAACCTTTTCAATGAAACTTTATGCAAGGTGTCCGCTAAAGTTTGCACACCTTCTCAAAGTTAAATCTCTCCTAAAGATTCAGTATATCAGATTTGTTCCAAACAATGTTCCTATGTCTCAAATTGTTCTTCTCTGTAGTCGACTTTGACACCTGCAACTTCTAATGCATGCTTCTCCCAGATTAGACCCCATTTATTCAAATGCTTTTAGCCACAAGTAGCTTAACTTTCAACTTAAAGAGTGAGTGCTTACTTGCTCAAAATGTTACACTGTGGAGGGAGATTTGATCAAAACATTGACCATCAGAATTACACCTATTCCTGTCTTCACTTCTTCACATTTACACATGTAAATGTTCCTACTTAAACTTCTCTCAGCATGATTACAATTAAACTCTCAAAACTTGTACAAAGGTCACTCAACTATATAATTAGACTTGTACAAAAGAATTCATCAAGAAGATAAACACAGAAGGAGCATTGAGCAAAAGATAGAGGTGAAACTTTCTTCTATTCAGAGAAATCTTACATCTGATTGATACTTCAAGTTCTACTCACTTTTTAAAGTCTCTAATGACTTCTAAAACTTGTCACTCATCATCCCTCTATTTCGTAGTACATCAGTATCAAGTATATATAGATGTTTACATCACGACTCATCACAGATGCAAAGTTTTATGAACTAATTACAAGGTTACTATACATGTATATACAAGTCTTTATCTTCTGACCAGGCATTAAACTTCAAGCCTCATATGTTGATCTTTGCTTCATTCAATGAATTCAAAATATTTGTCCAAATCGTCAATTGATGATTGTATTGCACTAAAAATATCATGCAAAGGTGGTATGAAATGTACCATGAAACGAGGCAAGAATAGATTGAGGCTCGAGAAGAATGCAACCAAGCAAATAGGGGTGTTCCCTATCCAGATTCCTTGAGTCTTCTTCCAAAGAGTATGAGTGCATCGTGGCTTCAAGGAAAGATTGCAAGTGCAAACTCAAGTGGTGAACTAGTCTCCCTTGATGAGCAAGAGTATGCATTTGGACCAAACTGGCATGTAAGTACTTTTCTTTGAGTGTTGTGCAATGTGAAGAGATGGATAGGTATGTGTTGAAGATGAAGAGGTGTTGCAAAATCTTTGCTCTACACCAGCCAAATGAACTCCAGGAGTAGATGGTGGGCCCTTTTAGCTTGCCAATGGATGTATTAGACACCCTATGTACCTTGGAAGATCACTCTCAAAAAGATAGATCAAAACAGATAAGTTGGAGTTAGCTCAGAGGTGAAAACTTGCTATTCTTGGTTGATACACCTGTCTAGTGTTTTACATAATTCTCTGAGCACAGCAGCAATTAGATTAATTCCTCTTGGGGAAGGCTAGAAGGCTTAAAGAGCTAACTTTAGAAAGTAATCTCATCAAAAATAACAAACCACACACTGAGAATGACTTTTAACAAGTGATGACATCATCCCGATTTTCACGGGCTGCTACAGAAATAGACCAGTGAGCAGAAAAAGTAACATAACTCAAGATGTAAGAATTCAATGATCATGAAAATTTGTATGCTTATACTAGACAATAAGCTAAATCCAACAAGCTTTAAATCACTGAATTTGGATGAGTAAACACTGAGAAATGACTCTGACAAGATGACTGAAAAAGTCGGGTACCTGACAGAGAAGTGAAGATGAACATACCCTGTTGACTTCAAATGAACATAACTGAAGATTCCAACATCCAAATGACATGAAAATTTGTGAGCATATAGTAGACTTATAGAGCTAACTTTACCAAGTTAAATCACTGAAAATGATGAACCAAGTGCAGAGAAACAATCTCTGCAAGCTGACTGAGAAAAACTGAAGTAATGGCAGTGAGTAGTACACATCACAAGAACATGGAAAGATGACCTCAAATAATCATAAAAATGAAACTATATTGCTTGTACAATACAATGACTTACTGATACATATGTGTGCTTTGTAATCACACCTTGAAATGGCATAAAGCTCAGCTCTTGGAGGTCTTCACATAGGTCTCTCTAACCACGACTAAAACTCCCATCTATTTATAGTTGAGTTTGGGAGGCTAACTTCCCTCAATCACTCTCCAATCAATCAATGATTGATTTGATTCTCTACCTACCACAAATCACGAATTCGTGGCTCCTCTTTCCATTCTTGATCATGTGGGCTCAACCATTTAAGATTCTCTTACTTTTACATTAAGTAAACTCTTCAAAAGTTACAAGAGGTAGTTCACAAGTGAACTTTACATAGTCTTCATTTTGAAGCTTCTTTAATGACTTTGTGAGACTCAAGCCAATACTTAGGCTTGTCATAGACTTGCTCCAACAGCTCCCCCTCAAGCCAAGTATGCTTGAGGTCTTCAATCTTCCAAGATTTCCTGCAAACCAATCATAGCCTTGAATTTGCAAAGCTTTGTACCATCCAATGCTTTAGTTAGAATATCTGCACATTGTTGATGTGTGGACACATATGATATTTGAATCTCCTTGCTTAGGATCTTCTCTCGTACATAATGATAATGAACTTCAATATGTTTAGTCCTTGCATGAAAAATAGGATTAGTAGCCAAGTGAATAGAACTCATATTGTCACCAAAAATAGTTGGAGTTCCAAACTCCAATCCAAGATCTTTGAATAATGTCTTCATCCACATAGCTTCCTGTGTAGCTATGGCAAGACCTCTATATTCAGCTTCAGTAGAAGAGAGAGCAACTGTGGGTTGCTTCTTGGATGACCATGAAATAAGCTTTGAACCTGCAAAGGTAAGATAACCTGAAGTGCTCCTTCTATCTTCCTTGGAGCCAGCCCAATCTGCATCAGAAAATAGCTTCAAACCTAAATCAGATACATAAGGATAGTAAAGTCCTTCATTTATGGTTCCTTTGAGATATTTGAGTATCCTTTTGGCAGCATCCATATGTGGTTTCCTTGGTGTGTGCATAAATTGGCTTAGCACACTCACATTGTAACATATATCTACTCTTGTCAATGTGGCATAGTTGAGACTACCCACTAGACTTTGATATGATGTGATGTCCTCTATGAGTTCACCTTCATGTGAGCTCAATTTGTGATTAATCTCCATTGGAGTACCTGCAATCTTACAATCTTGCATCTTGAATTTTGCCAACATGTCCTTAATGTACTTTCTTTGAGTGAGAAACAAACCATGATCTTTGTAGACAACTTCCAAACCTAGGAAGTAGGTAAGTGAACCCAAATCACTTATCTTGAACTCTTCTCTCATCTGATCTTTGATCTTCTTCATACCATCTGCATCATTTCCTGTCAATATAATATCATCTACATATACACATAGGTAGATGACCTCGGAATTACTCTTTTTAATAAAGAGTGAAGGATCTGCTTTGCTTGGTTGAAAGCCTTTGTCCTGCAAGAATGAAACAAGCCTGAAATTCCAAGCTCTTGGAGCTTGCTTGAGACCATACAATGCTTTGTTAAGTTTACACACATAATTAGGATAAACTTGATTCTCAAAACCAGGTGGTTGTGCCATATATACCTCTTCTGTTATCCAACCATTCAAGAATGCATTCTTCACATCTAGTTGAAGTATCTTCCAATTCTTGGAAGAGGCAATACTAAGCAAAACCCTAATAGTAGGCATCTTTGCCACAGGAGAGAATGTCTCCTCATAATCAATTCCCTGAGTTTGTGCAAAGCCTTTTGCTACAAGCCTTGCCTTATACCTGTTAATGGAACCATCAGAATTCTTCTTGAGTTTATAGACCCATCTTGAGCCTATTACCTTCATGGATGAAGTCTTGGGCACCAAATCCCAAGTGTTGTTTTCCTCGAGTGCTTCAATCTCTTCCTTCATTGCATGCTTCCATTCTGTTTTTGCTTTGGCCTCTTCAAATGATGATGGCTCCTCTTGGTTTATGTCATGTGCTATGTAGATAGAATGTTTAGTTACTAATGAGGTGTCAAACCCATACCTTTCTGGTTTTTTCTTTTCCCTCATAGATCTTCTTAAGCCATGATTTGATGATTCTGCCTCATGTCCAAGTTCCTGCAATTTTGCTTTACCTTTAGACTTCCATGCTTTGATCTTTTCCATCTGACATTCTTCATCATCCTCTGAGGTGTCTTGTTCTTCAATCTTTGATTGTTCTCTACCAAGCTTTGGAAAATCTTCTTCAAGATCATATGGTAAATTGACCTTCCTGCATGAATCTTCATACCATGAATTGTTCTCATCAAAAACTACATCTCTGCTTACCAAGAATCCTTTGTTGGTAGGGTTGTATAACCTGTAGCCCTTTTGATTGTTGTCATATCCAATAAATACACACCTTTCTGCTTTTGGATCCATCTTGCCTCTAACCTGTGAAGGAACATGAGCAAAAGCAATACATCCAAAAATTTTACAATGATCTAAGCTTGGTCTTCTTCCATTCCAAGCCTCATACGGAGTCATTCCATCAAGGGATTTTGAAGGCAACCTGTTAATCAAGTAAGTGGCTGTAGATACAGCCTCAGCCCATAAGTAATTAGGTAAATGCTTTTCATTTAACATAGACCTTGCAGCTTCAACAATTGTCCTATTCCTCCTTTCTGCCACTCCATTTTGCTCAGGAGTGTACCTTGTAGTTACCTCTCTTTTGATTCCTCTTTCTTGAAGAAAAGAATCAAAATCATGGGAGAAGTATTCTCCCCCTCCATCTGACCTTAGCCTTTTTAGTGATTTACCTGTTTGATTCTCCACAAGAGCCAAATATCTTTTGAAACATGAAAAAACTTCATCTTTGTGTTTCATAAAGAATAGGATAGTCCATCTGCTGCAATCATCAATAAAGGAAACATAATACCTTGATCCTGATATTGAAGCTTCCTTGCTTGGTCCCCATACATCTGTATGAACCAACTCCAAGAGATCTCCATGCATATAACCTTTCTTCATGAATGGTAACCTGTGAGACTTTCCAAACTGACATGCACTACACTTATAAATCATATGTTGTTTTGACAAGTTAGGGAGTCCAAGTACACTTTGGTCCCTGCAAATTTGCTTTAATGACCTTTCACCAATATGTGCTAACCTTTTGTGCCATACTTCCAATTCTGTGAGTGTCTGACTACCATAATTAAAGAGAGCAATGTTTCTAGTGTCCTGTAATTCAAATGTGAACAATCTACCTGTCTTTTCACCTTTTGCAATTCTTCTGAATCCTTGACTTGGATCTTCAACAAATGCTCCTGCCTTTGTGAACCTGACTTGCAACCCTTTCTCTACTATCTGCCCAACACTTATCAAATTCTTTGTAATGGTAGGGACATAGAGTACCTTACTGAGTAGGTTGATGTTTCCATCAGGTGCTTTGACATTGCCTATTTTCTCCACAGGATGTTTTGTATCATCTCCTGTTTGTACCTCATGCTTATTCCTTGGATCTTCTAAATCTGATAGGAGTGCCACATTTCCTGCCACATGATTTGAACAACCTGAATCTATGTAGAAAACATGCTCATCAGATTTACCTTGTGGCATAGCCATGTTCATGATCAATAATGAATCCTCTTTGTTTGAGTCTTCTGTATAGTTATTGTAGTCTCTCCTTCCTTTGTAGCCTCCTTGATAGTTTGAATGATTGTAGTTGTTGTAGTTGCCATGATAATTGTTGAACCTTCCTCTTGAGTAGCCATAACTTCCTCTATTGTATCCTCTACCTCTTTGATTCCTGGAATTCCTAAAGCAATTTTCAGTTGTATGATTAGTTAATCCACAAATAGAACATGAGTTGGAGTCTTGGGATCTCCCCCTGCCTTGTCTACCTCCTCTTCCTCTACCTCTGCCATGTCTTCCTCTACCTGCATAGTTAGCTTGATATGTACCTGCTTCATCATCCACTTTCTTTGCCTTTCCTTTGTTATCTTTAGACTTGCTTTTATCCATGTATAAAGCTGAAGATTGATTACCTTTAGAGCTTTCTCCATTTTTGATAAGCTTTGCCTCTTGAGTAAGTAATTGTCCAATGAGTGTGTTGAAATCAGGTACATGCATGTCCATGTACAAATCCATAGCTGTGGTGAATGCTTCCCACTTATCATCTGCCTTCAAGCCATTGATGACCTGCCTTACAATTTGCTCTTCATCTATTACCTCTCCAATGCTTCCCAATTGATCCGCTATGTCCTTGAGCTTTGTGACAAAATCAGTCACATTTTGTTTGGGAGCCTTCTTGAGAGTTGTGAACTCCAGCCATAGTTGATGCTTCCTGGCTTTGGTACTTGAAGAAAAGAAAGCTTCAAGTGCATCCCACACTTCCTGAGATGTCTTACAACTTCTAATGTGAGGCAACAAAAAATCTGAGATAGAGTTGAGGAGATAAGACCTTGCAAGTGCATCCTTGGAGCACCATGTGCTCAATCTTTCTTGCTCTTCTTGTGTTGGTTGACTTTTGTTCCTGAAACTTGGCATAACTTCATCTCCAGCCACATAACCATATAAACTTCTACCTTGGAGATAAGCTTCCATTCTTAATGACCAAGCTGAGTAATTACCTCTATCCAATTTGTCAATTGATGAAGGAAATCCATCTGCCATGTTGTCCAACCTTGCTCTGATACCACTGTGAAGAGATGGATAGGTATGTGTTGAAGATGAAGAGGTGTTGCAAAATCTTTGCTCTACACCAGCCAAATGAACTCCAGGAGTAGATGGTGGGCCCTTTTAGCTTGCCAATGGATGTATTAGACACCCTATGTACCTTGGAAGATCACTCTCAAAAAGATAGATCAAAACAGATAAGTTGGAGTTAGCTCAGAGGTGAAAACTTGCTATTCTTGGTTGATACACCTGTCTAGTGTTTTACATAATTCTCTGAGCACAGCAGCAATTAGATTAATTCCTCTTGGGGAAGGCTAGAAGGCTTAAAGAGCTAACTTTAGAAAGTAATCTCATCAAAAATAACAAACCACACACTGAGAATGACTTTTAACAAGTGATGACATCATCCCGATTTTCATGGGCTGCTACAGAAATAGACCAGTGAGCAGAAAATGTAACATAACTCAAGATGTAAGAATCCAATGATCATGAAAATTTGTATGCTTATACTAGACAATAAGCTAAATCCAACAAGCTTTAAATCACTGAATTTGGATGAGTAAACACTGAGAAATGACTCTGACAAGATGACTGAAAAAGTCGGGTACCTGACAGAGAAGTGAAGATGAACATACCCTGTTGACTTCAAATGAACATAACTGAAGATTCCAACATCCAAATGACATGAAAATTTGTGAGCATATAGTAGACTTATAGAGCTAACTTTACCAAGTTAAATCACTGAAAATGATGAACCAAGTGCAGAGAAACAATCTCTGCAAGCTGACTGAGAAAAACTGAAGTAATGGCAGTGAGTAGTACACATCACAAGAACATGGAAAGATGACCTCAAATAATCATAAAAATGAAACTATATTGCTTGTACAATACAATGACTTACTGATACATATGTGTGCTTTGTAATCACACCTTGAAATGGCATAAAGCTCAGCTCTTGGAGGTCTTCACATAGGTCTCTCTAACCACGACTAAAACTCCCATCTATTTATAGTTGAGTTTGGGAGGCTAACTTCCCTCAATCACTCTCCAATCAATCAATGATTGATTTGATTCTCTACCTACCACAAATCACGAATTCGTGGCTCCTCTTTCCATTCTTGATCATGTGGGCTCAACCATTTAAGATTCTCTTACTTTTACATTAAGTAAACTCTTCAAAAGTTACAAGAGGTAGTTCACAAGTGAACTTTACATAGTCTTCATTTTGAAGCTTCTTTAATGACTTTGTGAGACTCAAGCCAATACTTAGGCTTTTCATAGACTTGCTCCAACATGCAATTGTACTGCTTTAGCCAATTTGCTAATTGTGGTTGTCTTATATACAATATAACAAATGTAATGCCTTATGGTCATGAGGTACTCATTTCCAAGTGGAACAAATAGACAAGAATCACAAAAGATATGGTTGTGGAGTGATGACTAGATTTGATCAGGATACAAGCAACACTAGAAGTGATGAAGTGCAGCTTGATTACTTTGGAGTGATACAAGATATTATTGAGGTGAACTATAGAAGCTTCTCACATTTCATTCTAGATGTGAAATGGTTTAAAGTGATCAAGAGGGGAAGAAATGCCAGTGTACACCATGACCAATGTTGACTCTATGCTGTTGATACCAATGCCATTTGGGCAGACCAAAATGACACATTTGGTTTTCCCCATCAATGTGAGCAGGTACATAGGCTAAAGATATAAGTTAGATTGTTTTTTTTTTGTTTTGAGTATTGATATCGTTCATGTAAATGTGCTTTGCAAGGTTCTATTCTATCCCACATGTCCACATCTGAGGTGATGGTATGTTATTGAAAATGCCCCTCGTTCATGACACATACTTCAAGAGGGGGGAGTAGACGAAGTCTTTGCTAGAGAAGCTATGGAAGAGGAACATCAACTGAATGATGTTACAAGTGGCCAACTACATCCTATTGCATCAACATCGACATAACCAATACTAGTTTAGGAATCAATTTAGAGCTAGTCTTAGAAGTCTCTCGAGAGAATGTTTGTATAGATTAAGTGTCCACATCATGCAATGAATGATATTGTTTTTGTGCATGTATCAAAAATATCACATTTTTTAATGATAATGTTTCCCATTTTATGATGGCAATGATAGTATTTTCCCATTTTTATATATGCGCATTTTCTCTGGATTCAATCCTGCTCTCAAATGCTAAAACTTAACTATTATTGTATCTTTATTTTTGCAGGTTCCCTTGGACTTGGATCATACATTCTAGTCGACCCTCTTGAGCCAGCTTCCTCTTCTCGCTTCTAGGTATCTGTCCACATCTCTTTTCCGCTCACCCTCTCAAATGCTAAATCTTTAACATTATTGTTTCTTTAGTTTGGCACGTTTTCACTGGACTTGCATTATACACTCTAGCCGGCCCTCTTGAGGTAGCAGTCCTCTTGTCTCTTTCTGGTTTCTATCTGCATCTCTTTATTTTAGTAGGTTTTGCAAGACTTGGATCATACACTCAGGCCATACACTTCATCTTTATTGTTGCAAGCAGGCATGCTGGTCTTGAATGTAGGCGATGCAGTGAATTTGTTGGACGGAGTTGAAGTCCTGGCAAAAGGCCCCATTGTGAGCGTGGATCTTGCCAGCACAGTACATGGGATGCCTATGCTGGCTAGCCATGTTAGCGTCAGTGTGATTCAATACTTGAATGGGATAGTGTATATCCCATCTGCCGCACCACATGAGCCAGAGCTATGCACGTAATCACTTGAGCGAACAACATTAGAATTTGTATGATTGCTTGAGTGAACATTGTTGGCATCAACAATGTGAGGGTTTTGCTTTGATGAGCGAACAGATGGACAACATGCCAGTGAAGGGGGTGTAAAGATAATTGGTTTACAGTTTTTGATATTAAAATCGGTAGCGGAAACCATGCTTGTTGTCGAAGATCCAGTGGGTACTGCATGGGGCTGACCTGAGAGGTTTCTTCAAGCAAGTCTCTGTCCACCAGTTTTCCATGTGTGTCTGCACCATTGAAAGAAAATTGAAATGCTACACTAACTAACGGTGGCGCACCATATACATGAGCAATCTGCACATGAAGAAATCATGTGTCTGCATTGATGGTCTACCATCGCTGCCTTCAAAGAATGAGTCTAATGTTAGGAAATGCTCAGGCTGTTGCAATAGCATTGGGAGGGCCATTGCAACATATTCCAAAGTATGAAAGATAGAACGAGCACGAAGAAAGGTAATATTTGTGCTATCACGAAGTATTCATTCAAGTATGGTAGGACACATGCAGGATTTAGAAACCAGTAAGAAAATATGGAAAAAAATAGAACTTTTATTCTCTATCACAATGAAGGCTTGATGCAATATTCAACTAAAAACTGAGTTAAATAATTTATGTAAGGATGTAGAACAATCCATGAATGATTATCTTTTGAAACTTAAACAAATTGTTGATGCACTTGATTCAATATCATGCATGCTAGAGGGTGAAGATCTTGTTGCATTTGTTTTGAATGCTTTAAAAGAGGATGAGAAATGTAAAGCTTTTACAACCTTTATATTTGTGAGAGAGGAATGGCCTGAGTTTGAGGAATTAGTTTCACTTATGATAATTCACGACATTTATTTAAATGGTGGACAATCTATGCAAAAGGTTAGTGCATGTCATGTAGTTTATGCAAGAAATTACTAGAGTCACATAGATAGTGGAAGAGGAACCTTTAGAGGTCATGGAGGTAGAAATCAATCAAACAACAATAAGGATGATGATGCAGATAGATTAGATGTAAATATACATGGTAGGAGGAGATATTCCTATTGTGGAAAAGGACATGGTGCGTATCAAAGTAGAGGAGGTTTTACATATTTCCATTATGATAAAGTTGATCATATGTCTCATTATTATTGATATAACTAGAGGCGAGATGGATATGCAAGACGAAATTGTACAGAATGTAATTATGTAAATGAATAAAACCATGAAGATGTATTGATGATGAATGTAAATAGAGATGAAACTTAAAGTGATTGATATTGAATAAAACCATAAGATATTTTGATTATGTTTAGTATATTGTCTGTGGATGTGGTAATCACATAAGCAATAATCTTGATTGGTTTGCCAATCAAGATTATTGCTTATGTGATAGTTCACTCCATAAAATATCTCAAGTTGAGATATATTTTGAAGATAAAAAGGTCAATGAGGCATTGAGAGATGTTCTCCATGTACCTTCTATAAATGAGAATCTGATTTCAAGAGGCCAAATGGTGCAAGATAGCTATCAAGTGCAATTCAAGAAATTCGGGTGTTTTGTTGAAAATCCAAAGCAAAATTTTAAAGTCTTGGTGAGAGGATAACAACAAGGAAGACTTTTTACATTGAATGTAAGTCCTAATTTTTTTTCTTTCTTAGATTTATTTATGGCATCAGTGAATAGGACATGCAGATATACAAAAGTTGAAGGGCATGGCTCATAGAAAGATTATTGTCAGTTTGCCTGACATATCAAAAAAGAATGATAGAATTATGTGATTCTTTTCAATTTCTTAAGCAGGCAAGGTGTCACTCTAGCACAATGGCAAGTACCAACGTGAGGAGCTCCACCTCATAAATGTCAATCCGCGGAGACGTGAGGACCGGTATGAAGACCAAGAGCAAGTGAAGTGCACAAGTGCGTGAGTGAAAACATACAAACATGCACACACATATAGGCACACATACACAAGGTAAGAGCAAAGAGTGGAACAATGGAAGGACTTCGATTACAAATGAACTCTCTTACAAAGCTGAAATCTACAACAAGCTAACCCCAAAAATGAGCTCTCCAGCCCTTTTTATAGTTTTTGAGTAGTTTTGGCCCTGTCCAGACCTAGTGTCCGGCCTAGTTAAAAATTAGGTTCCAGGGCTTATTTGGGGGCTCAAACGGAGCCTAAAAATTATGAATACTGGTAGGATGATAGTTCTAATACTCCTCAAGCTTAAGGACTCCTCGGCTTGCAAAAATGGAGTTGGAAAAATGGAAAATGGTATTTACAATGGTTTTTGGTGATGAAAATCACTATTTTTATAGGGATTTCTTCTGAAAATTTGACATGTGCTTCTTGGAGCTCACTATATGCTCGTTCTTCTTGTGTGTCCACTTCCTTGATGCGCTTCCATGCTTTGTCCTTGACCTTGAGCTTCAACACTCCCCCCCCCCTCTTGAGTCTATCATCCCTGACAGACCCTTGTTCTAGTGGTTGTTCCATGTAGTGCTTGGAGAGGCAACATCCTTCAGGTATCAACAAGAGCGGTCTATCTTCCACCTGTAGCAGGGTTCATTGTCCTTTTCTTCAGTTTGTAAGCGCTAGCCCATGGAAGTATTTTTCCCTTTGCATGTAGCTCTTCCTTGGATTCCAGCATAAATGTGTCATTGTGAGCTTCCAAAAAATGCTAGTTGCTCCTAAGAGGTTATCAATGTTGATTTTGAGCAACTATTGACCATGAATTACGTAGTAGGCACCGATGTTGTGGCGTGGATATCCTTTGGATCTTCCAATCGTAGATTTTACAATTTTTGTGCCGAGTACTTGTAACCCATAATTAATGATGGGTAAGTACATTAGTGCATGGGTTGAGAAAAATATGTGCCTTGTGCACGACCTTGTAATGTGGCCCTATGTATGCGTACTTGGAAAATGCATGGGAAGAAGTTTGGTGCAAGAAATTGGGTCTTGAGCGAAGTGCTCAAGGGTACACTGATGAAGAGGTTTCCTAATCTACCATGGTTATAGTGCTGTTACAGTAGGCAATTCTTACCATGGTGGAGGGTCCGTCGATCTTCATCTCTTCGTGTCTTCCCTCATGGTGATTGGCCATTGGCTTGTCTTGCATGTCGCTGATGTCCTCTTTGATGGTTCACTTTATGAAATTTTTCAAGTGCACATTCTTGTCTCTCTTTTTTTTTTCTCTTTTTTTTTTTTTGGGAACAATGTCACAAAACAAGAAAGGAGGTTAGACATATATCAAGTGCATAGCATGTGCCTGGGATTTCTCAGTTGTGTCTATGCACGACCGTGTAATGTGGCCCTATATCAATGCATACTTTGGAAATGCATGACCTGAATGGTGCAAAAGACAAGGGTATGCCAAAGACACATGGTTGTTGCATGTCGAGGCTTTCAATGTTCTTGTAGATGTGATGCAGCCTTTGTTGGAGGTATCCATTGGATGTCAAAAGGACAACGATTACAACTGATTTTAGGGACCCATTTCGAAACAGTGTTGGGCTGCGTACAAGTCCTTGTTGACTTCTTCATCTTTGGTTTTGTATCCGGAGTGGTTCGTTCTTTGGTGCTGTGGATGCTATTAGTACCTTAGGCTTCCAAACCCATATCCTTGATGATTGTCGTCTTACTTTTGTCGAAGGTTTGAGTTTATCTTCTTTTAGTCGTTGTGCTCTGTTCTTACCCTTTTCTCTCCTTGGCTTCTTTGTTGAGACCTTTCGCATGTGGGAGAGCATACGTTGTTGTGTATGTAAGAGTTTCTTAGGTACCCACATCTGTAATCGCCCGTGTTGAGCTGCAACTAATTTCTTAGGCACTCATATATGTCGGAGATCTTTTGGTTGAGTTGATTCGGGTTGCTTGTTTGTTGTCTTCGCATGGTTGGCTTGCCTGAGTGGAAATTGTGTTGGCAAGGCTAGTGGTTGCTCTCCTTTTCGTACCCAAATCTGCTTCATGCCCGGAACTACTTTCTTCTTGAAATCTTTTGGTCTATTTGATATAACGGTTCTCTTGGGCTGTTTTACTTGCTTCTTTGGTTGAGTTGTTGTGATTTCTTTAGTCTTTGGGCAAGAGGAGGAGTCCGTTTGTCTTTGAGCCTGATCTTCCAAGATTGACTTCTTCTGGAACATAGAGCTTTTGACACATACAACATCTCTTTTGCTAAGAGTAGTGCTAGAAGAACTAAGAGAATGTGTGACACCTGGATTTGTGAGCATGCAATTCTCTAATTCTAATGTAATGCATTGTTCACGTACCCAAACTTGAAGAAGTTGACTTATAAGGTTTAAGTTGACCGCATGGTCATAGATCCAGTCTTGACCCAAGACAAGTGGTTCCATAAGGTCCTCATCTTCACACACTAGCATCTTTACTCTCATTAGAACATCTTGAAGATAGATGGGAAGCTCTACCTCACCCAAACAAGGGGTTTTCACACCTCCCAATCCTACAAGATAGGCTTCTATGGAATTGAAGTTCAATTTCAGATCTTGGCAGTATGAACGTGTAACCGCACTAGTTGCTGCACTTGAGTCAATTAATGCTCTCACAGTCCTGACATTCTTCCTCGGTCCTACCGCTATGGTCACAAATGGACGTCGATCAATTATTTGAGAAGCAAGTGCACTTGATGTTTGACACATGGCCATGTGGTATCTTGGGGCTGCAAGATTGACCTCTAGTCCTATGCGTCTTAACTTATTTCTCCTAATGTGTTCTCTAGCCTCTGCCTGTGCTTCTTCTCTAACCCTTAACTCTTCTTCTTTTCGCTTCTTGGCAGTGTTGAGTCTCATTAGCATGTTTTCCGTGAGAGGTTCTTGATATAGCTTGACTCGACAACCACTAATATAGTTTGGCAATATATCACCTTCTAGTGTGGCCAATTGAACTGCACCGCTAGTGGAAATTCTATTAATGATCATGGGTCCGTATCCTCTTTTTTCCAATTTACGGGTATGTTGCTTTAGTGTATAAACTAACACTAAGTCTCCCTCTTTCAATCCTTTATCTTTGATATGTGCATCGAAGTATGCCTTTTGCCTTTTCTTTGCAACATAGATGCCTGCAACCGCTCATAGCTTTGTCTCACCTAAGCGTTCTAGATCAAAGATCCTAGAGGATAACTCATGTCCATTCCACTCATGCTCTTGTGCTACTTTTAAAGTTGGGATTAGGAAGTCCAATGGCAGCACAACATTTTGTTTGAAGAACATCTTAAATGGGGTGGCATTGAGTACCGTTTTATAGGCAACTCGGTAGGCCCAAATAGCATGATGAAGTTGTTTGTCCCAATTAGAGCGTTTGTTATTTACTAGTTTTGTCAATACATTACATAGGATCTTGTTTGTGCTCTCAGCTTGTCCGTTAGCTTGTGGATGATAGGCGGCAGACTTCTTATGTATCACCAAGAATTCTTGGAGAAGATTTTCGATTACTTCATTCAAGAAGTGTGTGCCTCTATCACTTACTAACTCTATTGGTAATCCGTATCTCGTGAACACCTTCTCAAATAAGAACTTTGCCGTTGTTTGAGCATCATTCTTTGTTGTGGCTTTGACTTCTACCCACTTTGTAAGGTAGTCTGTGGCTACAATAATGTACTCTGCATGGGAGTTTCTAGCTGGGGGGTGAATAGGACCTATAAAGTCTATGCCCCACTTCGAGAATGCACGTCCTCGCATCATTGGCCTCAAAGGCATCTCATCTTTTCTAATTGGGTACTGGGCACATTGGCATGTGTCACATTTCTTCACATAGGTATGTGCATCCATATGAAGAGTGCGCCACCAAAGTCCTGAGAATAGAACAGTCTTAATTACTCGGTCAGGACCAAAATGTCCGCCTGCAACACTGCTATGGGCAGTTTCTAAGACTTTCAAGTAGTCTGATTCGTGAACGCACAATCTTAAGTAACCATCTTTTCCTCTCCTATATAGGTTATCTCCTACGAAGGCATAGTCTTTAGCCTCTTGCTCCATGCTTTGTTTCCTTGCTAGACTAGCCTCCTTGGGTAATGTTCTCGATCTCATGAATTCTACCAATGGAGCACTCCAGTCTGGAATTAATGAAATGTGATAAAGGGTGGCATGCTCCACGGGGGGTCTCTCTTTGCACATTGGAAAATTCTTAATCTACTCATGAATTTCTTTGTCCACACTAGGCCAATACACTCCTAAGCGTTTCAGATTCTGCAATGTTTGTTGTTTAGAATAGTGACTTCCTAGCAACCCTTCATGGGCTTGTTGCAACCAACTACTATGTTCATCATCCTCGACACAACAAGCTAATACACCCTCTGTATCTTGTTTGGACATACTTCCTGTCAATATTTGATACTTTTGTGATTTTATAATTGCATCTTTTTTTGTTTTTACATTTTTATTTGCGGGTCCGAAGGTTAGGACTGGTACCAACTTATTTGCCCATTTAGGAACAACTTCTAGATTGAACAGATAAGCATCAGGCAATTCATCGGACACTCCTTGCAGTGACTCACCTGAAGTGATGCGAGATAGGTGATCTGCCCGAGCCACATTATCGCTACTGGAACTTGAATCCCATACTAGGCCTACTGCATTAACGGGTGTAACCTTTGGTGCACTAGAGGGATGTCCGGGACAATCTCTCAGGAGCTGTTCTTTGCCACACTCAAGACAAACGACTTGTATTGTGAGGTTCTGCCCTTGTATCGGAGCTAGTGTGTGGGGTGGTTGTTGTCCTGATATAGGTTGAGGTTGGCTATATCCTCCATGTTCATATGGTCTAGTTGTTCCTCGTGGTCCTAGACATGAGTTATACCTAGGAACTTCTCTACCTTGTTCTCTAGGAGGGTACCCGTATGGTATACATTGAGGTGGTACAAATGGTCGTGGTTGTCTATTCATTGGATAGTTTTTGGTGTTGTAGTTGATGTACTTCTGCTCACTATAAGAGTACATGTTAGGCGCTTGAGTTGGTTGTCTATCGTAAGGGTAAGGTTGTGATAACCCTAATGCTTCTCTGGTGCAGACATGAGATGGATGATCCCCACCGCACAGTGTGCAACTTCCTAACATTGGCACTCTCAAGGAGGAGTTCTGGTAGTTCCTTTGTCCTTGTACTCATAATTTCTTGGCCACTAACTCTGTCACTTCCTCCACATAACTCGAACTAGAAGTTTCCTTGCTCCTTGTATCCTCTGATTTGGTAGGATCCTGTGTGGTTTTGAGATCCTCAGCTAAGTTGTCTTCCAAATCTATGCACTCCTGAAGACATTCACTTAGGGTTTGTAGTCGTTTTACATATGCTAAGATTCTCAATGTTCCATTGGTTAGACCTTCTAAAAATAACGATATCATTTTTTGTTGCGAAGGTCTCTGTGTCACAGGGCATCGGGCTACGTATTGCTTAAATCTTCGTGCTGCATTTTTTACTGTCTCATTAGGAGCTTGTTTGAAACTATGTATTAAGGATGACTGTTAGCAGCAGACAAGGGAGTCAACGAAGATCTGGCAAATAGGCCAATAATTTTCCTCATGAAGAAGCAAGTACGAGCACTCACGTAGATCTAGCACTAAGGCAACCTTTAATTTTTCAAATCCCTTACACCCATTCAAAGTGATTTTCATCACTAAACACCATTGTAAATACCATTTCATCTTTTTGTAGCTCCATTTTGTGCAAGCCAAGGAGTCCTTGAGCTTGAGGAGCCTTAGAAGTATCTACATGCCAATTTTCGTAATTTTTAGATCTCGTTTGAGCCCTCAAATAAGCCCTGGAACCTAATTTTTAACTAGGCCGGACACTAGGTCTGGACAGAGCCAAAACCTAGTCAAAAACTATAAAAAGAGCTAGAGAGCTCATTTTTGGGTTAGATTGTAATTGAAACAAACTTGTAAGAGCTTTTTGAAAGTACTCTAAGAACTCCATTGATTCTCACTCTTTGTCTTGCCGTGTGTGCGCGTGCGTGTGTATGTGTGTGCATGATTGTGTGCTTCTCACTCACGCACTTGTGCCGCCACTTGCTCGAGGTCTTCATACCATTCTCACGTCTTCCCGGATTGACATTAAAGGAGGTGCTACTCATCACTGAGCTACACCAAATTTTGGCGCCGTTGCCGGGGATCAAATTTTGAGGACGAGCGTGTGATGGTAAGACGTAGAGTTGACGCGTTGGAGTTGTAGGTATTTTCTTCACTCTCATCGATTTTCTTTTACCTTCTTCACCATCTTCATCACCATCATCATCATCACCATCTCCCACCTCCATCTCCAACATCGCGAAAATTTTCAGTTTTTGATAATATCACCATCTCCACCTCATTTCCCTCATTTCACTTGTGAGAGAGAGCGAGAGAGCGATATTGCATGTGTGTTTTCTTGCATGTTTCTTGAGTTTTTTGCAGGACCTTGCTGAATCACCATCCCCAGCTTCCTACGCAGGTATGAAAAACTCAGAAACTGTCTCGCGGTCGCAGGCTTCTGTCGATCGCGACTGACAGAAATTTTTGGTCTTTCACAAAATTGAGTGCACCACTAGAACAAGCACAAGGAGCACATCCTAAAACACTAAAAACAATAGAAAAATTCCGAGGTTTTCTGTCAATCGCGACCGACAGCCTCTGTCAATCGCGACCGACAGACCCTGTCAATCGCGACCGACAGATTGCCATGTAGGACACTGTCAATCGCGATTGATACCGTCGATCGCGATCGACAGCCACGACCGACACCTCTGTCAGTCGCGATTGACACCGTCGATCGCGACCGACTGAAATTCAACGATTGATTGACTTTTTCGCTTAGCCACGTGTCCATCGCGACTGATAGGCCCCCGATTGACTGAAATCTCGGCGAAAAATCCGGAAAACGTGTCGATCGCGATTGATACCGTCGATCGTGATTGACAGCCACGATCGACTCTGTCGATCGCGATTGACACTGTCGATCGCGACTGACAGGCCCGACGGACACCTCTGTCAATCGCGATCGACAGACCTGTCGATCGCGATTGACAGGCTTTTCGGCCAAAAATTAGGGTGTGATTTTGTTCAAATTTTGGGATAAATTTTGGGGCAAATAGTCAATCCAATAGTATAATTGGAGGTTCCTACACTTGTGTTTTGGGAGAAAATCCTAGGATCCGTCAGCCAGACTGAATCATGTCATAACCCTCTAAACCCTGAACAGTCATAACTTCTTCATACGAAATCAATTTTTTGAGCTCTAAGGCTTGTTGGAAAGCTCGTGGCATATACTACACGCCCTCAACTGTTTTTTATAAAGATAATGCATTGATTTTCAGATAGGGTATTTTGAAGTTGACCTTACCCAGGGGGATCAAAGTCAGGGGTCTTTAGGATTGTTTTCTTAAAAATCACTATGCAAGTTTGTGTTTGTGCTACAGGAATGAAAATAATTGGTGCTGTCTTTGGAATTTAAATCTTCAAGCTAACTTTGGAACTCTTACAGATCTATTGAGAGCATCGAAAGGCGTTCTAAGCAAGTGTAAGTGCAAGCTTGGGAACACACTTTCTGAGCACTCAAGGGCAACCAAGCAGGAAACAAAAGGTTGGAAACTTTTAACCCCCCCTGTCAATTCATAGTTTAGGCTAAGAACGACGAGAGGTAGGAGTAAGTCAGAGCGACGATAGGCAGGTATCAAGTTGAAGACTACCTAAAAACTCAAGTTCAAGCTAAAAACCTAATCTCTGTACTATCGATAACATAAAGGAAAAGAACCTAACGTGGAACGATCAACCTAAAAGCACGAAGAACATTCAAGTATTCCTGACGACGTAATATCAGACAAGACCTTAAACACGAGAAATAACTAACAAGAACCAAGCGACTAATATAAAGTAATCAGCAACGAGGTTGTACTCTGGGCAAAGAATTGGGCTACTTAGATAGGCATATGAACCTTAGATCAGGACGACATCTAGTAAGGGAGAGACAAAGCCTTAGGTCTTCAGAGGCTAGTGTTAACCACACTGCTAGGTCTTGGGCCCAGCAGTTGAGCCACCACTCGTACTACCCTAGCTCTGAGACCAGTGAGTCAGAGATGTCTCAAGGCATGGACAGACCTACGGGAAGTTCAGGTGTGCCATACTTGTACAGGGTAGAAGGCCCTTACAAAACACAGTTGGAATACCTTAGGACCAACCGATTAGGTGCTAGCATCTATGAGGACGGCTTAGGAAGATCTGTGGTACAGATTAAGAACCCTGACCAATCCATAGGACTAGAGCACCCAGCAGTCAAGTTTGAAAACGGTGCATACCTGGACAAAGAAGGAACCATATACGTAGTCACCAGTCACCCAGACAGGACAAATGAATTTGGGAATGTAATCTCAGAGGCGGACTTAGGGGACTTAGAGCAAGGAAACATGGGTGGGGAACCTAGAACCCCCCGAGGCAAATCTGTTCTCACTAGGATTATCACACCTGAGTGGGTTCCCCAAGACAACAAGAGCATAGAGTTGCTCCTCAATTGAGAGACTGACGAAGCCTTTTGGAGGTACAAATCTAATCAGCCAACTGATATAGGAACTATCATGATCTATGAGTTGAAGGATCCGGATAGCCCAGGTAGAGTGACCTACTTAGATCACACTTCGGAAAGGATCTTTGTGGTGACAGAAAATGATAGGCATGCGTACACTTGGAAGGGTGAATTCATTTTCCCCCAACCAAGATCGAATGTATCCTATGGTCACCCTGGAGCTGGAACATCCCAAGCTCATGGAACTCAAAGAGACAGAAGTAGAGATAGACCAGAAGTAAGCTTTGCCAACCCAGTGGGCAGAGAAAGAACGAGGACGGAGACGAATAGGGTAGAACCTGAGATACTTAGAGCTCACAGGAACCAAAGAAATGTGGATGGATTCCCTCTGCCGAGACCTAGAGAGCACACAAGAACTTTGAGACCGACCCAGCTCGTTAAGTCCATGAAGAATTACTTTGATGGCACAGGAGATCCATATGATCATGTGGCGGAGTTCAAGCAAGTCTTGAGAGCTGAACAAGTGGAGGATCTATTCACGCAGTACAATGCCTTCGGTCTAACCCTTAGGAACACAGCCCTTACATGGTTTCAGCCATTGGATGAGCGACAATTCAGGTGTATAGACCAACTCCTAGAAGCTTTCATTGTAGAGTTCTCTAAGAGTGGCATAAGACACAATACCTCCTCATTGATTCACAGCTTCAAACAGACTCCCCAAGAGACTGTAAGGTTGGCAGGAAGAAGATTTAGACAATATCTTGAAAGGTGCCCTGTTTCGGAGCTACCCACATCTGCCAAACAAGTAGCCTTATTCCTTGATGGATTGCTGAGTACGAAATTGAGATCCTATGTGTATCTGAAGGACCCTAGGACTATAGAAGAGTGTGTACGCATGTGCATTGACATTGAAGATAACCTAGGGGAAGAACTAGAGCTTTCCAAAATCTACAAAGATTCAGATAGTGCATCTAGTCAATCTTCCACGCAATCCACATCAATTGAGGAACTCGCAGAGAAAGTAGCTCAGAAATTAGGTGTAACTAGCAAACAAATCCCAAGGTTTGCCCCTGTGAAAAGGTGCTATACTTGTGGTGGTGACCACATGGCGAATGTCTGCCCCATTATGGCTCAGCCCCAAGTAAATCCTAGTAGCCAGTACTGCACCATAGAACGGAGATACACCAATCACACCGCACAAGATTGCCCATACAACAAGAAGGCAGTTAGGCAACCCTACCCTCAGCCATACCCTCAGCAAGGAAGATACCAGAACCCATACCCTCTACAGCCATATGGCAGGCCACAACAACCTTATCAGCAACCCTACCAAAGCCAACAAAGGCCTCAGCCAGTGTTAGCTCAACAACCACCTGCCCCAGCTAATGTGATTCCGGTAAAGTATGCTGTTGCAGAAGAAAACCTGAATAGAGCTATAGTCCCTGTAACACCCTTGATTTCTGAAAGTGACCCGAGTGACCATAGCTTTGATTCTACACATGTTGATAGTCCCCAGGCGTACTACATGCAGTCTCCAGAACATGGTGAGTCCTATTACAGCGAAGAGCCAAATGAACCTAGTTGGGAGTCAGATTATAACGTCATGTATACAAACCCCAACCCTAGACCCCAACCTAGGCAGGTACGACCACCATTTCCTATAGGACCATGCTACCGATGTCAGGGAGATCACTTCATTCGTGATTGTCCCTTACCTCCACCTACACAAACTCAGTCCGTGACGATCCAAGGCTTTTGCCAAGATTGTGGAAAAGAGCATCTCTTACGAGATTGCCCAAAGAACCCCAATAATATGCCAAAAATCACTCCTATCAATGTGATTGGGTTGGTTGTAGATTCCTCCGGGAGTGTCACTTCCACTGCACCAGTACAGGTAGTCACTAGAGCTCAGGCATTGCAGCAAAACCAAGAGGCAAGCCAGGAAAAGGGCCCAGAGGCGAGTGAAACTGAGAGCATAACCAAGAAAAGGACTAGAGCTTGGAAAGATAGTAGGGAAAGAATGAAAAGACAATGGGCTAAAAAGATGAGTGAACTTGAGGAAAGCATAAGAGAAACCAAAGCCAGGATAACTGAACTCACATCTCAAACTCCCTCTCACACTACCCCACCACCACCATTCCCATCGCCATCCGACTAGCCACCTTCCAACCCGCCTCATACGACTCCACCACCCCCCAAAGTAGGATCAGTCCTAGCAGATCCCACTCCCGAGGACCTAAACATGATGCTTAAAGCATATCAGGCCAGAATCCACGAAGGGCCAACCATAACTGATCATGAAAAATGCTACCCTAGAGCCGAGCTAGAGCTTGAACGAACTAAAATTTGTGCTAAGATGGTGGAACTGGCTCAAGCCATGTTCGAAGATAGCCGCCTCTTTAACATCTCTAGCTCAGCTAAGACGCAGTTACACTTTGATGGACTGCTAGAAAGAATAGAGAGGCTAATTGCACAATCAGAAAAGGAACCTGCCCCTCACAGAAAGGAAAGGGCAAGAGAACGGATAAGCCAGCCTCTTCAGGAAGCCCATGTGCCTCCTCAAGAAGCTTATCTCTCCCCCCAAAAGGCAGATGAGCCTCCCTCGAAAGCTTACGTACCTCCACAGGTTGCCTACATTCCTTCTCAGGGAGCGTATGAGCCTGTTCGGAAAAGTAATAGAATAAGTAATCCTCCCCAGGAAGCTTGTGCTCCAGCCATCTATGAGAACGAGGAGAGAGCCAACGATAGAATAAGCCCTCCTTCCCAGGTTGCTTATGTGCCTAATTCTACGGAGCCAGACACTTCTTCTTCTATGAATCGGTTTGCACCAGACTTCCTACGAGAGATTCAAGAAGACAAATGGGATAACGAAAGTGAAGTCGCCCCCCCCTTTGAACTTGTGGATGATGCACACGACCAATTCCCACAAGACATCCCATCTATTTACGGGGAACATGAGAGTACTCAGTCTCATGAGAGATTGGACTTTGAGTCTAATTCCATACAGGAGCTACCCCACTTCACAGGCCCATGGGAAGCAAAGTCCACGTGTATGAGAGCACCCACAGTCATGGTAAAGAACGACGACTCAGTCTTACCTAGGAATACGGAGGTAGTAAAGAACACCAAGGTGCAACGCGATTCCACTTTGGAAGAACTGCCTAAGGATAGACCAGAAGCGCGGAAATATGTAGCCAGTCAAGTGACTGAAGTTGCAAAACCACGTTCCCGGGTAGGATCCCATAGGACAGTGCCAGAAATTCCCTTGGATAAGATAGGAGATATGTGTGAAGGTGAAGAAGGGAACACCTATCTTCCCATCACCTACCAGGAGTACACCACCAAGGCAATTTTGGACTCAGGTGCAGGAGTTGCTATCGCTACCACCTCCCTATGGAAGCGTTGGGGCAAGCCAGCACTCAGACCCACGAGGATGAAATTGCAAATGGCCGATGGTCATATAGAGAGGCCCTTGGGATTGCTAGAAGGCATAACTCTCACCACTTGTGGTGTTGAGTTTGAGCATAGCTTTGCTATATGTGACTTTAGCAAAAATCATGCCTATGAGATGATTTTGGGAAGACCATTTATGCGACAGTTGCAAGTGGTACAGGACTGGGGAACCAATTCTTTGTACCTGCAACACTTAGGTGTTACGACCAAAGTCAATCTCAAAGATTACTCTCATAGAGATGTACCTCCTATCCAGTGGAATCCCATCCATAGAGCCAAAGATGATACAGAATCGGTGCATTCCATAGGGTCAGGATCCTCATGGATGCATGAAGACACCCACTTATGGATGTGCAAAGTAGCAGTAGAGGAAGAGAAGAGAGAAAAGGCCAGAGAAATAGGTGCAAACGAAACTCATAGACCCATTCAAGACCCAGCCTATGCACCTGTAGTCTTTCCTGATGAGGAATTCGAACCTCACGGCTGGGCAGAAATTTTAGCAACAATGGATGTAGCCATCAATGAGGAACAATGGACACCCCACTGTGATGAGGATGGCTATGACATTTCAGTCTTCTCCATAGAGCCAATCATGGGAGAAGCAGTTCTAGAAGAATGCGAACCTAGCCCTGATGCATTTGAGGATGCAAGTGACTCCGATCTAGAGTCAATCATTATGGACCCACCATTTGCATCAGATGAAGAATACTTCCATGAAGTAGAATTTCAACCCCAGAGGCATGGAGAGCTTACAAACGATGTAAGATTAGCAACACATGTGACCCAGAAGGAAGAAGGGAAGAAACGAAAGAAGAGAGAAGTCTCACCAGAAGAGGAAGAATCTTTGTTTGAGGTCCCAGAAAATTTTAAGAAGTATGAGATAGATGACAGGAGAGTCATGATAAGAATGCCTAAACGAGAGGCACAAGTAGGAGAGGCCTATGATAACAAAGAAACTACCAAGAAAATAGTAGTGGCCCTAGAAGAAGGAGAGGAGAGATGCACGTACATAGGCCATGACCTAACAGAAGAAGAAGAGCATGCATTAATTGCCTTGCTAAGAGAATACAGAGATGTATTCGCTTGGAGTTACAAGGATTTGAAAGGTGTTGACCCGGACATATGCTCACACACCATTCCCATGACCTCAGATGCTAAACCTTCTAAGCAAAAGCCCTATACATATAACGATAATTACGCTGCTAAGATCAAAGAAGAGATAGATAGACTGGTTGAAGCTGGATTTATCTATGAAATTGAGCACACTGAATGGGTATCCCCCATCGTAGTGGTGCCCAAGAAGAATGGCAAGCTGCGTGTGTGCATTAACTTGAAGAAGGTTAATGCAGCCACAATTCGGGATAACTATCCGCTTCCTATCACAGAGCATCTCTTAGAAAGAGTAGCAGGCAAGGAAGTGTACAGCTTCCTCGATGGATTTTCGGGCTACAATCAAGTAGCCATAGCTCCAGAAGATCAGCATAAGATGGCTTTTGCCACAGAGTGGGGTATATTTGCCTTTCGTGTAATGCCATTTGGGCTTACCAATGCACCAGCTACCTTCCAAAGGCTGATGTGCCATGTGTTGAAGGAGTTCCTGAGGAAGAGTTTAGAGGTCTATGTTGATGATCTTTGTGCTCATTCCAACATTAGACAAACCCATATCCCTGAGCTCAGACAAATCTTTGACAAATGTAGGGAATATCAAGTCTGCCTGAACCCAGAGAAGTGCGTTTTTATGGTCAGGCAAGGCAAGATTCTAGGACACATAGTGTCAAAGAATGGCATATCCACTGATGAAGAGAAAGTGAGAGCCATAGCAGAGCTACCTAGGCCAAAGAATGTCAAGGAAGTACAAGCTTTCATGGGGCATTGTGGTTATTACCGAAGATTTATACACATGTATGCTGTCATTGCAAAGCCCATGTACGGACTTCTGACTAACTTTGAGTGGACGAATGAATGTGAGAATTCCTTTCAGGAGCTTAAACGAAGATTGTGTTCAGCACCAATCTTGACCACACCAGATTGGAATAAGCCATTCCATGTTCACGTGGATGCATCCAATTATGCCATTGGGTGTGTACTTGCTCAACCTACTGTTGAAGGTAATATGGATCTTCCAATTGCCTATGCCAGTAGACAATTGAATGCGGCTGAACGGAATTACACCACTACGGAGAGAGAAGGTTTAGGCATGGTATATGCAGTTAAGAAATTTAGACACTATTTGCTTGCAAATAAGTTTAAATTTTTTACTGATCATCAGGCATTGCTATACCTCGTAAATAAGCCATGCAATACAGGAAGATTAGTGAGATGGTTTCTCTTGCTAATGGAATATGATTTTGAGGTTGTGGTAAGAAAAGGTAGGACTCATTTGAGAGCTGATCATCTATCTAGGCTCACATCGGGAGAAGCCCCACAAGGAGTATCAGATGACCTTCCTGATGCTTACTTGTTTAATTTGGAAGTTGTACCGCAGTGGGCTAAGCCATTGGTACCAGTATTGACATACGGGCCTAACCATCCAGTGGTAAACACACGGAATAGAGAGGTTGTAAAAGCCCAAAAGTACCACATCATGGCAGGAAGTATGTACAAGCACACAGATCAAGGGATCTTGGCTTGTTGCGTAGAAGAGGATGAGTACGCTAAATGGTTGCAATTAGCACATGTAGGTGCACTAGAGCAACACTACTCAAAGCAACGAACTTTATAGACCCTAAAGAGACTCGGAGTGCATTGGCCGACTATGGAAGCGGATGTCCAAAAGTTGTGCAAGGAATGCCCAATCTGTTGCACTAAACCACCTGTGGAACACGCCACTCTTTATCAAGTATCCATTGCGCCAGAATGGAGCGAACCTCTAGTATCCTTCCTAAGGACAAACACATTCCCTCCAGACATGACTCTGGCTAGGAAAAGGAGTTTAGAACAAGAAGCCCTGGATTACTCACTCATTGGTGATAATCTATATAAGCGTGGTAAAGATGGTTACCTGAGGCTATGTGTCCATGAAAGTGAATATCTTAAGATCTTAGAAACTGCTCACCAAGGTGTAGCAGGGGGACACTTTGGACCGGATCGGGTGATCAAGGCAATACTATTTGCGGGCTTCTGGTGGCCTACCCTTCACATGGATGCACATACCTATGTGAAACGGTGTGATGTCTGTCAGAGGACTCAGTATCCTATACGCAAAGATGAGATGCCACTGAAACCTATGATGGGTGGACGTGCGTTCTCTAAGTGGGGAATAGACTTCGTCGGTCCTATTAATCCCCCAGCTAAGGGTTCTCATGCAGAATACATCATTGTTGCAACAGACTATCTAACTAAGTGGGTAGAGGTAAAAGCTACGACAAAGAATGACGCTCAGACAACTGCTAAATTCTTGTTTGAGAATGTATTCACAAGATATGGGCTACCTATAGAGCTGGTAAGTGATAGAGGCACTCATTTCTTGAACGAAGTGATTGAAAATCTACTCCAAGAATTCTTGGTGATACACAAGAAGTCTGCCCCCTATCACCCTCAAGCTAATGGACAAGCTGAGAGCACTAATAAGATCTTATGCAATGTACTGACGAAATTAGTGAACACTAAACGCTCTGATTGGGACAAACAGCTACACCATGCTGTTTGGGCATATCGAGTTGCCTACAAAACGGTACTCCAAGCCACCCCCTTTCAGATGGTATTTGGCCAAAACGCAGTGCTACCCTTGGACTTCTTAATACCTACGTTGAAAGTAGCACAAGAGCACGAATGGGTAGGTCATGAGCTCTCCTCTAGGATCTTTGACCTTGAACGATTAGGAGAAACAAGACTGAGAGCAGCTACAGGGATATATGCAGCCAAGAAGAGACAGAAGGCATACTTTGATGCCCATGTGAAGGATAAAGGCTTGAAAGCAGGAGATCTAGTTTTAGTCTATACACTAAAACAACACGCGAGGAAGCTAGAAAAGAGAGGCTACGGACCTATGATCATCAATAGGATTTCCACGAGTGGAGCAGTGCAACTAGCCATGTTAGAGGGTGATGTTCTCCCAAACTATATTAGCGGTTGCAGAGTCAAGTTGTATCAGGAACCCCTCACGGAGGAAATGCTCAGCCGACTCAACACTGCTAAGAAACGCAAAGAGGAAGAAAAGCGAATTCGAGAAGAAGCTCAAGCAGAAGCTTTAGAACGCATCAGAAGGATGAAATTACGAAGGCAAGGTAGAGATCAGCCTAGAACAAATGACTATGCAGATCAAGGATATCATATGGCAATGTGTGAAGTCGCAGGAACAAGCTCACATAGGATAACTGATCGACGTCCTTTCGTAACCTTAGATATAGGACAAGGAAAGAGTGCAAGGACCGTAAGAGCCTTGATTGACTCAGGTGCGGCCACTAGTGCTGTTAAATGGTCTTACTGTCAAGCGTTGCAATTAACCGTCAATCCTGTGGAGGCATATCTCATAGGATTGGGAGGCGTGGAAACCCCTTGCCTGGGCGAGGTGGAACTTCCCCTCTACCTTCATGATGAGGCTATGACAGTTAAAGTACTAGTGTGTCAAGACGAGGATCTCACTGAACCCCTTGTCTTGGGTCAAGACTGGATCTATGAACAAGCAATCAACTTAAACCTAAGAAGTGGACTTCTTCAGGTTTGGGTCAATCATAGTCGAATTACAGTAGAGTTAGATACTGGAGCACTCAAGGAACTAGGAAAGTCACAGACTCCTGGTCCTTCCAGGAGTACACATGAAGATGACCATGTTGTTCTTGTCCAAAACTATGTGTTGCAGAGGAATGATATTCGCAAAAAAGGAGTCAGGGACGCAACGGAACTCCCTTCTTTTCCAAAGGCCAGAAGGAGGCAGCAACCAAAGGTGGATCAAAGGCAGAAGAAGCAGAGTACTACCTATGTCGGAAATCAAAAGTACTTGCGCAACAAAATGTCTCAGCAAGTAAACCAAGTGTGGGTGAGGAAAGGCGAACACCCGGTTGCACTCAAGCCAACCACACGAGCAAAGCCTCTTATCAGTAACCAACAACACGACACTAATAAGAAGTCTGTCAGAAATTCTTCTGCTAACGTGAACTCTATTTGGGTGCCCAAGAAGTCGATGACGGCTAGCCCACAATCAAGAAAAATTTGGGTGCCTAAGGCTTGCTTGCGGGCGCAAGTAGCTACGCCAAGGCCACAACCTATACCGCGTGACCCATTCACTCGCACAGCCGGCATCCAGTCATTTTCAACACTCAGGAACACACCAAGGCCCATGAGCACGAGCATAATCACTTGTAAATGGGTCCCTAAAAGGCCTCATTTTCAAACCAAAACACCGATAAAGCTCTCTAGAGTCTCTACGAACCCAAGAGCAAAACCCACCCACTGCATTTGGCAGCCCAAGACTTGTAACAAACCCCCAGACCCCATTTGTAAATCCATGATAACTTACTAACCACATCACTATCACATTACATCATTCCACTTAACTCTTAGGTCTACCGAACGACTAACCGCACGCACACTCGCACCGAGCACTTACTAACCCATTATTCGCTCCCGACCCTCATGTTAATGTTGTAATGGGAACAACAACGGTCCTCCCTTGTCCTGTACAATGTTAACACATGTTTGTATATTCTCACAGAGACAGGCAGCAAGAAGTAAAATGGCAGATACGGTAGGAACTAGCTCCCAGGCAGGCACCAGCCCCCAAGTGGTGGACATCGAAAGCCTTCCGGTCGAGGAGGAATTAAAGGAAAGACCAGTGGCATTACGGGCATTACATGCCATACCAATTCAGAATCCTCCGCAGGGTCACACAATGCCGGTGGGCAAAACCTCACACTGGTTCAGTGACGTTGCTGGACCTCTGGGTGAAGGCACATATATGTGGGAGTCCGAGGTCGAATTCAATGGACGATGGGGCAGATACCATTTCTTTACCAGGGAGTTTGAAAAGCTACAGAACAATGAAGGACTGAAGTCGATATGGAAGAAGGCTGGGCTTTATGATTACTTCAAGTTCCAACTACCAAAGCCAGATTTTCTAAGGTGCTCATACTTAATTAGTACCCTCACTCCAAGCAAGGACAAGAAAGGATACAGCTCCTTTGTGCTCCCATCACTCACAAGGGGCAACGAGCTGAAGCGTTTCCGCTTGACTATCAACCTGGTAAGAGAAGCACTCGACATGACAGGTATGCACATTCCAACAGAGAAAGAGACTATGGTTCCAGACAATATGAAGAACAGGAATCTGACGAAGTTGAAGGACATGGTTGCGATGACACCCACGATCGCCATTCACTTACGCATGGTCATGCAACATTTCGCTTTCCCCGCAGAGGAAAGGTTCACAATGCCTCCCAAAAAGATCTGGTTTAGCCTCTACCTAGCGGATGCTGTTGATTTGACAATCAATATGCCCCACTAGATTATCGACCAGATTCATATGGCTCATCAGAGATGGTATAAGAAGCAAAAGTCTGTACTGTATGGTTGCTGTGCGCTCACAAGAATTGTATACAGGTGTCTCGCATATGATGTACCAGTGCAGAGGGCTCTCATTTGGACCAGAGCACAGGAGTTTCAACGCAGATTGTCAGCTGTAGGACCTCCCTCAAAGAAGATGAGAGGCACTGTCCAGATGCCTTGTGCGCAAGCTCGCGGTGCAACCCTAACGCCTGAAACAACCCCAAGACTCCCCCGCCGAGTACAACCATTTACTATCAGGTTACCCAGGCACAGCATAGATGGCCCTAATCTTGTGTTTCCACCAGTACCGACTGATATGGAATTCCCGCATGGATTCACTTTGGAGGATCTAACGGACGAAGAAGTTGCTAGAATCATCGAAGCCGTAAACGCGGAAGTTGAAGAAGAGCAAGCTGGTGGACAGCAAACTGCCCCAGACCAAGCCCAGCCCAGTCAACCAGATGTAGTCAATGTGGACGATGAAGAAGAAGCACATGAGGAGGCACAGGGTGGACAATCAGACGTAGAAGAACAAGAGTATGATCAGGAAGCCCTACAAGTACTGGAAGGTGCCCCAGCCTATACTAACGCATTAAAGAAGCTCTACGATACGATGAACCGAGTTCAAGAGCAACACAGGCTATCATTAGCTGCAGGTAAAGCCCTCATGAACCAGATTCTGGAGGAGGAAGGAGTGGACGAGCAATACCGTGCCACCTTGGAAATGATATCGGACGCTTTGGGAGTACCTGAAATGGTGCATACTGCACTAGCGCAATCACGAAGGACAGAGAAGAGATATGGCAGACGCCCCCCACGAACGGGAAAACGAATGAATGTATTAGGATCAGGACCACAAGGCACCCCCACAACCACTGGCACCGCACACACTGTTCACGACACCGAGGAAGCCCACACATCGAGTGCACCTCCATCACCTCCCTTGCCACCTTCTTCCCCACATCCGCCCCATTCACCTCCCTCTACCACTGTAACCTCTACCGTCACCACCTCCGAACCCACTACACACACCAACGCACAAACCATCAGTCAACCCACATACTCTATTTCCACTGAAAACATAAGTCTGACCACAGCCACGGTAAACACCACTACTCCGATCACACTTCCTGGGAGTTCACAATTACACACACCTCTATACACGTTCACAACTCTCACCGCAACCACAATCCCCATGTTCACAGTCACTCCCACCACGGCCTCCACTTTTGAATCCATGGAGGTGTCACCCACCTCTGCACCTCTCCCACCCCCTATTTACCCACAATCTCCCATTCCCCCACCTCCCCCCTCACCCTTCCCCAGTACTGCATCCACACTTCCCTTTCCCTTCCCCTTCCCCTCTGCATTCAACACCATTTCTCCCACCATTCCTCTTAATAATGTATTTAATAATATGTATCAATGCATGTCCCAACTTCAGCAACATTACCAACACCTTGACAACCAACATACAAGGCTTTTTCGAAACCACGAAGACCTCCAAGCACGATGTAGGGATCTTGAAGAGTAGAAGCAGCTACTACAACAGCAGCACGTGACATTACAGGAACAATATGCACAATTAGTAGCCAACCCACCCCAAGCAGATGATGAAGAACGACGACATATGGACGAGCTGCTACATTCTCAGATCACAGAAAACCTTAAGCTTCGACGGAACTTGGGCCTCCTACGCAAGCACATGTCTACAGCACTGGAGGAGAATAAACGATTACAGAAACAGAACGAAGAAAATCTAGAGGCGGCCATGGAGGGTTCCCCACAGGAGATTGACCCAGAGCGATTCAAGGCAATTCCCTCTGAGAATATGAAAGTGGTGTTAGAAACTCATGCAGATCTAATGGAGGCTCATGCCGCTTTAGAGAAAGAGAGAGATGATTTGCTGAGGAAGTTGGCCACCCGACAGACATCACCCAGCAAGCTCACAACCGCAGAAGATACATCTAAAGAGGTCACTAAACTCCGGGCAGAACTTGAGGAATTACGTAGCAAGGTCATGCAATACGAGCGTCCACCCTCCCCTCTGGTAGAGCCCGAGCCTGACGATCTTGTGCCAATTGAAGTAGAAGAAACATTCGAGGATCCCTATGTCCCGATGCCAACACCCGGGGGTAAGCAAACAGAACAGGGCATGGACACAATTGAAATTGAGGCACCTGAATGGATGCAAAAATTAGAGAAAGTAGCCACGACGCATGATGACAGGGTGGCAGTCCAAATCGCATTGATGTCAAAGTTGAAAGAGGTTGTAATAAAATCCGATTATTTTAAGAATCTCTCACACCATAGGTGGATTGGCCCATCGGACGACCTATATGTTCCTTTTTGCGTTCTAATGGCGGATTATAATGCGGAGATCAAGCACCACACCTCAAGGGAACCAACCTCTTCCACCCAGTTTGCACCTGACGACATCCCAGAAAATGCCAAGCAGGGACATATTCGCCAACCGACGTGGAGAATTCGGCTGCTTGAAACCTACCCGGAAATGGTAAGAACATGGAACAACATGCCATTGTACATCAAATATAACCCATGTTATTGCCCTGTATTTCGACGGAGATCCTGGCTGGAGTACACACAAACAGTGCTGACAATTAAAGGATGTGAGAAGTGGCTCAATTATGTGTACTTCGCACCCCCTAAGGGCCCACCTACTGTTGGATATATGATTTTGACGATTCGACATTGGGGGGTCCGTTTCAAGAATGTACCTGATATCATGACTCAGATGTGCCTGAAGATTTTCGAACTTATGTTGGTCACCTTCAAGACCTTCAAAAATGTCAAGGAACCGCATCTCTCAGCACTAGGATTTAATGAAGGTAATCAGGACCTTGTATACATGAGCACAACCCCATCGATTAATGTTGTGTATGCATGGCACACTCGCATCAAATATCTACCGGCCTGCTTCAAACAAACGTTTGAAGAGATGTTTGTCACGGGATTCTGGGAATATCACTCCGAGATATTCATTCCCAGACCATCCCATCTCTTGCAGTTGTTTGCAGTGGAACAAGCTCTCCATTCCGAAAAGCTACGTATACCACATCCAGAGGTTCCCGGGCCGGTAGACTGGGATGCTCTACTCACAGATTTGGCCAAAGGATTGAGAATTGCTGAACATCACTTAGCGCAGGATGTCGTCGAGTACTACATCCAAAAACCCACACAACAAGGGTCTGTCAGGGACGACAGACGCGAGAGAGGGGGGGGTGTTAGCAGCAGACAAGGGAGTCAACGAAGATCTGGCAAATAGGCCAATAATTTTCCTCATGAAGAAGCAAGTACGAGCACTCACGCAGATCTAGCACTAAGGCAACCTTTAATTTTTCAAATCCCTTACACCCATTCAAAGTGATTTTCATCACTAAACACCATTGTAAATACCATTTCATCTTTTTGTAGCTCCATTTTGTGCAAGCCAAGGAGTCCTTGAGCTTGAGGAGCCTTAGAAGTATCTACATGCCAATTTTCGTAATTTTTAGATCTCGTTTGAGCCCTCAAATAAGCCCTGGAACCTAATTTTTAACTAGGCCGGACACTAGGTCTGGACAGAGCCAAAACCTAGTCAAAAACTATAAAAAGAGCTAGAGAGCTCATTTTTGGGTTAGATTGTAATTGAAACAAACTTGTAAGAGCTTTTTGAAAGTACTCTAAGAACTCCATTGATTCTCACTCTTTGTCTTGCCGTGTGTGCGCGTGCGTGTGTATGTGTGTGCATGATTGTGTGCTTCTCACTCACGCACTTGTGCCGCCACTTGCTCGAGGTCTTCATACCATTCTCACGTCTTCCCGGATTGACATTAAAGGAGGTGCTACTCATCACTGAGCTACAATGACAAATTGTGCTTGATCCCTTGCTTAGTGAATTCCCAAATAAGTTCTTGGAAGAATTGTTCAATATGTTCAAAGCAACTTGGATCCAAGGATTGAAACCAGGTCATGGCTATTCCTGTGAGGGTTAGCCCAAAGGATTCATATTGCATGAAAAAGTCATCCACTTGCTCAGCTCGCAATACCTGCTTGAATTCTGCAATGTGGTCATACGGCTCTCCTGTGCCATCATAACGATTTCTCATACATTTGGCCAATTGGATTGGTACCAGTATTTTTTCGGGCTCTGCGGTTTGACTTATGATGGGATAAGCGGATTTTACTAGGTGTATTCCAGCTCCTACACCTTGGGGTGGTTCTCCCCTAAATGTGGTTCTATTTAGATTTCCCATTCCCTGGCTAGTGTGGCTATGGGGTTTAATTCCTAGCATGGTGAATTGCTCAAGTGGTCCATTGGGTATACTACCTTGGCTCGTTTGTCCTAACATCACATTTTCTGTTCTTTGCTGGGTCTCAAATGGGTTTTGTGAGGTAGTTGCCTGATCTCGAGCTAACTCTCCTCTTTCATTAATCTGATCAGTGTTTTCGGTTACTACATATATCTGGCCCATCTTGTCCCTATAAACTCCACCTTCATACTTGGCAGATGGTCTTGGAACTATTTCAGTTTCTGTCGTGTTTATCATTCTTGCTACTGTCCTCTGTAGACCATCAAGGTAGATGGGTATTCCTTGCGAGTTAGTGGATATGTATTGAAGAGATGTCCTATATTCCCCTTCCATTGTGGACATAAGGCCTTTTCTAGGTACGGAACTATGCATGTCTTCAGAAGCCAAGAGTCTCTCCCAGTTAAGTGACATCTTTTACTGTCTATGAACTCAGCACATAGTATTAACCCCTGAGTTGTGAGTCCCTGATTGGTTGTGTAGTTGACCTTAGTTTCAAGTGATTTGATACTTTATCTATCTCTTCCTAAGTGTCTACTTGATCTTATGTTCATAAGCCTTGTCTACAAGTCCACAATTGTCCTTTGAACTGCTCAAAATCTTGTGGAACCCCATGCTTCCTAGTCCAACCTAAGGGTCAACTTCAAAATACCCTATCTAATAATCCACGTATTAATTTTACCGTAACCAGTGGAAGTTTTTGTTGTACTCCCCACGAGCTTTCCAACAAACTCAAAATCACAACAAACGGATTTCGTATGAGAAAGTTATGCCAGTTCAGGGTTCTGGGGGGTTAAAATAGGGAAATAGGACTTCTCTAGGATTGCTTCAAAACAGGCGATACACGACACTTAGTAAGTATCGCGATACTTGGAGTATGTGATACTCGACACTTGACACAGAAGTAAGTCCACGATACTCGATACTCAGCAGATATCGCGGGGAACAAACTCTCAATACATGATATCTGACAAGTGTCCCGAGAGAGTCCTCACGATGCACGATATCAGTCAGGTATCGTGAAAAATTCAACGATACATGATATGGCACAAGTATCACGAGAGCAACCTCAACGATACTCGATATTTGTCAGGTATTGTGAAAAATTCAACGATACACGATATTCAGCAAATGTCGCAAGAAAACTTTGGCGATACTCGATATTCCACAGATATCATGGGGAACAACTCACGATACACGATGTTAGACAAGTGTCGCGAGAGAATTCTCACAATATACGATATTCCACAGGTGTCGCAACTACGGCTCTACGATACCCGATATCGGTCAAGTATCGCAAGTAGAACTCAACGATACTCGATACTGCTCAAGTATCGCGAGCAAACCTCAACGATACTCGATGTCCAACAAGGCTAGGTATCGCGATACTCGACCACAGGAGATCACGACATCTAGATATCGCGATACTCAACCGCGGGAGAACACGATACTTGGATTTTTTGGAGTCCAAATTCAAAATTTTTTGCAAATATGAGTACCTTGTGTCCTCCTTGTCACTCTTGTATGCCTGACGATGCAAAATCTCCCTTCAAACCCGCGATATTGCACTCACGGTACTTGGCGCAGGTCACGTCACGTCCGGGGTTGTTCACTCAATTTTTGGGTATATTGAGGTGTATTTCTTCAGCGTTTCAGCTCCACACCCCCTATAAGCTTCTTGCTCGCAGTCACAAATGAAAAACGAGGTGGATGTACTCTAAAAAATGGAAAAAACTGAGAAGATGAAGGTGGGTGGAGATAGTGATGATGATGAAGATGAAGGAGAAGAAAAACTCCAAAACTGAACTGAAAATGGTGATTTTTTTTACCTTCCAACGTCGCTACTCTACGTCTTACCGTCACACGCTCGTCCTCCAAGCTCTCTCCCCGGCAACGGCGCCAAATTTGGTATCACTCTAGCACAATAGCAAGTAGCAACGTGAGGAGCTCCACCTCATAAATGTCAATCCGCAGAGACGTGAGGACCGGTATGAAGACCAAGAGCAAGTGAAGTGCACAAGTGCGTGAGTGAAAGCATACAAACATGCACACACATACACGCACACACACACAAGGTAAGAGCAAAGAGTGGAACAATGGAAGGACTTCGATTACAAATGAACTCTCTTACAAAGCTGAAATCTACAACAAGCTAACCCCAAAAATGAGCTCTCCAGCCCTTTTTATAGTTTTTGAGTAGTTTTGGCCCTGTCCAAACCTAGTGTCCGGCCTAGTTAAAAATTAGGTTCCAGGGCTTATTTGGGGGCTCAAACGGAGCCTAAAAATTATGAAAATTGGTAGGATGATAGTTCTAATACTCCTCAAGCTTGAGGACTCCTCGTCTTGCAAAAAATGGAGTTGGAAAAATGGAAAATGGTATTTACAATGGTTTTTAGTGATGAAAATCACTATTTTTATAGGGATTTCTTCTGAAAATTTGACATGTGCTTCTTGGAGCTCCCTATATGCTCCTTCTTCTTGTGTGTCCACTTCCTTGATGCGCTTCCATGCTTTGTCCTTGACCTTGAGCTTCAACACAAGGCATCCATTTTCTACCATAAAATTGAAAAGAAGGGATTTATTGAAGTTAATGCATACTAATTTGGGGTCCTTCTAAGGAGTTGTCACTTGTAGGTAGTAAGTATTAGGTTACTTTTGTGGATGACTTTAGGCGGATGACTTTTGTGTATTTCCTTAAACATAAAAGTTAAGTTTTTTATTATCAAATTTAAAGCAATGAAAGAAAAGCAAATAAGAAAGGTAATTAAAAGATTGAGATCTCGTTGAAGTTTTCATCTTAAACTTGATTCCTGCAGTTTGCTAACAATAGGAAACCCCTAAGTCTGAATATATGATTCTTTCTAGGATTCCCTGCAGACATTCTCTTTGCTAACTTTAAACTAAATAACCAGACATATCTCTTTATATTTTTAATGATGGGGAATGTATGTTTGCAGAGTAATGCTCTTTTTTCCGTTTTCTTGGATGAGTCTATGACCTATTCATGTGTGCTATGTTTAAGGTAAACATTGTTGATAAGTTTTGTGGTGCTTTTTTTTACTGCAGACACTCGCAAGTGCTTACCATTGATTACTTTTCATGATGCAGAACCCCAAAGAATCTTTGAGAGATGCACAAATGAACTAAATAAGACATACAATAAAAAAGGTAAATGTACCAGCTATCTCTATCTTGAAACCTTTCAATCTGTCAAATATCATTATCAATCATATTACAATCTACTTCAATACTTGCATCTACAAATGCATTCATATAAGGAAGGATTGCTGAGCAACTGTTAACTGGGAAGGGACTGACTTATAGCTTCAAATTCGATGGTGCATTTTCCTGCTTTCATAAAGTACCCCTTTCAAAGGATGAGAAATGGGCTCAAAAGTCTAAGATTTTAAAGAGTAGGGAAAGAGAGAATTCATCTACTTGAAAAAACACCTAAAACTTTGGGTGCAACTAGAATTTTAAGATGCATCCAGAGTCAATCATATAAAATGCTGAGCAATCGAGTTATAAGGAAACATAATTTCAGGGCCAGAGATGAGTTGACTTATAAACACATACAAAAACAAAAACATGAAGTGTACCTGTTTGAGTGTTAGTCCTGCACTTAGAACGTGGAAGGCCCTGCAAACATGAGTATATTTCATATATGAACACAAGGTGAACTCATGAAGAGATATGTGGAAACATAATGTGTACCTGACTGAGCGTTTGTCCTTCTGTCCTTATGTTTAAGGTGCAAGATCTTGCAAATATGACCATATTTCACATATGGACACAAGGTAAACTCATATGGAGATACAAACTGAACCTTTTGGGAAACAACACCATGTGTGTTTGTGCTATTATTTGACCTTTCGGTTTGAATGTTTGTACAAAGGCTTGTGAGCTTTCACATTTCACGAATGCACACAAGTTATTGAAGCTAGACATTTCCAGAAACAACATAGCTCGTACTTGTACACTCATGTCCTTCTCTAATTAAATTATGTGAAGATCGTTTTGAACTTGTTCACAAGTCTGATAATGTCTTACTTATGAAATCTTTACTTTCTTGTCATTTTATAAGGTGATTCTGTTGAATGTGTGTGTTTTTGACAGGCTCAACCTGAGAAGTCACATGAGGTTCTTGAAATCGGATTCGGTTGGGGTAGCATGGCTTTAGAAATTGTAACGGAGACGGGATGTAAATATACTGGAATTACATTGTCAGAAGAACAGCTAAAATTAGCTGAAGAGAGAGTCAAGGAAGCTGGATTGGAGGCAAGTTCTATTTGATTCTGTTTAAACTCATCACTATTGGAATAAAACTTGATTGTGGGGTAAACTGGATGCAAGATTTTGAATCTGATTGTATTCTACACAGGATAATACCACATTATTGTTATGTGACTACCGCACTGTACCTGGGTACAAGAAATTTGATCGGATAATTTCTTGGTAGTATTTTCATCATCATTTTTCATTGTTTTGTCTTGATATATACTTAGCCCTCATTAATAGTATGTTGACATTGCAGCGAAATGCTTGAGGCAGTGGGACATGAACATTTCCCAAAATTCTTTCAACGATGTGATCATCTTTTAGCCAAAGATGGCATCGTTGTTGTGCAGGTACTGCAGTGCTTGCAACCAACTGAATGTAGAGTTTCTGATTCAGTTGGTTTTACGGATCTGATAACCCACTCATAGGTCATTACAATACCTGAAGAACGACATGATGGTTATCGCTCGGATTTTATTAAAGAGTACATCTTTCCAGGTGGTTGTCTGCCTTCTTTCAGTATCTTGACAACAGCAATGGCTGCTGCATCTTCATTAAGGTGACTACATACTAACCACAACGATTCAGATTGTGCAATCAATTTCTCAGATACTATGTGCTGAGATAAAATTGATGGTTCTTGCAGTGTGGAACACATGGAAAACATTGGCATCCATTACTACCACACACTCTTGTCGTGGAGAGAAAGGTTCCATGCCAACGAGAGGTAACAACACCGAGTTGAGACAGAATTCACATCTTTCTTGGAATAGATGAAAGTATTAGTATCCATATTGACAGTCTTCTTCAAACAGCGCTATATTGAAGCTTGGAATCGGTGAAAAGTTTCTACGTATGTGGGATTAGTATTTTGTATACTGGGCAGGTTTCCAAAGCTGTACATTAGGTGTTGCACAGGTAAACATCTAAACTAGATCTTCTCGAGAATAAAGACTAGACTCTGATAAAAACAGAATTGGTATGGAGAATTTGGTTTAGTATTGAATAACAGTATAAATGATCTTGGAGACCTCAAACAGAATTGATTGGGCTCCTTTCTGTGTTCAAGTAAAAATCAATATGTGATTGGATCTTCTCTTGTAGAGGTCTTTTTCTTAACGATCACCACAAACATGCCATCTTTTTGTTTCTGAGCTGCATATTTTCAGATGATGTCCTAAAGCACTGTCAGAAGAGAAGATGCACATGTTGGAATGATAACATACATCTGTTCTTATCGTGCAAAGTGAATCAAATCACTTTGACATCCGATTGAAAAAGCCATTCCATCAATGGGCATGTCGCAAACTCCAATTAACATATCAATGATAATGGATAGAGTCCTTTTGTGTGAAGGCAAGGGAAGTTCCCAATGAAATATAACAAACACGCAGTGGGAAGATTCAGAAAGTCAAAACAATCGCATGAAGATGGGAAGATATACAGGTGTAAGGCAGGGGAACATTAAGGTGCACTTTAAGTATAATAACACGCATCCACAAATACGTACACACATTTAGCATTTACATAGCATGATCACAAAAGCTTTCGACTAAGTGATTGACGGAGAAATGAGGTAATCAACGAGAAAAAAATTGCGAACTGTTGATTCGCTATCTCTAAACTATTCTTTATCTCCGCTAGATACGGATTAATTAATGCTGTTTACCTCATTTTCTTTCATACAGATCGTATTCTCTCGTCCAGGGAATGTAGCAGCATATGGTGATGCATGGAGCAACAAACGCTTCTGTTATTAGAAATTCGTAACCAATTTTTCAGGCTGATTCTTTTGTGGCTCGAGGTGAAACCTGAAAAGCGGGCGGAGATGTCTGTCGGCACCTGATTATATTCCGATACGCAGCAGCGTTGTCCGCATCCCCAATCGAATTAAAGCCATCACTTGAGTAATAAGACATCGCGGGATTCAGGAAATTCATTCGAAGGTCAGAACCTGTGGACAGCTTAATAAGATTGCTTATGACTCATGGAATTCTTGCACAACTATTAGCGAAACTTCAGCTAAAAACGATCGTCTGATCCACGGTGTCGTCAATCAACATTACCGAGCGGGAAATGTTTCTCTTCTCTCCCCGCAACAGAAACAGAAAGCTAGTTGAATCAAACCCTTACATATGTTGTCACTCGCATCTCGCATCTCGCATCTCAAGTCTCGATTCTGCCTAGAGCGGATCGCTCAGCTTCAGTCAACATTCTTTTGAACTCTTGGAGGCGATAGCAATTTTATAGCGTATCACAATCATCTGCTTTTGTTTCTGTGAATAAGGCAGAAAATTATGCTAGATAGGAGGATTATATAAGATGCCTCTATGAGAGGCATGCCACCACCATGCAGAATTCATGCAGCCCATAAACAGGTGGGAGGCATCTTCTTCAGAAGGCCTGCACTCGGGGAATTCATCTCCTTCAATGAAATTCTTTATGAGCTTCTGAACTGTCCATGTCTTGTGTTGCAGTAGAAACCCGTTAACGTAAACTGTTCTGAGGATAGTAAAGAAGGTCCATGCATTTTGAATTCTGTAAACCCATTGATTTTGTGCTCCATCGTTGGATACGTCGGAATAGATGATGCATACTACCCGAAGTCAACAGAAAAACCCTTCCTTTTCGTCTCCTGTTTCCACGTTGCTCCAACAGAAATCTGCTTATGAAGAGCAATCTGTTCCGGCCACCCGATTTTTTCTTTTTAGTTTTTGGTCTCTCAATATACGAGTTGTCTTCTAATCGATCACTTGACAAGTGACCAAGTAGTGCACATATTTAGCATGTACTAGATAATGAATAGAGCTTCTCTCGAAGAATATGTAGATTAGCTTGAGCCACCTAGAGGCTAATAGTCTTGGTATAATCTTTCCTGAATCCTCTTTTACAAACTCGAGATAGGTTTGTATGTGAATAAAAGGGAGGGGAGGTGCATTTTAAGAGAACCAATGGTTATGACGATAATCTTCTTGAATTTGAACCATGTTGCCTATTTCAACCAATTAATCTAATCATTATTCTTATAAGGTTGGAAAGATGGGAGTTTGAAATATCAACCATTCAAATGTTGGTCATGTAACTACATGTGTGCCAAGTGTCCTAATGTACTTGAGTTAACTCAAGTGGATGCTTCTAGAAGGCTCTAGAGCTCTTGGGGCAAAACACTCCCCCATGTCCCTCATAGGACTTGAATCCAAGACCTCTTCCTTCTCATTCATATGACTGAATCACTAGGCCAAGCACCTTTGCTTGTTTAGAGATCATCAGCATCTTTGCTTAAGTCTACTCTTGAGACGTGCCATACACTTGAATGCTCAATTAATATCCGATCTTAGATATGTGTGAGCTTATCAGACCCTGATGCCATAAGCCTCCTTTATGACATTGTTCCTCCCTTGGAAAACATTTTCTTCCTCGAAAATAAAGCTATATAAATGCCTTAGGCATCCCCCGAGCTTCATGTACAAATTGTACATGATCATCTCTGTGTGTTGTTTCCTCGTATCCTTCCCTTAAGAAATCTCATAAAAGATCAACTTAAAGGTGGAAAACCTTTGCATGGTGCCTACTATCTCCCATGTATACATAATCTGCAAATTATCACTTCCATAACATATAACATCAACAGAATGGCCTATGTAGATATGATATCTTTTATGGAGTAATAATAAACCATAAATATGCTCTAGAATGTAGAACAAAGCCCCATAAAAAGTGACTCCAAACCCATCTGGACCTAAGATGATAGACTTGCCCCCTTTGCACTCTAGGTCTTCCTAACCTTGAGTAAGCTCACAAGTGATAGTTTTTATCTAAACCATCCTTGTAATTTATGCAAATCCATCATCCTAACTCTCATAAAAGAATTCTTTCTACCCCCCTCTGTACTCTATCAAACTAGTTTTCTATTCATTCATACATGCATGAAGCTTACTTCTAGGTTTTTGTTAAGACTTTTCTTTTGTCTATCTATGAGTAGATGTTCATCCATGCTCTTACTAAGTGTAGCATCCAACATTTTAAAGAAAAATATCCAAAAGTGTTTAGTAATTATCCCATCATGATCAAACACAATATCCAAAGGTAGGTCAAAGAGTCAATGCAGCTTCTTTATAAAGAACATAGTAAATTATGGGGTATGCACTATGTAATGGGTTGGAAAGGACATAGCCATTTTGATTAACTTATCCACAACAAAACTGAGTCATGCCCCTTGAAACTTTTGGCTAATCCTATTATGAAGTCCATGGAGATGATCTCCCATTTCCCATTCAGAATCTCTCAAGTGTGGAAAAAATGTCCTACCTTTAACTTTTTGATCTTATGGACTTAGAATTTGTTGCATTTAAGCACATGGTCTAAGACATCCATATGAAGTCCAAGCCAACAAAATTTCTCTTGAGAAGATATATGTCTTCTCTACCCTTGGACATCCTACACTAGGCATGGAATGACATAGAAATAAGACATGTTGTCTCATCTATAAACTTGGTAAACACATCTTATCTACATATAATAAGTGTCCTTCATAGATACTATAAGTCATCCACTTTAGTACCCTTTCAACATTCATTGTTGCTCTATCCTTTTCGGAAACCCATGTATCTATATAACTTTTCTTAGTGGCTTCCTATGTATTGAAATATGCAAGATGATCAGTCCTACATCTCCCTCAAATTAACTCAAGTGATTCTCTATTGAAAGAATCTTGTAAAATTTAAGGTCAGTTTGATTGGCGATTCAGTTAATGCATTGTTCATAAAACACTATTGTGGTTGATCAAGATTTTCTATGCGCAAAAATAGAGTTATCTCAATTACTACCTTTAACTTTTACATGGGTTTCTTTTTGCATATCCTCAATGAAAGATTTTCCTTTTTTCTTTAAAGTTGATGCCTCATGAGTATATATATATTTTGGCATAAAGTTTTCATAAATCTCTTACAGATTCTTAATGTGCCTAAGAAGATCTATACCTCTTAATGATCTTGGAATATGGCTATTATATAATAATACACTATCAAAGTCCACAATAATACCACTAAGTCGGAATAGATGATGCATATGACTCGAAGTCAACATAATTCTATTGTTGCTCCAAGTGAACTGTATGTGCTTATGAAGAGCAATCTGTTGGGGCCACCCAATTTTTCTTTTAGTTTTTGGTCTCTCAATATATGAATTGTCTTCTAATCAATCACTCGACAAGTGACCAAGTTTTGCACATATTTAGCATGTACTAGATAATGAATAGAGCTTCTCTCCAACAATATGTAGTTTGGCTTGAACCTCCTAGAGGCTGATAGTCTTGGTATAATCTTTTCTCTTGAATCCCCTTTTACAAACTCCAGATAGGTTTGTATGTGAATAAAAGAAAGGGGAGGTTCATTTTAAGAGAACCAACAGTTATAAAGAAAGACCTTGTGTTCATTTCTTTGCTATGGTGTATCTTTGATGAATCCTCTTTTGATGATGATGTTACTTAAGGATTCGATGGAAATTTTCATTTCCTCCTTACATATAAGTCAATTAATATGCCCTATGTACCTTGTAAAATGACCTTTGTTTTAGATGGGGTGATTCAAGGTGTGCAATATGCAGATAGTTAAAGGTGATTCAAGTAATCTCTCTAGGTTCAATATGCAGATAGTTAAAGATGTTCACAAAGAATTCACTTTCACCTTGGCCCTCTTAAGTAGAGTTTCGATCAACAAGGTTGTCTGGATAAAGGAGGAAGTGGTTAGCTCTTTTCAGCTATGCAACTTTGTACTTATCTTTTGGGATTTGTTCGAATATTTATCCCAAAGAATGTTCGACTTGCAACAAAGCTTTTTAGACATACTCCACTCATACAGGTAATTATGTGCGCATTCATATGTTTTTTTTCTGTTTCTTAAAAAAAAAAAAAGAAAAACTTTTTCTCTTCATTCCTTTTGTTTTTTTGTTCTTACTTTTTCTCTTGATTCCTTTTGTTCTTAATTTTTCTCTTGATTCCTTTTGTTTCATGTTACGTTCATATGCACAAAGTCACATAGGTTTAACTGGGAAGCGCACATATAGTACATTCAGTGAATGTATGCACATTAAGTTACGGTAACCATGGTGATTTATTCTCGTATGGTTATGGAGTGAAAATTTTTAACAAGAGATCTTACACATCTTCAATACTTATCAACCAAGTAATACTTGAAAGAGAATAGACAACAGATGAAAAGCAATCCATATCATGAAGAGAAAAGGGTTCGAAACTCTTGATTCCAACCTTTTTTCATCTTTTGTGAAATAAGAGAGAGAGAATCTCTCTGACATTCACCCACATTAAATCTGCACATCATCTCAATGGGCCAAAGATGAAACCATGAGAAAAAAAGAAATATTAAAACTTTTTTATTATAAAAAATTTGAATGCAAACCTTTGGTCAATTTATGCACATTGAAATGCAAATGAATTTATTATACCTGCTATATGATAATTTCAAATCAAAGTTTAACTATTAACTTTTTTTGTTCAGTAAATGCTTGGAATTAAGTTCAAAATATATTTATAAACTTGGCTAGGCTTTCCGGTAACAATCATTCTTATCCACTCTTTCAAATTCATCATCATTTCATATAATTATTTCCATGCAATGCACTTATACAAAATCCAAGAAATTCTTCTATTTCCACTCATGCATAAATCTGCCTCATAATGCCCAAAGTGCATATGTGATTGGCAGGGATTTCAATACCGCTACTAACTTCTTTATGAATTTTCTTCATTCAGCTTCTTGATTTCTTCACATATATTTCTTTTCTTCAACAACAACCCTTAATCTAGTGATGATCATATTTTTGTAACTTCTAATTTTTTAGGTAGGAAGAAAGTACAAACTTCCATTTGACAATTTTATAAAATTTGCAATTCTTTTTTTTAGAGGAAAGTCTTAACCCCTATTCTAAAAAAAGGAGCTAGAAGAATGCATATGCATGAACTAGGATCTCATTTAGATATGCTTATCATGTGCAAACATATGCCTATCTATACAAAACGAATCAATCCTCTTGCTTAAGCTTGAAATTCAAATTGGCCTATCATTCATTGATCTTATTTAGAATGGCTTCAAACAAAATTTCAAGCAAATGCATTCCTACTCAAGTCAAATAGTTTTCACTTATGAATTTGATATTATCATTACGAAGTTTTTTAAATATTGAAAATATGAAATATGAATGCAAAATATGAAACGCAATGAAAAGAAACATGTACCAAAAGAAAAGAATAAATATCCCCTTATCATTATGGCTCATCTTTAATTATCATCTTCATCCCTTTTCTTGAACAATTTTACTCTTTTCCCTGCAATCAGAGATTTTAGTGGAGTTCCATCTAATCCGTCTAAAGCATATGTCCCATTTTCATGTACGTTTATACCAACATAAGGTTCAAACTATCGATGTGTTAATTTCCTCCTTGCATCATATTGGGAAACAAACATACTAGCATAGATCAAAACCCAACCACCTTCATGAATCTTTTTTTGCCTTAGTCTATGTGATTTATCAAAATACTTTTTATTTTTTCAATTTTATTACTACATCGTCAAGTTTTTTCTTCCCTTCTCAAGTTATTTTATCCTTAAAGCCAATAATTCATCAATTGATAGGTTATCATTCTAAGGTAGAGTAGACCATGTAGGAATTTATGTATGAATGGGAAAAATAGGTTTTTGACAACACATTAGTTCATGAGAGATGTATCATGTTGCCGTAGTGCAAGTCATTCTATCAACCCATAATGAAAACATTAAATATTTTGGCCATTTTTTTATGTATCCATTACAAGATTTACAGATCCCTTTCACAATTGGTGAATAATCTCTTTTTGTTTTTCCCATTAGACTCAGGGTTATAAGCAGTCATGAGAGACAAGCGAATTCCATGACTAAGGATTATAAGCAGTCTAATTCTCCCCTACGAGCCACTACTTTTTCAATATATCCAAATCATGAAATTACTGTTGATATAATTAGGTAGTGATGTGTGTGGACACACTAGGAATGTCGGCACTTTTTTCCCTCTTTAGGAGTTTTTTTTCACCGGCTTGTATATATACCTATAGCCCTAATGGGTTACTTATCTTTGTACATTTGAGTGGTAATACATTTAGTATTGTGTGTTGTGCTCCAAGCTTCTTCATCTTCTATATGTTGTTTGCGTGCTTCTGCAGACCTCGAACTCCAATAATTGGTATCAGATTAGGTCACCAATTCATCTAGGGCATCGTCGATACTCCTTCGATCACAGCCTCAAAATAGCATGAAAATTGGTGAGCGCTGGTTTCGGCCTTTGAATGCACTATCTCAATGCTTGTGTAGGCATTTTTGTCTTTTGGTGCCAAAGATATATACATGTTTTGGTTCACTAGTATAAGCGCCTCGAAGTCTGCTACAGGTTTAGTGAAACTCTTCAGGTAGTTATGTTCAACTTTTTCAGATACAGTCATTTTTTTGCATCAAGGTATTTTAGTCAATGGCCATGGCTGAAAGCAGAGATTTATTCCGCATGTTCATTGTTGAGGATAAGATGGACAGTACCAATTACCCATTGTGGGCTTATATGATGCATCATGTATTGGTTGCAAAAAGACTATGGAATATTGTGCAAGGTGTTGAAAAACGTCCTCTTTCACCTACAAACACAATTGCTGAAGGTGATGTAGATGGTGTTGAAGATGGTGATATTCTTCATGTTCCTGTTCCTGTTGCGGTTCCTCCTGAACATACTATAAAGCAAATTTGTTGGGATGGGAGAGATGCTTAGGCACATGCATTGATAGCCTTGTTTATTAAACGTGCCATTATTCCTCACATTCACTCTTGCCGAACAGGTAAGGATGCTTGGGATACATGTACCACTTTATACCAGGCTAGGAATGAGGTTCGTATTGCTTACCTCCGAAAATAGTTGGAGAGTGAGCATATGAATGAAGGAGATTCCATGGATCATTTTTTGACAAAGATCAAAGATTTGAAGGAACAATTGATTTTTGCTGATGAAGTCTTGCCTGACAGTTCACTTGTGGAGACTTTTCTAAATATTCTTCCCAATTCATATCAAAGTTTTGCTTCCACTCTTCGTTTAATGATGAAAGGCAATCCAAATTCCTTAACATTTGAGGAGTTAGTTTCTATTATGTTGCAGGAAGATGAGTCTAGGTAGAACAGGTCCATTATGCGTGTTGCAGATCAAGATTTCCTAGCTAGCCATAAGGGCAAAGGAAAATGGAACTCTTCTACTAGTAAGCCAAAATTTGCTAATTTCGCACAATCAAAGAAGGAAGACATAAATGAGAAGCAAACAAAAAAGCAAAAATTGTTTTGCAAATACTGTAAAGGAAATGATCATGTCATAAAAAGCTATCCAAAATTGGGTGCTAATGCTTGCAAGGAAGAAAGAGGCTAGAAAGGTTGTTGTAGAGGCCTCTACATTGAAAATAGAGTTTGCAAACCTTGTGCATATTGAAAAATGGGTGTTTAATACTGTTTGCAGTTATGACCTATCTTCACATGAATAGTGTATGTCTGTAGTAGACTCTGATGTTTGGTACTTTGATAGTGTGGCGACCAAACATATTACCTCGCAGCACAGTTTCTTCACTTCACTTGAGCCTTCCCCTACAGGGAATACTGTCACATGCACCAACAAATCCTCTTATCCTATCATGGGAGTTGGTAAGATCATTCTGACTACTACTGATGGCAATTATTTTACATTGTCGGATGCCTTATTTGTGCCAGGGATCAAGAAGAATTTGTTATCAGTTTCAGCTTTAGCCAAGATTGGCTTGGTTGTGAAATTTTTTGATGATAAATGTACAATCCATGATCTGTCAAATGATGATGTCATTATTGCTTCCAACATTTTATGTTGTGGGCTATATAAACTCATAGACTATGAAAAATCTGTGAATGATTCAGCATGTGCATTACATGATTCTGAGGCTATGTCAGATGCAAAGCTTTGGCATGCACACTTTGGTCATCTGAATTTTGCTAGTTTGCTACGCCTGCAAAAATCTAAAATGGTTTCTTCTTTGCCCAAACTTGAGGCACCTGGTAAACATGTTTGTGAAGGTTGTACTTTGGGCAAAATGAAGCGTTCCTCATTCCCAAAAGATGGTTCAGTTCGAGCTACTCAAAAATCGCACCTTGTTCATAGTGATGTCTATGTTGGAGTTAGACGTCTGCGGAAGCACGCGAACAACACAAGGAAGAGGAAGAAGCTTGGAGCACAACACACAAGACTGAATGTATTACTAGAGAATGTACAAAGATAAGTAGCCCATTAGGGCAATAGGCGTATATACAAGCCGGGGGAAAAAAACCTCCTAAAGAGGGAAAAAAGTGCCCCGGCGGTCCTAGAGTGTTCACACACATCACTACCTAAATATATCAACAAATCCCCCCTGGGAGTGATGCGGTGAACAAGGAGCTGGCACTCATGTATAAGGAAGTGCCGAGCTATGTGGAAATCACTCCACAAAAGGAAGTAAGCCCAAAGCTTTGCGGAAAGCTTCAAACTTCTCCCTAGGCAGAGCCTTCGTGAAAAGGTCTGCAATGTTCTCCTGCGTGGGCACATATGCCAAGCTGATCTCCCCAGCAGAGAACCTCTCCCTGACATAGTGATAATGCACCTCAATGTGCTTAGTGCGAGCATGGAACACAGGGTTCCTCGCAACTGCCAATGCGCTCTGACTGTTAGTGAAGATGGTGGTGGCAGAAGACTGGCCAACACCCAAATCAGCCATAAGGCGTCTGAGCCACACACACTCAACAGTTGCTGTGAAAGCTGCCCTATACTCAGCCTCACAACTGGAAGTGGCCACAGTAGGCTGCTTCTTGCTCAACCAAGATATACATGAGCTACCAAGCATGAAGCAAAAACCACTAGTGGACACACGAGTGTCATAGCAACCAGCCCAATCTGAGTCAGAAAAAGCATGCAAATCTGGCGGTAGTGATCCCCCCTTGGGATAAAACAACCCAAGTAGCCGAGTACCACTCAAGTAGCGAAAGATGCGCTTAACCGCTTTCCAATGCGTGACTCCTGGGCAATGCATAAACCTGCTCATCTGTGAGACAGCAAACTGAATATCTGGCCGAGTAATGCATAAGTAAATGAAGCATCCAACAGCCTGCTGATAGAGAACAGCATCAAATGCATCTCCAACATCATGAAGACTCAATCGTAAACCTGTCTCCATAGGAGTGGCAATAGGCTTACAGTCTTCAAGGCCAAAACGCTGCAATAATGTGTCAATATATTTCGTTTGACACAAAGCCATTCCACCATCAACTTGCATAAACTGAATGCCCAAATAGTGATGCAAATGCCCCAAATCAGACATCTCAAATGAGGCATGCAAATCAGCCTTGAAATCAGCAATATGCTTCTCAAGAGGACCAGTGAGCAGCATGTCGTCTACATAGACAACAATGATCAAAAGTACATCATTAGCACGCTTAACATATAAGGTGCTTTCAGTTGGACTGTTCTCAAAACCATGTGCAATCAGATAGGCATGTATTTTCTCATACCAAGCACGTGGTGCTTGCTTTAAACCATATAACGCCTTCTTTAACCTGCACACCTGGTTTTCATGCCCTTTCTGCACAAAGCCACGGGGCTGAAAAACATACACTTCTTCATGCAAGTCACCATTCAGAAATGCTGTTTTAATGTCCAATTGATGTACATTCCAACCATGATGGGCTGCAAGTGCACAAATGCTCCGAACAGTAGTCATACGGCATGTAGGTGCAAAGGTCTCATCAAAATCAATGCCTCTTTCTTGCGCATAACCCTTTGCAACAAGCCTAGCCTTATACCTGTCAACTGTACCATCAGGTTTACGCTTCAGCTTGTATACCCACTTAGTGCCAATGGCCTTCTTGCCAGGAGGCAAGTCACATAAAGACCATGTACCATTCTTCATTATAGCATCATATTCAGATTGCATAGCAGCCATCCAATTTTCTGAATTTTGTGCTTCATCAAAAGAAACAGGCTCATTCTCATCACAGAGACTAGATGCAGCCATAGCATAGCAATCTGATGCAAAGGAGGTACTATGAGAGCCCGAACGAGTACGATATGACAAAGGTGCATCTAATTTGCTGTCACGCAAAGTTTGCACCAGCCATTTTGGCATAGTTTTTGCCTGTTCAATATCAGCTCTCTCATCAACAAGTGCATCATGTAAATCTGCATCAGAAATGGCATGATCTGCATCATCATATGAAACCTGCAAAGGCTGAGAAGTTGCCTCATTAGGACCAGCGCTAGCCTGTCCACCTGTAAAAAGAGGCATCAAAGTATCATACATGTCTTTGGAGCTAACAGATGTCTCCTTAGTACATGAAAGCAATGGCTGAATAGCATCTTCCACAAAGACAACATCACGGCTAACCAGAATGCGTTTAGTCTGTGGATGATACAGACGATAGCCTTTACTTTCAGAACTGTACCCAACAAAAATACATTTTACTGCCTTATCATCCAATTTTCTGCGATGTTGTTCAGGCACTAATGCATATGCCAAACAACCAAAAACACGCAGATGAGCAACAGATGGCTTGCGGTCATGCCAAGCCTCATATGGAGTGATAGACTGCAACGCTTTCGTGGGACACCTGTTCAGTACATATGCTGCACACATGACAGCCTCAAGCCAGAAACTATGTGGTAAAGCCTGACTTTTGACCATGCACCTCGCCATCTCCATGAGTGACCTGTTCTTTCGTTCAGCAACTCCATTCTGTTGAGGTGTATACGACACTGTACACTGGTGTTTTATCCCACGTTCAGCCAGAAATGCATTAAAATCTGAAGACATATATTTTGATCTCGAAAACACCCTGAGTATGCTCACCAAATTTTGTGCGAATCTGAGACTGTAAACGGAGGAGTGTCGACGGCGCCCTAGAAGAATCAACGACCTGCTCTGATACCAATTGTTGGAGTTAGACGTCTGCGGAAGCACGCGAACAACACAAGGAAGAGGAAGAAGCTTGGAGCACAACACACAAGACTGAATGTATTACTAGAGAATGTACAAAGATAAGTAGCCCATTAGGGCAATAGGCGTATATACAAGCCGGGGGAAAAAAACCTCCTAAAGAGGGAAAAAAGTGCCCCGGCGGTCCTAGAGTGTTCACACACATCACTACCTAAATATATCAACAGTCTATCGTCCCATGAAGACACCCTTTTTTTTGAAACTATCTTTACTTTGTGAGTTTGATTGATGATTTTGCTATGCATGCATGGGTATATCCATTGAAAGAAAAGTTCAAAGTGTTTATCTGCTTCTCATGGTTTTTGCTTTTGGCTGAAAATCTATCATCATGTAAAATGGGCACCCTTCGTTCTGATCGAGGGGGGGAATATATGTCTTCTGACTTCAATGAATTTCTGGCTGAACGTGGGATAAAATAACCTTCCAAAATATTTTGATGTAATGGGTACAACATATGCATGTGTGTAAAAGAAAACTCCATTATCAAGAAATGACTAATGCAATGGAATGACTAATGCCTTAAAAATTCCATGCAATGTTCAGAATATACCTGTAAGGCTATGGAATGGTTGTTCTTCCAACTACATAGAAGGAAATATAGCCAAGCCACAAACAAAACATATGTAGATAAGTTAAACACATATTAAATTTCACCAACAATTCAAAAATCCACAAAAATGCTCAGATCTTCATGCAATTCCTAGAAAGTACCTATAAGGCTATGATGCAGTTGCTCATTTACCAAAGTAGAAGGAAATATATCTGTAACAAATGAAAGGATATTTAGATAGGTCAAAGATATATTCAACACTACAAACCATGCAATATTGTAGAGTAATACTTACAATTGATAGGATATCTAATTCTAGTGGAGTTTTTGAGTTTCATAGTTGTCATTTCAAGACATTTTGTGCAATAGAAACCATCCTATTGTCTTTGTGGTTCTTGAAGCCAAGTAGCTTTTCCTTCCAATGAAGATCTAAGTTTCCAAGATCTCTAACTCGATGAGGCCCATATCTAGAGGGTTGCAATGCATCTTCATAGTACTTGTGTGGCATGCATTGTCCATCTGTAGCTTTGATATTATGACACCTTAATGTGAGAACTTTATCTTTTGGTTGCTTGCAACCTTTATATCTTGGCATTGAAGTTCAAGGTCTTCACGCTACAACAATAGCTCAAGATGGGAGATGCAGATACCTTGGAATACCGAAAAAAGAGCTTCAATGGTGGGCTATGCAAAGCAACTAGTGGAAAAAAGATGTCCTTTTGGGACCTAGTATGAAAATGTGAGATTTAGGAGGGAAATACCTCTTTTTTGAGGTTAAAAAAAAACATTTTTTTTAGCTCAAAACATGCATGGATTTCATATTTGTGGTAAAAAATAGCACTTTAAGCCCTAAAAAGCAATGGGGATCTATTGTCAAGTGTTATGATGAGCTTTTAAACTTTTAAAAAAATTTGAATGTTTTGGCCCAACATAGCTACGAGATTTGTTCTCTCCCTAGAGGCAACTCATTAAATAGGGGGGAAACTTGTTCCCTCTCCCCCCTTTAACCTAGTATTTTATAGGGTATAGAGTGTGGCCACCACCCTCTTCTGATTGGTCCATCATTAATCACTCCTTAATCTAAAAGGCCCATGCATGGTTCATTTTTTTCTCTAATGCAAATGTGACAATGCCATTCATTGATGATATTCCCATTAAAGGATATGATGAGAAGGTCAAAGATAAGGTTTTTGACTCTTCAGGATGTAGAAAATGTTTTAGAGACCACATCTATGATTGTGGACATATATTCAAGAGGTTGGCCTAATATTTCTATTAAAAAAAATGTTTTCGGTGTTAATGTACTCATTGTTGGACATTGATGTGGTCACTATGGTCTAAGATTGTACCCACCTAAAGTTGATGCCATAAACAAGATAATATTTGAGACTTGTAGCAATGTAAGCAATGTGAGAAGTTTTTTAGGAACTTGTGTTTTTTATGCCATTTGGATACTTCACGTTGCACATGTTGCTAACTTTCTCTATGATTTTATGAGGAAAAATGGAAAGTTAATATGGATTGAAAAGAATTCAATAAAGTCATGAGGAAATTGAAAATATTTCTAATTCAAGCCCCTATTTTGAAAAGAGTTGATTATTCAGACATTAAACCCGTTATCGTGATTGTCGATACTAGTCTTATAGGAATAGGTTGAGTCATAGGTCAAGAGGATGAAGAGGGGAAAAGGTATGCACTTAGATTTATGCTAATATTTTTCATGAAAATTAACAAAAATACCCACAAATCAAACAAGATCTTTGTAGTTTAGTCACAACTTTTAAGATTGATAAGGAATACTTTATAGGAGCTAGTGTGATTGTCGAGACATATTACTCCTTAATTTGTATTATTGCAAATGATTTATCACCTAATATTGGAATGTTGAGATGTATATCATACATTAAATTTATAAATCTAGTTTTTTTTCATTTTGTTGACAAAACTAACACTCTTGCTTATATGCTTTCTAGAGTTAAGTTTGAAGATGATTTTGAATATGCAACAAAAATGGATATAAATTTAATTAATTATGATATAGAAGTGTTTGAGTATGAAAAATTCAATGAGGAAGAGCATGAAGGAGAGTGGAAAAATATTGGTAGATATCTTAGTACTCTAGAAAAATCTCCTACTTGGTTGATAAATAGATTCAAATATATTAGAAAATGGGATTACATTTTTTCTTAAAATATGGATTTAGTTGGAGACATGCTAGGGGAAAAGTTAAGGTTCCAAAAAGGATACTAGGAAAGAAGCAACTTCAATTGCAAGTTATGAGAGATTTACATGATATGTTATGGGCTGGACATAAAGGGTTCATGGCTACATATGAAAAGATTAGAGGTGTTATTGGTGGTTGAGAGTCTATGTCAATGTAAGGGATTTTGTAGATACTTCTACTACAGGTCATATACATTCATTTATGAATCATCAAGATCCTTTGCATCCTACTTATCCTCCTTGTATTCACTACAAGTGGGTAGTTGAACTTGTGACCATGCCTAAAGCTATAAATAAGATGAGATACATAGTTCTTATGAGAGAAGATCTTACAAACCATGTAGAAGGTCAAGCACAATGAGCTAAAATGATATATAATATATGCAATTTCTTACTCGAAGATGTAATTGTTGGCGTACGAGGTCTACAAAAGCATGCAAAGACCACAAGGAAGATGAAGAAGCTTGGAGCACACACACAATACTGAATGTATTACCACTAGAATGTACAAAGATAAGTAACACATTAGGGCTATAGGCATATATACAAGCTGGGGGGAAAAAACCTCCTAAAGAGGGAAAAAACTACCTCGATGGTCCTAGTGTGTTCACACACATCACTACCTAAATATATCAATAAATCCCTCTTGGTAGTGATGTGGTGAACAAGGAGCTAGCACTCATGTATAAGGAAGTGACAACTACGTGGAATCAATCCACAAAGTGAAGTAAGCCCAAAGCTTTGGGGAAAGCTTCAAACTTCTCCCTAGGCAAAGCCTTCATGAAAGGGACTGCAATGTTCTCCTCCATGGGCACATATGCCAAGCTCATCTCTCTAGTAGAGAACCTCTTCCTGACATAATGATAGTGCACCTCAATCTGCTTAGTGCGAGCATGGGACATTAGGTTCCTCACAACTATCAATGCGCTCTTACTATCAGTGAAGATGGTGGTGGCAAAAGACTGACCAACACCCAAATCAGCCATAAGGTGTTTGAGCCACACACACTCAATAGTCACTGTGAACGTTGCCCTATACTTAGCCTCACAACTCGAAATGGCCATAGTAGGCTGCTTCTAGCTCAACCAAGATATACATGAGCTACCAAGCATGAAGCAAAGACCACTGGTGGACACATGAGTGTCATAGCAACCAACCCAATCAGAGTAAAAAAAGCATGTAAATTTGAGGGTAGTGATACCCCCTTGCGATAAAACAATCCAAGTAGTTGAGTACCACTCAAGTAGCGAAAGATGCACTTAACTGCTTGCCAATGTTTGACACCTGGGCAATGCATAAACCTACTCATTTTTGGGTAAATTGAATATCTGGTCGAGTAATGCATAAGTAAATCAAGCATCCAACAGCCTCTTGATAGAGAACAACATCAAATGCATCTCCAACATCATGAAGACTCAATCGTAAACGTGTGTCCATAGGAGTGGCAATAGGTTTACATTCTTCAAGGCCAAAATGCTGCATTAATGTGTCAATACATTTCGTTTGACACAAATCTATTCCACCATCAACTTGCATAAAATCAGTGCCCAAATAATGATGCAAATGCCCCAAATGAGACATCTCAAATGAGGGATGTAGATCAGCCTTAAAATCAGCAATATGCTTCTCATTAGGACCAGTGAACAACATGTCCTCAACATGCACAACAATGATCGAAAGCACATCATTAGCACGCTTAGCATATAAGGTGCACTTAGTTGGACTGTTCTCAAAACCATGTGCAATTAGATATGCATGTACCTTTTCATACCAAGCACGTGGTGCTTGCTTCAAAGCATATAGTGCCTTTTTCAGTCTGCACAATTAGTTTTCATGCCCTTTTTGCACAAAGCCATGGGGTTGAAAAACATACGCTTCTTCATGCAAGTCACCATTCAAAAATGTAGTTTTAATGTCCAACAGATGTACATTCCAACCATGATGAGCTGCAAGTGCACAGATGCTACGAATAGTAGTCATTCCGCATGTAGGTGCAAAGGTCTCCTCAAAATCAATGCCTCTTTCCTACTCATAACCCTTTACAAAAAGCCTAGCCTTATACCTGTCAACTATTCCATCAAGCTTATGCTTCAGCTTGTATACCCACTTAGTGCCAATGGCCTTCTTGCCAAGAGGTAAGTCACATAAAGACTAGGTATCATTTTTCATGATAGCATCATATTCTGATTAGATAGAAGCAATCCAATTTTTAGAATTTTGTGCTTCACAAAGGAAACATGCTCATTCTCATCACAGATACTAGATGCATCCATAGCATAGCAATCTGATGCAAAAGGGGCACTATGAGAGCCTGAACAAGTATGATATGATAGAGTTGCATCTAGTTTACTGTCATGCAAAGTCTTCACCAGCCATTTTGGAATAGTTTTTACCTCCTCAATATAAGCTCTCTCATCAACAAGTGCATCATGTAAATCCGCATAAGAAATGGAATGATCTACATCATCACATGAAACTTGTAAAGGTTGAGAAGTTGCCTCATTAAGACTAGCACTAGACTGTCCACTTGTAAAAAGAGGCACCAAAGTGTCATACACGTCATTAGAGCTAACTCTTGTCTCCTTAGTACATGAAAGTAATGGCTGAATAGCATCTTCCACAAAATAACATCACGACTAGCCAAAATGTGTTTACTTTGTGGATGATATAAATGATAGCCTTTGCTTTCATAACTGTACCCAGCAAAAATACATTTCACTACTTTATCATCCAATTTCCTATGATGTTGTTCAGGCACTAATGCATATGTGAGATAACCAAAAACATGTAGGTGAGCAACAGATGGATTGCGACGATGCCAAGCCTCATATGGAGTGATAGACTCCAATGCTTTAGTGGGACACCTATTAAGTACATATGCTGCACACATGACAACCTCAAGCCAAAAACTATGTGGTAAAGCCTGACTCTTGGCCATACACCTTACCATCTCCATAACTTGTTCTTCCTTTAAAGTGGGCATGGCTTAATGTATAGTGCATCCTACATTTTATGTAGAAGATGGAAACATATACTTACAGATCAAAATTAAATTACATGAGTTTTTAGATTTATTTGCCAATATTGTTGTGGAGTTTAGTTAGATGGCAAGAGTTTGTATGAACTATCAGTATTTCTATAAGCGTTTGAATTTTGGATGGCATTCAATATTTTCTTAAGCTATTACTCTTTTTTTTTTAATGTTTCATCTATGCCTCCTTATATGTTGGTGGAACGAACAACCATTTCATACTCTTAAAAATCAAATACATTATAAAGATTGCATGAAGATGGCTAATCATTAGTCATTTCACATGTAGCTCTTGCTCAACTTTTTTCATGAAAGAGTCCCTTTTTTTTACACACATACACATCTTGTACCCAACATACATAATGATTTTTGGAATGTTAAAGATCATCAATGCTTTTTCTCATCTGAGTCTAGAGTGACCAAGTCTTCATCTATATAAAATGTCCTACTTCAAGCAGAAGATGGTAATGGATAATGATAACTATGGAAAATTCACATGATATTCTAGATCTATAGGTCTATTTTGTTGTATTCCCATCTATTATTTTTTGTACATGTTATGAAAATTTCCATTTATGTAGATTGCAATAATTTTTGGGTTGAAGATATCCAAATCAAGACTAAAAAGGTTTACTAGGAGGAAAAATAGTTTTGGTCATCTATTTGAATCTAGGTTATATTGACAAGGACATAAGGTTAGGAATCTACAATTTTTTTTTATTATACATGTTATAATATTTATTTCTTTACATTCTTGTATTTTATTTCGAATTGTTCATAGTTGTGAAGAGAGTGGATAATATAATTTAATTCTTCAAAATTGAACTATAATGAGGTTGGTACTTTATTGTTAGATATCTTTTTCCATGTGATGATTTCCTTTTTTTTCTTTGAAACACGTTTAACTAAAAAAGAAAGAGAGAAATAGAAGAAATTTGAAGGGAGTTTCAAATAAGGATGATTAGGCTCTTATCCCTTTCATGCAAGATCCACTTTCTTTTAGTTTGTTACTCTAGAGAACAAACAACCTCGAGTGTTTGAAGGGTGGATTCCTCCCAAAGTTGTTATTCTTCTAACTAGGCAATCTACAGATTTCTCAATGGATTAGTCTTTGGAGGAGGAGTTGGAGTTAATAACACATCTTTCCTTCCAAATTTTCTAGAGGGTTGTGCTTTTGATTACATTCAAGAGTATCACCAAGTATGTCTTATTTCTAGCTGATCGGTTTGTTTAGCATGAGGAATCTTTTCACATTCTTCGAAACTAAGTATGGACATGAAAGAAAAAGGTCTTTGATGTCTTGTAGCATGCCAAAACATCTTTCATCCCATAGAGGAGATCTAAAAATATTTTTGGATTTAGAATTGTTCTACAAATACTTTACGCCATGGAGGACCACAAATCTTGTGATGATTTCATGCATTTGCAAGCACTTGAAGTTGTACAATCATTGATATATATAATTCAAAAATTTTGTAAGATTTGATATTTGTAATCAAAACATGACTAGTTTCACATTTTTGGAGTCTGCAACTCTGCATTTTAATGTGCATTTTCACTTTTGTACATAATATATTGAAGTTCACATTCATTGGCATTTTATTGGTTAATTTCCTCAATAGTAATCATTTATGATATTTGAAATTACAAATCATATAAATAAAAAAGATCATTCATGTTGCATTAATTTTCCCAAATGTTGGAACAATCATGAGATATAGAAATTCACATGGAATCTGAGATTCAAGATGCTTTCCTTTATCCATGACAATATGTACTGAGATGGATGTCAAAGTCAATCCTGAAACTATCCGTGTGAAGAAATGTGTTAACATCTCTTTAGGTAGTCCCTCAAATGAAACTTGGTCTTCAAAGTTATTCAAGTACTCAGTAATATTTAATCCAATAAATTTTTGTTTGTCTTTTAGAATGGCCTGGACTACAGGATCCCTTTGTTTCTCAATCATTAATTCTTTAAACACTTCTTCCATCTCTCTTCTCTGACTTGTCCTAGAGTTTAAAACAATATCTAGGGTAATTGGCTCAATGATTTTTCTTAACTCGGAGTAGAGTTCAGAGAAGAGACTAGATGAGTCTTGAGCTAGGAGGTGAAAGTAATTTTAAAGATCTCTCACTTCTTTTCTCATATTAAAGTACCTATGTAGAATCTGTTCTAGGATTCACATAATTATGTGATAATGTAGGCTCAATTTTTTGCAACTTGCGTAACTTGATTTCTTTCTTCTCTAATGGATCTCTTTACTTGACTTGAATTCTCTTTTGAATTTGACCTGACTACTTCTTTAAGTTTGATCTCTTTCTTTTTTTCTTTTGTTTTAATTTCAAAGCTTGATTTTCTTTGACTTGATATTGGTTATGCTCTTTTTGTGATTTGAATTTTATTTTTTATTTGCTTTTTATAAATTTTTTTACTTTTTATTTATTTTTTATCTTTTTCAAATTTTTTACTTTTTGTTCTTTTTATAGATATTCAACTTAGACTATAATAGTGGCATAATAACACTTGAAAAGTGTGTAAGATGTATCGTTTATACTAATGCAAGACGTAAGTGATCAATCGCAAGCAGGAAATTCAAACTTTCTTTTTTACGTGTGTAAAATCAATGCAAGTATTGGTGCAACTTGAAACAAAAGTACCTGGACTTATGATTTGATGCCGAGGTTATGTTTTGTGCAGTGAAACATAATCTTTACATTTGTTTTGAAAAAAACCTAAATACAAATCATTCTAAAAGTGCAAGAAGTGCTCTACTGACTTATGAAGGTGCAGGTGGGGGATTGAGGTTGAGCAATCTCGAGGCAAGTGCTTCACTTCATGTTTAGTTCAGCTTGTCACAAGGCTCACAATTGGGCATGTCAACTCCAACTATCGATGTTCCAGATGATGGTGCATGTAGGGTGCTTCAAGCAAGCTCAAGTGATGGAATAAAAACTCAAATAGATGATTAGTAGTTCAATTGCAAAAACCTTGTCATAACTGCAAGTCTTGGAAACACAATTCACAATTTATAAAGCTAATCTTTAGTTTTAACTTCATCATCATATCATTCATCAATATAGAAATAGAACAATCTTCATGAATTCTTTTCGAAGGTTTTTCAAAGGAATATACATTAACATAAATAGCGTGTAGAACTTTCAAAGCAAAATATAAAGCATAACCATTTCTCATACAATTCAATTATATATACATGATGAAATTCAATCATTCTAATGAAAGAACAGAAGGAAGTTACAAGTGAATGGGTCTAGTGCCCTTGGGACCCCCTGAATCCCGCAAAGCAATGGTGGAACTTGCTGGCGTATAGCGTGTTACAAAAGAGGTTAACAATCCTCCCGTCCCCCTCATGCGAGACCCACTTGGATTTGAGCTTGTTGCTCGATGAGAAACACTTTATGATGCCATGGACGAACTTCCTTTTATTTTAAAGAAATTCAATCATTCGTTTTCATGATTTGCTCATAAAATGTGGAACTTTAGAGCTACACATGGGAATATGGAGAAGCAGCACAGGTTTGAAAATTTAAGAAAGAGCGAACAATAGCTTTATCTGATTAATGAATAATATAACTTACAGAACTTCATCAGATATTAATCATGAATACTGAGTCCTCAGCATCCTCTTTTTAACAACTATGGTAAAAAAAAATTAAGAATTAAAGATAAAAAAAACTTCTATCATTCAACAGAATTGTCCGTTAGGCTATTCCATTTTTAGAAGAGTATCTTGATGTTGAGATTCCCACCATTGGGATTAACAAATCATGAACAAAACTAATGATTTTAAGATTATATGAATTTCTTGGTGCTTAAAAGCAGTATGTGTATTTTCCTTAAATCTATGTATGCTAAAGTTTGGGTGGCTTTTTGATTGGGAAGTTATATAGTGTGCAAGTCTCTGACATCATAAGATGCACACATTGAGCATTGTCTTTTGACCTAGATGTTTTGCTATGATGCATTAGTGAAGATAAAATACAATGACATAATTGAGTCATATTAGCAACAAAGTGATGATACTAGGGTTGTGGGTATGAATCAATGAATAATAATGTTAAAATGTATTCAAAACTTATCATCATTCAAAATATGAAGTAGTTTTATGTGTAACTGACTCCACAAGTATAGAGTGTTATATAAAACTTCTTTATACAAGATAGAAGAACTAATTTAAGGTATCCATTAGTTTTGATTGAAGTGTGTCTCAAATACTACTTTGTTTTTGTTAGTACTTTCCAAACTTGGAAAAAGAGGTGTGCAAAGTTCCTTGTCCCAAAATCCTATAGTCAACACTTGCAACAAAACTTATGAAGGAGGTTAATAATGACATCCATGATGGGATCGGACTCCCAAATACATGATCAATGAAGATTGAATGTTTTTCTTAAGATTAACCATAGTTTGGTGAATTTGTTCAAGGTTTGTCCCTTTTCTTAATCATGAAAATTTAATTGTTTTTTATATTTCTTTGGTAATAATTTTAACAATGGTGGTATGCCAAAACACAAATAGGAAATGATTATTCCTTGAAAGTTGTGTGTAATCCTTTTGATTATTTTCTAGGATAGTATAAATTTATAAGAAATCAATTTAATGTTCTCTCTTATCTAAATTTACTTGTGCCTCATTGCTTCTTAGCTTCAAATAGTCATTCTTTCACATAATATTTTGGGTTGATTTGGTTACCCACTTGTTTGATAGCATGTTATAATAGTCAAACTACATTTTTTTGTGGGGCTGGGTATATGTGCATGCTAGGAAAACAAAAATGTTGGTGAAGTAATCTTACAACATTCTCTACATGGTTAATATCCGCAAAAGTTTTCTTCCAAGGGTCATGATCTTCATCTTTTATATCAATTGTCCCATCCTCAATCCACCCAAATACTTCTTTAATTAATTCATGAGAAAACCGGATAGTCTTGGGTCGTTTCTTGAAATCCTTCACCCCTGCCTCTAGAATCCCAAGCTGATCCAAGGATGGATATAATGTGTTCATCACTTGATGGCACCATCCAAAATCTGGCATACAAATTGGTGATGATAGATATGCTTATAATCCTACACTTGCACATACATCTATGATGAATGACATGTTATGAATCATATTGAAATCTTGACTTAAGATGATGAATTGGTGGTCCTTGTCCATGATCTTGATGTTCACTTGGGATATATCATCCTTCATGGGTTGTCCTTCTCTCAACGAATAACTTCTTGCTTTGATGGCACATCTTTTGGCTCAGGTTTCTAGTGACAAGCTCTGTTGAGCTATTTGGTATCCATTCATTGATTTCAAACCCTATAAACTTGTTAGTTCCACCAATAATACAAAGGATTTCTTTAACTATTAGGCCCCTATCTTTAATTACACATGCAATTTATGAAGACATCTTTTCAAAAACAATCACTGATAGTTGCTTTAGTTGACTTCCTCTTATTACATGTTTTCTACCCATTTTTTGTTCTGTTAATACTAATTGTCAAAATTTTATACAGTTTAGAACTCGTTTGTAAAGTAAGTGTTACTTACTTCATAAAAATTAAGTCTACTTCTATCCTAAAGGTAGAATTTATGATCTTGTCCTTTAAAGAGAATTTGAACCACTAGAGAAACATTTCAAAGCATGGTACCAAATGCAAGGCCTTGAGTGCGGACCTATGTGCATACTGTAGATGCATTTGGCTCCCATGTGTGCAATAAAGAAATTTGGTTTGTTTAGGAGACTTCGAGCATGTCTCAATGATTTGTTTGGGCTTCCATTTTTATTGACTTGGTGCTTGTCTTCTTTGTTTTTTGAGAATTCTTTTCTTAATTGATGAGGCTTCAATGGTCTTGATGCACCTATATTTCCAAGGTTGGCGCTGGATTTGATGCTTTAGCAATCCCTCCTCCACGTAAATATTCATCATCTTAACTTTAATTTTCATAGGAATGATTGCTTACTTAGAGCTTGTTTTCCTAATTCAATCCATGTCTCCCTCATTTATTTGTAGACTTCTCTTTGTGATCCATACTTGTATGCTCTTTGTTGAGCTTCCATTAGCTTCTTTGGTACCCATACTTGATTTAGCTTCTTTGGTACCCATACTTGATCATTTTTTTGTTTTTAGAGCTCATTGATATAATCTTGAATTGTAAGTCTGATGTACTGGCTTTTAAATGTGCTGAAATTTCCACTTTGGGAACCCATACTAGCCTTGTTTGAGGTGTTCTTTGATGCTTGATAAATCCATGGAGCCTTGGTACTACTTTCTCTAGGACATCTCACCCCTCGCACAAACTCTACCTATTTTTTCTCTTCTATAGGGTTGTTGGTGTTTGGAGATGGATCTATTAAAGAAGATATCTTGCAAGTATTAGAGAATTCAGTTGATAGTTGAGGTAAGCAAAGAAAAACAACAATAGTAGGATCATTAGGATAGGAGTCATTCTTCCTAGGGCATCATCATTATATTGAAAATATTCTTCCTAGGATAGTTGTCTCCCCACATGCTCATGTATTGAAAATATTAGGGCATTATCATTATGTTGGGTTAGATTTATTTCCCCTAAAATAATATGCACTTCACGTCCTTCTCACATATGCTCTTCTTCTTTTACGATTTTGTGTTCCTAAAAGTCTTGGTAGCATATATTTTGTAAGGGGTTTGATATGTTGGGATAGTTCATGGACATTCCATTCAAAGTCCTTGGCTACACAAAGAGTGCGTACCAAGAGATCATTTGGGAGTATTGCATTTAGAACATAGGCCAAATTGAATGGAGTGGTCCCTAGAGCAGTTTTATACACTACTCTGAAGGCCTAAACAACATGATGCACCTATTTGTCCCAATCATATCTTCCATTTTTCATAAATTTCATTAAAACAATACATAGGATGTTATTGGATCTGGTAGTCTACTCATTGGCTTGAGGGTGATAGGGAGCAAATTCTTATGGATAATGTAGCTATTCATCCCAATCATATCTTCATTTGGTCATTATTTGGGCATTCATTTTAAGCAAGTTGATGGGGGAACATGTTTAAGTTGAGTCTTCATGATGTTAGAGGTGCATTTGATGCATTCTCTATGAGTAGGTTGTTGGATGCTTGATTTACTTATGCGTAACAAGACCAGATATTCAATCGATTGCCTCTTAGATGAGCAAGTTTATGCATTGCCAAGGTTTCAAGAATTGGCAAGCACTTAAGTGCATCTTTTGCTACTTGAGTGGTACGTTATTGTTTGGATTGTTTTATCCCAAGGGGGATCATTACCACGAAATTTACATGTTTTTTCAAACTCAGATTGGGCTAGTTGCTATGCTACTTGTATGTCCACCAATAATTTCTTTTCTTCATGCTTACTAGCTCATGCATATCTTGGTTGAGCAATATGAAACCTACTATGGCTACTTCTAGGTGTGAGGTTGAGTATAGGGAAGCTTTAATAGTGATTGTTGAGTGTGTGTGCCTCAAAATCCTTTTGGTTGATTTGGGTGTTGGTAAATCTTCTACCACCACCATTCTAACTGACAGTCAAAGTGCATTGACAGTTGTAAAGAACCATGTGCTCAATTCTTGCAAAAATCACATTAAGGTGCACTATCATTATGTCAAGGAGAGACTCTCTATTGGAGAGATCATATTGGCTTATGTGCCTACATTGTATAATGTTGTATACTTTTCACAAAGGGTCTACCTAGGGAGAAGTTTGAAGATTTTCCCAAAGCCTTGGACTTAATTCCTTTTGTGGATTGATTTCTTTCCACATAGCTTAACACTTCCTTATACATGAGTGTGAGCTTGTTGTTCACCACATCACTCTTAGAAGGGATTTGTTGATATATTTTGGTAGTGATATATATGAACACACTTAGAATTGTCTGGGCACTTTTTTCCCACTTCAGAAGGTTTTTTCCCTTGGCTTGTATATATTTCTATAATCCAAATAGGTCACTTGTACATTCACTTGGTAATACAATTAGTGTTCTGTTATTTTTGAAGCTTTCTTCTTCCTTGTGTTGTTTTTGTGATTTTGTAGTCCTGAGACTCTAATAGCTCTAATAAATCAATATGATTTGATATCTCATGTCATTTCCACTCCGATAAGTTTCAACCACTCTTAGTGTGGGAATTGGGAACCCAATTGGCAAGATTTCATTTTTTCCATACAACAAAGTGAATGGTGTAGCTCCTAACACATTTTGTAAGCTGTTCGATAGGCCTAACCTTCACAGTGCAATAGTTTGTCCCAATGAGAGCACTTATTTTTCACTAGCTTAGTGAGTACCATGCAAAGGATGTTGTTTAATCTTTTCACTTGTTTGTTTTCTTGAAGGTGATAAGGGGCATATTTCGTATGCACTATCTAGAAACTTCTTAAATAGGCATTCAATAACTTTATTTATAAAGTGAGTATCCCTATCGCTAAGAACTTCAATAGCTAAGCCATATGTAGTGAAAAAATATTCAAAGAGAAATTTTACAGTCATTTTTGCATCACATCTTCATGTTTCTCTTACTTTGATCTACTAAGTGAGGTAGTCTATTTCCATTATTATGTATTCAGTGTGAGAAATTTTTGTTGGGGGCTAATAGATCGAATAGAACCAATCCCTCATTTGGAAAATGCTCTACCACTCATCATTGGTCTTAGTGGAATTTGATGGATATTTTAGTTTCTAATATATCTTACATCTTTCCACATAGCGTCTTGCATCCATGTGTAATGTTGGCCACCATAAGCAAGCAAATAGATTTTCTTGTTTGTTAGTTGAGGTGAGAAATCCCCCCCCCCAGTCAAATTCCTTCAATGAGCTCCCCTATTTTGGAGAGATGAAGACACTGATTCAAAACGATGATGAAGTATAGAGATCGACCATTTCAATTACATGGAGAGCCTTCCTTAATTCTTCCTCCCAACCATGTATCTAGTTCAAAATAGCCTTCCCTCTTTCCACAACTCACTAAGCTCCACTTGTCTCCACATGAGTGCCACATGACACTTATGTGTGATACCACATATAGGGGTGGTTCACACAATCTTTCATGTTTGCTCATGATATAACATTTCCTTCCTCTTAAGTCCATTTTTTCCATCAAAAATGGTGTTGGAAGGTACTAATGAAAGGGAGAAAGATAATTGAGTAGATACTCCCATTGAACCCCATGTATCCAAAGTACATGGTATAATCTCCATGTTGTTTCCTCGTATGTTTCCCCCAAGGAAATCCAAAATCGGGAAACCATCTCTAAAGGGTGTGTACCCGCTCCCTTGTAGCACTATCCTTTAAACTATTTGTCCACTTTACTAATCACTCTTTATATAGGTGATTCCTCATTCATTTCTCCCGAGTGTGTACTATGCTCTCAGGCTCATGTGGAATATATTGAATAGAAATAGGCTCTACTACCTCACTATCAGGAATGAGGTTGTTAGATTCACTTAGCCTTTTCTTAAGTTGGCTAACATGGAATACTACATCGATCTTATTAGTCTCTAGAAGTTGGAACTGGTAAGCCATCTTTCCTATTTGCTTAAGTATTGGGAATGGTCCACAATACCTAGGAGATAGTTTTGGACAAGGTCGCATCTTCATGGTTTCAGACCTAGAGGGAACTCTAAGATAGACTTGCTCTCCTACCTCAAAGTTCATGTCTCTCCTTTGACGGTCAACATAGGCTCTATCTCTATCATGATCTCTCCTAATGCGATCCTTAACAAGCCTAAGAATATCATTCATCTCTACCAAGAAATCCTTTGCAACTTGGAATTTCTCATGCTACAATCCTCCTACATAAGAACTCTTGGTTGAAACCCATACATAAGCATAAATGGACTATGCCCTATGGAAGAGTTCTTGGAAATATTATATGCAAAATCTACTATAGGTAAGTACTATTCCCAATCAGTTTGCCTTTCATTTATATATGCTTGACACATATCCTCTGGGATTTGGTTAACCCTCTTTGTTTTCCCATCTGACTATTGATGCTCGGTTGTATTCATGCTAATTCTAGTATCCAACCTTTTGAACATTGCTCTCAAAAAGTGGCTAGTAAACTTTTGTCAGGCCACCGGAATATTATTTAGAAGATTAATTGTAATTAGAAAAATCGCACACTGAAAGGGTGTCGTGCAAACATTGTAACGTTTTCCTGTTTAATAGAAGCAATGTGGGGGAAGAAACGTCAGACGCATCGCCAGACTATCTTTTCTGGGCAATTGGCTGGAACTGATTCTGTCATCGATTATTCAAACTGTGGTGTCATTTGTGTTGGTAAAGATTCAGTATTGAATGAATAAGGTACTGCATTGACATTTATTTGTGTGGTGAATGAAGAGCAATTATAACAGTAATACTAAATGAGTAGTAGAAGTTCTACGCATGTGGTTACTGTGATTGTTAAGAAGTTGTTTTATGTTGGAGTAGTAGTTGAATCTGTGGTAATAGTTAGAAGTCAATCAGTGATTGGGAAAATACATAAAGGGCCTTTGTATTACAGACCCCTGACCATCCCAAGAACCCACGTACAGATTGGTTAATAATTTAGATTAACCATAAAAGATTAACACTGGCACCGGACATGGGGCATGGAGTAGCCAGTCAGTGCATAGACTAGAATTTGAGAAAGAATCCGATGATATATGCCTATAACACATTCCGAAGAATCGGACTCGACGTATAGAAGGGATCAGCATCCTTGGAAAATTCCTAGCACATTGGGAACACCTCCGGGTAGTAGTGGTGACGGACAATCATCCGAAGGAAAGCGAGAAATCTGGGCTAGTGGGATACCACCTCAACATTTTCTTGTGCAAGGATTACAGGGTATACCAGAAGTGCGACCAACCCCATCTGCAAAAAGTAAGGTTGGAGAAGTAAGCACTGGTTCTGGTGATAGTGTGGAAATTTTCGGTAGCGGTTTTTGGAATTCCAATGGAACTTTGGATAATTATGGGGTCGGTTTGCAGAATTTTGGTGAAAGTTTGACTTTGGGTTCTCATTTTGAGGGCACTAGTGTATTGTTGGATGAAAATTTTGGTGAACAGCTCACTTCAGAAGTCCATTATGATGAATGGCAGTTGGTAGGCATGTGGGAATGACTTAACAATATCCGATTACCGGAGAACGTGCAAGACGACGGGACAACACAGCAACAATTAGGATTAACTGGTTCAACTCATTCGGCAGTAACATTTCCTTTTGGTTTAAACAACATGAGTGGTTCACAATAGCAACAACACCAACAACAACAGCAACAACAACATCAACAACAACATCATCAGCAACAACAATAACAACAACAACAACAACAACAACAACAACAACAACAGCAGGCCATACCACCACGACTGGTACTCGCTGGAGTTACGTATATGAAATTTGGAGGATTTCTTGGTGATGATTTTGTTGGTACAAAACAAGCCTACACACATTGGCTTGGAACATTGGAAACTTGGAAGGCTAAAGCTTGAACCCTTGAAGGATGTATTTACATGAACCATGAACCATAGGAACCAATGCTTAATTGGTTATTATTTTTTTATCCAATGTAAAAGTCAATATGACTTAATCACTCATGTAATCACACCTAACTGAGAAAGTCGTGGAAATTTTGATTGATTGAATAGGTGAATGATTGAGAGAATATCTCATTCATTTTTAGGTACAAGATTCTAGGAGATTGACATGATTTTGAAATTCAAAATCTCACTCAATCTCTATATAATTTACAAGTCAAAAGTCGCGGGGATTACTTCACTTCTCCCGAGGCAATTCTGAGCCAATCATTGAGTGTGTATGAGCTACACCATAGCCTACACCTCTGAGTACCATTGAGCATCACATTACATGCCAATGGGAATGTACAATCATTAGATTTAATCAATATACATATATTCATAGTCTCTGTTTTTTCTCTGAGTGACTACCTCCAACTCTGTCAACTTCAAAGGAGCATATCTCAAGATCTACTGAACCAAATTGGATGATTCAAAGTGCATTGGATTCAGCTCAAAGTCTACTACACACCTACAAATTTTCAAGGCTATTGGATCAACCATCACAGAGAAATCTCAGTCGGGGTGCTCACTGGTCTGTGACTGTAAGTCTCCTAAAAAATCGGGGGTACACCTTATTTTGCTAAAGTGATTTCTCTGAGTGTCGTTTATCATTTCCTTTCATTCCACTTGCAAATGGAAGATTACTAAGTTAATAGAATATCTCTAGAAGGAATTTTGCTAATTGTAACTACACTGGTCACACTGAGCATAACACTGAGCAGGTATCAAGACCAAAATAGAAAGTTTTCAAGTCTTGTGATTTGCAAAGTAGTCTGTTTTGATCAAGTCATTACTCAAACCTTTTCCAAAGTACATATAGTATATTTTGGTGTCATTTGGAATCTCAAAGAGTCTACTAAGCATATCTGAAGAGAAAAGAGGGCAGGTGTGAAGCAGGTTTTGCAGCACCAGCTTGATCTTCTGAGTGCATCCAGCCATCACATCCAACAGTGGTATCAGAGCAAATAAGGTAATCATGGGTGATGGTTTCCCTTCCTTCATTGACAAATTAGACAGGAACAACTACCAAGCTTGGTCTCTGAGGATGAAGACCTATCTACAAGGAAGGAGCTTGTATGGATACATATCAGGAGATGAGGAGTTGCCCTCATTCAAGACCAGAGGCCTACCTACAAAGGATGAACATGAAAGGCTCAATCAATGGTGTGCAAAAGATGCTTTGGCAAGGTCATATCTTCTAAACTCTATTTCTGATTTCCTTCTACCTCATGTAAGGAATTGCAAGACTTCCCAAGAGACTTGGGAAACCTTGTCTACATACTTTTCATCAAGCACAAGGGCCAGAAAGAATCAGCTATGGATTGAGTTTACAACTCTTAGGAAGCAATCAAAACAATGTGTCTCAGATTTTGTCACCAAAGTCAAGGACATTGCAGATCAACTTGCAAGTGTTGGAGAAGAAATTGAGGAAGAGCAAATAGTCAGACAAGTGATCAATGGACTAAAGGCAGATGACAAGTGGGAGAGTTTTACCACAGCAATGGACTTATACATGGACATCCAAGCACCTGATCTAACAACTCTGATTGGACAACTCTTTACACATGAAGCAAAGATCACAAAGAATGGAGAGCAATCAAAAGGTAACAATCCCTCTGCCCTATATACTGATAAGAAGGTAAAAGATAAAGGTAAAAGCAAGAAGGTTGATGAAGAAGGCTCTACCTCCCAAGCAAACTATGCAGGGAGAGGTAGATCATCTAGAGGTAGGGGCAGAGGAGGTAAGTCAGGTAGGGGGAGACCCTACAACCAATCTCCATGCAATATTTGTGGCTTGTCTAACCATACTACAGATGAATGCTACAAAAACTACAAGAACCAAAGAGGAAGAGGTCACCAAAGAGGAGGATACTCTCAAGGCAGAGGCAGATTCAACCAATCTCAAGGCAACCATGGCTACAACAATAATTATAACAACAACTACAATCACAATGGCAACTATCAAGGTGGATACAAGAATAGGAAAGACTACAACAATTATGCAGAGGAGCAAGATGATTCCTTGTTGATCATGAACATGACATCCAAGTCAGGTATCAATGATGATCACTTATTCTATATTGATTCAGGTTGCTCTAATCATGTAGCTGGAAATGTTGCATTACTTTCTGATTTGGAAGAACCCAAAGGCAAGCATCAAGTGCAGACAGGTGATGATACTAAACATTCAGTTGTTAAAGTAGGCAATGTCAAAACAAGTGATGGTAATCAGAATCTATTAAGCAGAGTGTTGTATGTTCCAACAATCACCAAGAATCTCATGAGTGTAGGTCAGATTGTGGAAAAAGGTCTACAGGTCAGGTTCACTCAACATGGTGCATATGTGGAGGATCCAAGACATGGATTCAGAAGGATAGCCAAAGGAGAAAAATCAGGTAGATTGTTTACCTTTGAACTTGAAGACACTAAAAGTATTGCTTTGTACAACTATAAGGATCAAACCCTATCAGAATTGGAGATTTGGCACAAGAGATTAGGTCACATTGGAGAGAGGACTTTAAAACAAATGAGTAGGGATCAATGTGTGCTTGGGATACCTAATATCCAAGCAACACATGATATACAAGTGTGGGGCTTGTCAATTTGGTAAGTCACACAGATTGCCCTATACCAAGAAAGGTTTTATGCATGAAGATTATCTGGAATTGGTGCATACAGATGTTTGGGGACCTAGCAAGGAGCCATCCATATCTGGATCAAGGTACTATGTGTCCTTCATTGATGACTATAGCAGGTGGACTGTCTTATACTTCATGAAACATAAAGATGAAGTATTTAATTGTTTCAAAAGGTATCTTGCATTAGTTGAAAATCAAACAGGTAGACATTTGAAGAAGCTAAGGTCAGATGGTGGTGGAGAATACTTCTCCAATGACTTTGAAGATTTCTTGCAGGAAAGAGGCATCAAGAGGGAGATTACTACAAGGTACTCACCTGAACAAAATGGGGTAGCTGAGAGAAGGAATAGACTCATTGTAGAGACAGCTAGGTCTATGCTAAATGAAAAGAAATTGCCAAACTATCTTTGGGCAGAGAGTGTATCTACTGCCACATATTTAATTAACAGGTTGCCATCAAAGACACTTGATGGGATGACACCCTATGAGGCTTGGCATGGTAAGAGACCATCTCTGGATCATTGCAAAATCTTTGGGTGTGTTGCATATGTGCATATTCCCTCACAGGTAAGGGGAAAGCTAGACCCTAAAGTTGAAAAGTGTATCTTCATTGGTTATGATTTGAATGAGAAGGGATACAGGTTCTATAACCCCTCAAACAAAGGCTTCAAGGTAAGCAGAGATGTCATCTTTGATGAGAATGATTCATGGTATGAAAATGAGTGCAGGAAAGTTAGCCTACCTTATGACATGGAAGAAGACTTTCCAAAGCTTATCAGGCAAGAATCAATTCAGAAAGAGGACACAAGCTCAGATGATGAAGACACCATCAACATTGAAGAGTTCAAGGCTTGGAAATCCAAAGGGAAGATGAAGATGAAGCAACTAGAGGATAATCCAGAATCCTCAACTCAAGCTATGAGGAGATCTCAAAGAGAAAAGAAGAAACCTATTAGGTATGGGTATGATACTTCACTTGTAACCAAGCACTCTGTATATCTTGCAAAGGATCTCTTGAATGAAGAACCAGGTACATTTGAAGAAGCAATCACTAAACCAGAATGGAAGGAAGCAATGGATGAAGAAATGGAGGCTCTCAAGGAGAGTGATACTTGGGACTTGGTACCCAAGACGGACTCCATGAAGGTGATAGGATCCAGATGGATCTACAAACTCAAGAGGAACTCAGATGGCACAATAAACAGGTATAAAGCTAGGTTGGTAGCCAAGGGTTTTGCACAAAACCAAGGAATTGATTATGAGGAGACATTTTCTCCTGTGGCCAAGATGCCAACTATCAGAGTTATGGTGAGTGTAGCTGCATCCAAGAATTGGAACATGTACCAATTGGATGTGAAGAATGCATTCTTGAATGGATGGATATCTGAAGAGGTCTACATGTCACAACCACCTGGCTATGAGGATCCTAATAAGGTAAATCATGTTTGTAAATTGAAGAAGGCTCTGTATGGATTGAAACAGGCACCTAGAGCATGGAATTACAGGTTGACAACCTATCTCCTAGATCAAGGATTTGTGATGAGTAAAGCAGATACTTCATTGTTTATAAAGAGGAACAATTCAGAGGTAATATACTTGTGTGTCTATGTTGATGACATCATTATTACAGGAAATAATGTTCAGGGAATTAGACACATCAAAGGACAGATGATGAAGGAATTCAAGATCAATGATCTTGGATTATTGAAGTACTTCCTAGGACTTGAATTGGTCTACACAAATTCAGGTATCTTTATTACTCAGAAGAAGTACATTCAGGACATGGTCAAGAAGTTTAATTTGCAGGAAGCTAAAGTCTCAAACATTCCTATGGAGGTCAACCATAAACTCAGTGCTCATGAAGGAGAAGAACTCCAAGATATTACAGGTTACCAAAGTTTGGTAGGTAGTCTTAATTATGCTACCTTAACCAGGATTGATATATCATATGGTGTTAGTGTACTTAGCCAATTTATGCATAAACCAAGAGTACCTCATTTGGAGGCAGCAAAGAAGATAGTAAAGTACCTAAAGGGAACACACACTCATGGTTTGTACTTTCCATATTCATCAGATATTGATATTAAGGTATACTCAGATGCAGATTGGGCAGGTTGCAAGGATGACAGGAGGAGTACATCTGGTTACATATGTTTTGCAGGTGATAAACCAATTTCTTGGTCATCCAAGAAACAACCTACAGTAGCTTTGTCATCTACTGAGGCAGAGTATAGAGGGCTAGCCAATGCCACTCAAGAAGCCATATGGTTAAAGCTTTTATATTCAGAATTGGGCCTATACACAAGGCCACCAATCATATTTGGTGATAACACAAGTTCTCTTCACCTAGCAGCTAATCCAATTTATCATGCTAGGACAAAACACATAGAGGTTCACTACCACTATGTGAGGGAGAAGTTACTTAGCAAAGAAATTCAATTGTCATATGTGTCTACTAATATACAATGTGCAGATTTGCTTACTAAAGCTCTGGATGGAAGCAAGCTATGCAGATTTAAATCCATGATTGGATTGCAGGAAATAATTGAAGACTAGAGATGAAGACTTGAGCCAAAGTGTTTGGCTTGAGGGGGAGCTGTTGGTACAAAACAAGCCTACACACATTGGCTTGGAACATTGGAAACTTGGAAGGCTAAAGCTTGAACCCTTGAAGGATGTATTTACATGAACCATGAACCATAGGAACCAATGCTTAATTGGTTATTATTTTTTTATCCAATGTAAAAGTCAATATGACTTAATCACTCATGTAATCACACCTAACTGAGAAAGTCGTGGAAATTTTGATTGATTGAATAGGTGAATGATTGAGAGAATATCTCATTCATTTTTAGGTACAAGATTCTAGGAGATTGACATGATTTTGAAATTCAAAATCTCACTCAATCTCTATATAATTTACAAGTCAAAAGTCGCGGGATTACTTCACTTCTCCCGAGGCAATTCTGAGCCAATCATTGAGTGTGTATGAGCTACACCATAGCCTACACCTCTGAGTACCATTGAGCATCACATTACATGCCAATGGGAATGTACAATCATTAGATTTAATCAATATACATATATTCATAGTCTCTGTTTTTTCTCTGAGTGACTACCTCCAACTCTATCAACTTCAAAGGAGCATATCTCAAGATCTACTGAACCAAATTGGATGATTCAAAGTGCATTGGATTCAGCTCAAAGTCTACTACACACCTACAAATTTTCAAGGCTATTGGATCAACCATCACAGAGAAATCTCAGTCGGGGTGCTCACTGGTCTGTGACTGTAAGTCTCCTAAAAAATCGGGGGTACACCTTATTTTGCTAAAGTGATTTCTCTGAGTGTGGTTTATCATTTCCTTTCATTCCACTTGCAAATGGAAGCTTACTAAGTTAATAGAATATCTCTAGAAGGAATGTTGCTAATTGTAACTACACTGGTCACACTGAGCATAACACTGAGCAGGTATCAAGACCAAAATAGAAAGTTTTCAAGTCTTGTGATTTGCAAAGTAGTCTGTTTTGATCAAGTCATTACTCAAACCTTTTCCAAAGTACATATAGTATATTTTGGTGTCATTTGGAAGCTGAAAGAGTCTACTAAGCATATCTGAAGAGAAAAGAGGGCAGGTGTGAAGCAGGTTTTGCAGCACCAGCTTGATCTTCTGAGTGCATCCAGCCATCACATCCAACGGATTTGGATGCACATGTGAGAACTTTTGAAATCAATTATGCTGTACTCAACTATCCAGCGGATCCAGCATATAAGGCTATAGTGTTCCAATCTACGCTGGTTAATGAGGCTGCCAGGTGGTTAACTGAGTATATTAATCATTTCGGTCAATATGACGATGTTAAGGATGTCTTCTTACAACAATTTTGGTTGAAGAAAAATGCGACTGAGATCTTTGACTATCTGCAAAACAATAGACAAAAACCACATCAGAATGTGTAGGAATATGCAACTTTATTTCGTACTCATCTATGGCAACTACCGCCGGTGCATGCTAATCTATCGGATGATGTGATTACCAAGTGGTTTATTAATGGATTAATCCCTCAACTAAAAAAAGTAATGATCATACGATGTGTGGGTGGTATGACTCTGGATGCGGTCATAGCCATGGCATTACAGTTGGAACATAAAGTGGGCGGGTTTGCTCAAGATTTGGACTGGCTGAAGGCGACCAAGGGTACGAGTGAGGATCCATTGAAAAAAGTGTATTGCCCAAAATGTAAGAACGTGGGACACACTGCTTCTACTTGTGCACTAAATCAAATGTACTGTGCTATCTGTAATACGATGAGTCACTCCAATAAAATGTGTCCATATAATGCTAAAGTACAGACCAGGCCAACCGTAAATGCTATAATACAGGAGCAGGGACAACAGGCTGCCCACTATGTACCACCGTAGTTCAAGAACACTTCTTACCAAAGTTATAAAACCTACAGGGGAACGCGAGCAAACAACTTCGGCTAGACCCCGTGGAACTCCGGTCAATCGGGTGAAGCCACATCTCTTCCACCACCCAGATGCCATTTCTGTGGTGAGATTGGACATATCCACAGATATTGTAAAGAGGCGGCCGAGTATGATAAACAGAGAAAAGAACGACATCATCCAATGGCCAACATGGTCTTTAAGATTGACTTTAGTGGTTACTCCTAAATGTTTCATTTACAAAGAATTAGTTGCTCAATCTTGTACAATTTGCAACTGATGCATGAATGGTCGTCCTAAAATCATCTCGTAAGCATGATTTTTCCCAAAATCACAAATGGGGAAAGTATGTTCAAAATCCACACCACAAGTGGTGAGAGATATGTCTTCAAGTAAGCCTAATGGTTTTTCTATATGTCCATCAACCATTTGTAGCTTCATCCTGGTGGGTCTTAGTACTGGCTTACCCCAATGTTTCCATAAAGCAGTGGTAGCAATGGCTACTCCAGCTCCTGAATCTAAGATGGCTTTGGTGGTGTAGCCCTTGTGGGTTATTGGAAGATAGGTATTACCTTCCTCTCCCTCGCTTACATCTCCAATTCATTCTACGGGTATCTCTGGTACCTTCTTATGTGATCCTATCTGGGAGGGAGCAATAGCAAGCTCATGGAATTGGTTAACTACATGCTTCCACAACTCTGGTTTAACCTTCAATAATTCTTCTAGAGTGAGGTGACACTGGAATTTGGTGTTCTTAATTACCTCCATGTTTCTAGGGATTACTGATTCTTCATTCCTCACTATTATAGTGGGTGCTCTCATGCTAATAGACTTGGCTTCCCAAGGTCCTGTGAACTGAGGTAATTCTTGCAAAGAATTGGATTCAAAATCTGTTTGTTCACTCAGTTGCTCTTCCTCTACATCATCATAGATAGAGGGGATGTCTTGGGGAAATTGTTCCTGCAAGTCATCTATTTCTTGAATATGAGGATGGGCTTTTTGCTCAAGTCTCCACTTCTCTTCTTGGATTTCTCTTAAAAATTTGTGTGAATATTTGTGTATGGAAGATGGGTTGTCTTCCACCTCTGTATTTGGTACTTGAGACAGGGACGGTGCCTTCCTTTCCTGTGTCTCAGAGACATTGGGGCTCCCTTGCAATTTCTTCTTCTCGTTGTTGTTGATCAAGTATTCTAACCTCTCTAGTAGTCCTTGAAAGTTTAATTCGGGTTTTGCCATGTTGTTCCAATTAATATAACGAGAGGCTTCGAACATAGCTTGTGCTAATTCTACCATCTTCATGCAAAGTTTAGTTCTCTCAATTTTTGAATCTGCTTGTGGATAGTTCTTACTCAATTCAGCTACCTAGGGTCCTTCTTTTAATCTCGCCTAATATGCACAAAACATCGTGTATAGATCTTCTGGTATGGGTTCAGCTATAACTGATCTAGATCTCTGAGCTAGGTTATCCCGATTAGATTCTTGAGAAGTCAATTCTAGGATTTTGGCTCTAGATTCCTTTAGACTTCCTTCCAACTCACTTATCTTTTTACTCACTTTTCCTTAATGCTTTCTCTGGAATCTTTCCAAGATTTCATCCTTTTATTACTAGACTCTCGAACTTCACTAGTTCTGGCTATTTTTTCAAGATTAAGTTATTGATTCTGTAAGAGTGCCTGGGCTCTTGTTATAGCTTGGATAGGCACGTATGTCGAGTTGGATCCATCTGAGTTATGCACAATACCTATCACATTAATGGGTGTCACTTTTGAAGCATTAGGAGGGTTCTTTGGGCAATCTCTAATGACATGCTCTTTACCACACTTGGCACAAAAACCTTGAATGTTATAGTATTGTGATTGTCTTGCTATCAAAGGATGTGGGCTATCCTAAATGAAATGATTCCCTTGGCACCTAAAGCATGGTCCTCTAGGGCCTTGTGGTCTTTGTTGTCTTTACTGGGGTTGTGGGTTAGGGTTCGTATACATGACATTAGCATAGTCGAGTTCCAAGCTGGGTTCCAATGGTGGACTATCGTATTGATATGATTCCATATTTTCTAGTGACTATGTATAATATGCATGCGAGCTATCTACATGGGTAGAGTCAAAACTGTTAGAATTGGGGTCATTTTCAGTGATCAGGGGTGAAGAAGGCACTAAAGCCCTATTGAGGTTCTCTTCTGCAGTAGCGTATTTGATTAAGATGACATTCGTTGGTGGGGGTGGCTGCTGAGCTAAGACAGGTTGAGGTCTTTGTTGAGCCTAATAAGGATAGTTCTGTGGAGGCCTATAGTAATGAGGTTGAGCATTGTATTGACCTTGATACCTACCTGGTTGGGGGTATGGTTGTGGGTAGTTTTGTCATACTATTTGTTTGTTGTATGGGCAATCTTGGCCGTGTGATTCGTGTATCGTCTCTCAATCATACCATATTGGCCTTTAGGGTTGGCTTGTGGTTGTGTTATATTGGGACACACATTTTCCATATGATCGCCACCACAGGTGTAACAACGCTTGTTTGTTGTTAACCTAGGCATTTGTTTACTAGAAACTCCTAGTTTCTGGGCCACTTTTTATGCTAGGTCTTCTATCAAACTAGAAAGTTTTGAGGATGATTGAGATGAGCTATCTGAGTTTTTATAGACCTTTGAAAGTTCTAATTCATCTCCTAAATTGTCCTCAATGTCTATACATATTCTTACACATTGATCTAGTGTTCTGGGTTCCTTTAGGTAGACATAGGAGCATAGTTTAGAGCTCAAGAGGCCATCTAAAAACAAGGACACTTGCTTGGCCTGTGAGGGTAGCTCTTGCATCGGACGTCTCTGCACATATTGTCTAAACCTACATCCTACAAGTCTGATTGTTTCCTGAGGGGTCTGTTTGAAGTTATGAATCAACGAAGAAGTATCATGTCTGATTCCAATTTTAGAGAATTCTGTGATGAATGACTCTAACAAGTGATGAATATCCCTAAATTTCCTTTGTTGCAATGGTTGGAACCGAGTTAAAGCCATATTTTTTAACGTTAGTCCAAATGCATTATATTGCGTGAACATGTCTTCTACTTGCTTTGCTCGTAACACATGTTTAAATTCCGCAACATGGTCATAGGGATCTCCTGTCCCATCAAAGTAATTTTTCATTGACTTTACTAATTGAGTGGGTCTTAGTATCTTGGGATGTTCATGTGGGCTAGGTAGAGGAAAATCATCTCTACCACCTGGTATCCTTGGTTCCCTTTTTCTTTCCAATCTATCAGTGTCCATGGTTGGTCTATCTCTCCCTATGGAATGAGTAAAACTTACTTCTACTCTTTCTTTGTTCTTCTCTCTTTGAGTACCATGGGCTGAGGATGTCCCAGCACCCTGATGGCTAGTGCTTACATTTGATCGTGATGGGGGGAATACTAACTCGCCTCTCCATGTGTAGACAAGTCTTGCATGGTCCAACACTATAAATACTCATTCTGATGTATTATCTAGGTATACAACCTTTCCAGGCATATCTAGGTCCTTGAATTCATAAATCGTGATGGAGCCTACCTCACTAGGTTGTTTCATTTTGTACCTCCAAAATGCTTCATCAGTTTCCTTATTTAGAAACAGTTCTATGCTTTTATTGTCTTGAGGGATCCATTTTGGGTTTAGTACCCTTTTCAATACAGATTTCCCTCTAGGTGTCCTAGGTCATCTCCTAGTGGTTCTTTTCCTTGGGTTCTTGCTTGTGTATCGAGATGAACTACACCAAACTCATTGGTATGATTTGGTTGAGTATTTATGATGTACATTGTTCCCTCTTTGTCTATGTAAGCATCTCTCTTGAATTTCACCATTGGACGTTCCAATCCAATGGGTTGGTCAGCGTTATGCAATCGCACCACTGATCTTCACAAACCATCCTCATAGATGCGAGCACCTAGGTGGTTGGTTTAGATGTATTCTAATTGGGTTCTGTAGGGTCCTTTAGGTCTTTCCAAATATCCTACATTTACCCCTCCTTCTAGTCTTTCCATGCTAAAGGTCATTTCTGACTTAGTGGTATCTGAGCCCAACTCATAAGGGTAACTACTCAATTGTTGAGCCCACGAACGTGCAGTAGTTCCTACACTTGCTTCTAATGACCTAAGGATTCATCGATCAAATTTACCTATATGCTTGCTTGATCTAAGGTTCATGAATTTACTTCCTGAATAACTCAATACACACTCTGATCTTCAATGTTTCTTTGTTTTTAGTCGCTTGTTTCATTTTTAATTCCTTCATATTCTTGTCTTGTCTCAATGTATGTGTCAAGAGTCGACTTCCCATTGTACTTTTGAGTTCTCATTCCGTCAGACTTAAGTACTTTCCTTTAGGTTCTTCGTTTCGCACATTTTTATATTAGTCTTGGACTTGAAAGATTAAGTCTCTTGGACTTGGTGCATTCCTATCATCGTCCTAATGTAATCCACAATGCTAGATGTTTAGCCTAAGCTAATAATTGATTGAGGGAGTTGAGTATTCTTCCAACCTCGAGTCAACTTCTTTGATCATGCCCAAGAAGTAGCACTTGCCAAGCCTTGCGTTCTTCACCCCCCTTGCTTTGATTTCCCTTGGATAGCTCTTGCTAGACCTATCAAAATCCAATGTTTAGAACAATTCTTAAATTGATGATCAAGCACTTTGATATATACACCTTTAAGTGTCCCTTCTCCTTTGGCCAAATTTCTCCAATGTCCCCTTTCTTTTCTAGTCCCACAGATGGGTCAACCTCAAGTTATCCTATCTAAATATCAATGCATTATTCTTGCAAAAAAATAGCAGATCTCGTGTATGACTTGTAAAGAGCTTTCTAACGAGCCCTAGAGCTCAAAAAATGGACTTCGTATGAAAAAGTTATGAATGTTCAGGCTCTCGAGGGTAAAAGCTGGTAGACAATCTTTTCTTCCAATATGAGTTAATAGGTCTCCAATATGAAATAATGAGTGAAATTTCACTCAAAATAGTCTCAAAATAGCCCAAAAAATCAAACTCTAAATTTGGCATTTTAAGTGGACAATCATGATGGTCTAAGATAATCGTGATGGTATGGGACCATTGCGATGGTCCTGATGAACCGCCACGATGGCCTGATTGTGCAAGGCATCACGATGGTCAAAAGTGGAGCATCGCAATGGTCTGTCTAGTGAGCGATCGCGATGGCATGAGCCCATCGCGATGGTCAATGGTCAATGCAATCATCGTGATGGTGTAAGCCCATCGCGATGGTCATGAGGCATGATGGCGTCAACCAATCGCGATGGCATGACATTAAAGTGTCATGATGGCATACCTGGTATCCTCGTGATGGTCTGAATCGACACGTGCCAAGTGAGTCGCCGTGATGGCATGGGCTAATCGCGATGGCGTGCGGTCGACGAGATCATCGCGATGGTTAGTGACCGTCGTGACGGTTCCACCGTCACGATGGTTCAGGTGAACCGCCGTGATGGTGTGACACCTCATGATGGTCCGGCAGAGCCATCGCGATGGTGTGAGCCAATCGCGATGGTGTGACAGAGTCGTGATGGACAGAGTCGTGTATGTGCAAGGATCGAATACATTGTGCTTTACACGCTTACCAAAAAATTCAAACTTGTCAGACCATACATACGGCAGATCTGACAAAAAGTTGGTTTTCTCACCTTTTGGAAGCTTTCTTGCTGCTCTGGAGCACTATACTTGCAAGAAAACTCAAAAACACACATGCACAAACAAGCACAAAAGCTCTCTCTCTCTCACATGCACAAATGAGGGAAATGAGGGGGATAGGTGGATATGGTGAATTTTTTGATTTTTTGGAGTGGAAGAAGATGATGTGGTGGTGAAGGAGGACTGTAGAGGAGATCAAAAACACAAAAAAATACTTAAAAACAACAAGAAAAACTGAAATTTTTACCTTGCAAGGCCACTTCTTGCTATACTCTTACCATCACGCATTTGTCCTAGACTCGATCCCCGGAAATGGTGCCAAATTTGGTGTTGCTCTAGTACAATGGTAAACACCCCGTTAAGAAGCTCCACCTCCTTAATGTCAATCCGCAGAAGAGCTAGGGGTGATATGAAGATCCTGAACGTGAGATGTAGTGAGAGTGAAGGTGAGAAGCATAGAGATGCACACACACATACAAACACACAAGAAAGAGACAAGCAAGTCACAATGGAAGGTTGAAAGTAGATTCTATTTCTCAAGAACACTCTTACAAGCTCAAAATAGCTCTAAGCTCTTCTCTACTCATACAAGCTAACCTCAAAAATGAGCTCTCTAGCTCTATTTATAGTTTTTTGACTAGCTTTGACCGGTTCCACATCTAGTGTCTGGCATAGTTAAAAAATAGGTTCTAGGCACTATTTGAAGGTCTAAACGATATCTAAAAATAGCCAAAATTGATATGCTTGTTCTACCTAAGCTCCTCAAGCTCAAGGACTCCTCAGCTTGCACAAAATGGAGTTGCTAATTACAAAAATGTGTGCATCTATGATACATATGGTACAAGAGTGATGAAAATCACAGTTGGGAGTTTTGAAAAAGTATTATTAAATATATTTCTTAGAGAAAAAATGACTGACTGGCTCCCCATGAATCTTTGTAATATGCCTTCACATGCTTCCTCGTCGTCTGTGCCTTTGGCTACTGCCAACACTGTGCTATAGTGAATGGTATGTGTGCCATTGGCCCACTGGGCCTTATGGTTGATCTTATGGTTAAAATTTTTTGAACTCTATTTCCTTGAGAAAATGTTGTTGAAATTTTTCCCACCACATGGCATTATATACACGCTTAAATTTAGGTAAGAGTTTTATGGCATAGTAACATGCCTTCTCTGCAAACACCACTAAGGTGTAAGCATACTTGTAAGCATGTACTTGATGGACTTATGATCATCAATGTCATAGATGAGACAACTTCACTAGTAATTGGATCCCTATACATAATACTTATGGATTTTGACTATAGGATTTTTAAGAGGAAGGAGATATACCTTCACCATTAGGAATGTGCACAAGCAATCTTATAGGTTTCAAGAAGTTTCATAAAGGATTACAAGAGATATGGGAGATACATTTATGATCATCTCCAATGTAGTGAAGAATATTTGGGGTACCTGTTGAGCCCATCAAAGTCATATGGATCAAAGTCAACTATAGTCAAAGTCAACTATAGTCAAAGTCAAATCAATCAAAGTCAACATGTCCAAATTCAAAGGTCAACATGGATGAAGTCAAAGTGTTCAAAGTTCGGGTGTCAAGGTGCACAGGTAGTGCACAATTAATTGTTCATAAAGGGTATAATTGTAAAAATTTGGTTGTAGGTTGCAGAGGTATTTCTATAATTCCTTAAGGTTCAAAAGTGTTTTTAAAGTGTTTTGGAAGGTTCAAGTGAACCCTCTCTCAGGTGCACATTTGATAAATTAAAAGGCAAAATGTGAAGGTATGTGAAGCGATAGCATACGCAGAAGTGAAAGTATGGCCCCCAATTAAAACTTTTGTTTTAGTCTAAAGTCACTACAGGACAAAATAGGGACTCGTTGATATCCCACTTTTGGAGACAATCTTGGGACATCAAAGTGAGCACCAAGATACTCTTGCAATTAGGAGCGTACATGAATCGACACTCAACTGAAGGCAATGACTATTCTTGAGAGACTAAAAAAAAAAGGTGAACATAGTCTAAGTTAGGCAAGAGAGAGAAGTGCAAGGGACACACAGTGTGCGACGCAGAGAAGTGAAGTGTAAGGTGTGCATGAAGAGTGACTAAGAAGTGTGCAGAGAAGTGCTAAGCTTACAACCAAAGATCCCAAGGTCCCATTGAAGCTGTGCGCATGCCGATAGAAGGTGTCCATCCCTCCCCCTTATTGGAAGCTTGGTGCAAGGTGTGCACAAGTGCAGGCTTAGAGAAGGTGGAGTTCTGGTGCAGGGAAGGCCGGCAGCAATAAGACCCTTGGGTATTTTGTATTTTGTGATTGTGCACTCTGTGGGATTTTGCACAAAAGCATTGGATTCTATTGTGCATCACCATTGTATTTGTCTTCCTATAATCAATCGACAGAGGCTTCCAGTGTGTATCTTTCTTCTTATCTTTCCCTTTTCTCCTACAAACACTCAAATCCCTTCTTGTTCAAGAATCCCCCAACAAATTTTGGCACCCACAGTGGGACTCCAAGGAGATTTGAGCATAGGAGAAGCCAAGTGCAAAGGGTAGAAGAGTTCAAGTGTCCACAGTACTACTTTATTGGACTAAGAGGTAAATATTCTTATCAATTATCTCATACTAAGAGGGCTATGAACAGCTCATGACCACAACCCAGTCCCAAACACTGAGGATCACCTGCAAGGCTACAAGAAGGAAGGCTGTTAGAAGATCCTCGAGTCCACTTTTGTCAACCTCATCTGTAAAGAGCATGGCAGGTCAGGTAGACTTGGAAACCCTACTATCAAGATTAAATATAAAATTTCCTTCTTTCAAAGGCCTAACTCAGGAAGATCCGGATGAGCATATTAGAAGGTTTTTAGCACTATGCAAAACTAGAGACTTAATGGGAAGAGAGGATGCCTTTTTGATACTCTTCCCTGCCACATTAGAAGGGTTAGCAGATAAATGGTTCAACCACTTTGCTGAGAACCATTTTACCACTTAGGACTTAATGAAAGATGCATTCAAAACTCAATTCCAGCATGGAAATACTACAGAAATCATCATAGAGGAATTAGAAAACTTGAGACTGGGTCCAGGTGAAAAGTTTCCAGAGTTTGTAACTAGGGCCAAGGCACTAATGGCTAAGTTGCTAGATCCTCCACATGATTTTTTTTGTTAAGAAATGGTTAGCTAAGCCACTTCCAGTGACCACCCAATATAAAATCAAGGAATCAATGTTGCCCACAGCCTCCATAGAGGAGTTCATCAACACAGGTACATGACTGGAGCAGATAAGGCAACAGTATGGAGCAATTTCTTCTCAACTACCCTATTCTACAGAAATGGAGGATCCAGTAATCCAATTACGGAAAGAGCTGGAGGGCTTAAAAAGGAATAAGCCCCACAAAGAGGAGGAGAATGCTATTACTGAGTTGAGAAGGGATATTGAGGCATTAAAGCTCCAAAAGGAGGAGGAAGTCCAAGCAGAGGAATTAGCTCAACTGCGACAAGAGTTGCAAGAACTCAAAGGGGGTGGCATCAAGAGTGGACTTAGGTGTACCATGTGCACTAAGCAAGGTCATATAGTAAGTGAATGTCCTCTGTTAAGTGTGACTTGCCAGCTATGCAGAAAAGCTGGTCATGAGGCCCAGGAATGCCAATCAAGAGGAATGCCTGCAACAACATATTGGACACAAGGAGGATCCCTACCACTAGCAAATGTGATGGCGGATGCACCCAATCAAGGTAACAATTATAACCCTAGACAGAGGAATAATTTTGGAAATGGGCCTAGGAGGCCAATTATTTGTTTCAGATGTGGAGAATGTGGGCACTACCAAAGTAGGTGCACTCTACCAGAAAATGCCCCTCCTTGCAGGAACTGCCCAGAGGCCAGAGACCACTATACTAATTGTTGTCCTAAGAACCAAGCATCTTCATATGGGCCCCACATTCAAATGATTTTTGTGTGTAAAGAAGAAATAATAGATCAATTCAATGTGCCATCTCCATCTACCAGGTGGTGCAGTTAGAAGAAATTGAATCTTTTACAGTGCAGACAAGGAGCAAAGCAAAGGCTCAGCTAGATATAGGTCAAGAATCAAGACTTAATGGATTGAATAAAGACAAAGAGACATCTAAAGACAAGGCCACCACATGTGTAGATACAAGGCAAAAAGGAGATCTCATATGTACCAGTGATGCCATTGGGTATGCATTCAACAGCGCTCGTGAGGAGTTTGATAAGTCCGTTAGAGCCCATGATCTTAAGGAATCAGGAGCTTCACGACTACTCAAGTCCATGAAAAAGGAGGTTAGTATTTTTGATTTAATAAAGATGGATGGGAAATTCAGGTCAGAACTCTTGCAGATAATTGATGAGGCTTCCACAACAAGTTTAGTGGCAAAGGCTGTTGTTATGCATAAAGATAAAATTGTAGGGGAAGCACCCCTCACAGATTACAAGAGCTCTTGACTCACAATCTCTATCAAAGGTCATGAGTTTGAAGGAGTCATTGTGGATGGTGGTTCTGGCATTAACTTGATGCCTGAACATACCATGAAAAAGATTGGACTACACCCTTCAAGACCTGCAAACTTCACTATAACACTGGCAGACCAAAGCATAGTAAGGCCTATGGGAGTGGTCCCTAGAGTCCCAGTCAAGATACAAGGTACCATCTTTAATTTGGATTTTTTTGTTTTAAGGCTGCCACAGGTAGAAGGAAGTTTCCCCCTCTTAATTGGGAGACCTTGGTTAAGGCATGCCAATGTGCTGCATGACTGGGGCATGTGGGTAAAGCAAGAGGGAAAAGAGTTGAAGCAGATAATTTTAGAACAAGGACCAGACAATCAGAGAAATACCAGCATGATGCAGACAATTGGCATTTGTATGGAAGAAGAATTGTTGGACAAACCAGAGGCCAAATCTATTTGAAGAAGCAAATTTATATGAAGAAGAAAACATGTTGGCTTGGCTTCATGCAGAAGACACATCTGCCTACTATGGGATTTTTCCAAACTCAAGTAGAGAGGAAGCATATGAAGAAAAAGAGGAAAAACTTCAAGCAGCTGGGCTGGGAGAGCCAGCAAAAGACCACAAAAGGGGAAAGAAATCTCCTTTATACAACCATATAGAGGAAGCTAATTCTGTGGATTGCAACCAAAAGGAAGGTTCAGAGTTAAAAGGTAAGAATAAGAATATACAAGAGGATTCATTACCACTTCATGAGATCCCTCCTGGATGGATTCAAGAGGAAGAAGTGCAAATAGACATCCAAGATGTTCCAGCTTATGATCCCGAAGCTATGTGGGACAATGTAACTAAGGATGCTAATCAGGAAGGACTTACAGATAGCATTGTAAATAGGCATCTAGTAAAGGAGATTTAGTTGGGCAATGATGATCAGTTGCGTCCCATTTTACTAACCACATGGATAGGGAATCATCCGGAGGTGCTATTAAAGGTAAGATCTTTCATGAAGTCATTTGCAGACATATTTGCTTGGCACTACAAGGATTTGTAAGGAGTACCACCTAGTTATGGAGAGCACAGAATCCCTCTCATTGAAGGAGCAAAACCAGTGAGAGGTAAGAGTTATAGGCTGAATCCTAAATATGTTGAAGCTATTTATTTGGAGATTCAAAAATGAAAGATGCAGGAATTATCATCCCTGTAGATCATTCAGAGTGGCTCTCTCCTATGGTAATTGTGCCAAAGAAAAACACTAACAAGATCAGAATCTGTGTGGACTTTAGAGCATTGAACAAGGTCACCATCCCAGATGGATTTCCAATGCCATTTGCTGAATAAGTCATAGAAGAAGTAGCTGGGCATACTCTTAACAACTTCATGGATGGATTCAGTGGATATAATCAAATATCCATCCACCTTGAGGATCGAGAGAAGACTGCATTTATTACACCTTGGGGAACTTATGTATATTTAAAGATGCCATTTGGACTGAGAAATGCCCCAGCTACTTTCAATCGAATAGTTAATCTCATTTTTGGACCATTGCTGTTAGAGTCTCTCAGAATTTTCATGGATGATTTTTCATCCTTTTCAGGTACTCTTGCAGAGACTCCATTGGATTGTTTAGAAAAGCATTTGTTTCAATTACAACAAGCTTTTAAGAGGTGCAGAGAAACAAAGTTGAAATTGAACCCAAATAAATGCCACTTTCTAGTGACTGAAGGTACCCTACTAGGATGTGGTATCCTCCAAAAGTATGGCACCTGAACCAGACAAAATTATAGCTATATTAAAGTTACCTAGACCTTAATCTCCAAAAGAAATTTAGAGTTTTCTAGGAAATACAGGGTACCACCGAAGGTTTATTAAGATCTATGCAGAAATAGCCCGGCCATTGGCTAGGCTTACAAGAAAGGAAGTACCTTTTAAATGGGAGGAAGAAGAGGAAAAAGCATATAAAACATTGAGGTCAAGGTTAGTAGCTGCTCCCATTCTGATCACACCTGAATGGTCAAAAATTTTTCATATACATGTAGATGCCAGTGCATATGCAGTGGAGGCAGTTTTGACCCAACCTAGTGAAGAATTTAAAGTGGACAGACCAATTCAATATGCCAATCAAATTTTGACCAAGCCGGAAAGGATTATGTCTTCTCTTTGCCGCATAAATTCTTGCAACAGCTTGTATCCTAGTTTCATGTAGCTTCTCAATTTGGTCTAGTTGCTTGGATAATTCATGCCGTGTCCACTCATACTATTGGGCTACTCTCAAAGTTGGCACTACAAAATCGATTGGCAAGATTGCGTTTTGTCCATACACTAGGTTAAATGGTGTAGTTCCAATGGTAGTCTTGTAAGCCACATGGAAGGCCCAAATTGCATGATGCAATTGTTTGTCCCAATCCGACCTTCCATTATTGACTATCTTTGTCAATACTGTGCATAACACCTTATTGGAACTTTCCGCTTTCCCGTTGGCTTGAGGATGATAAGGGGATGATTTTTTATGGATCACTAAGAACTCATTCATTAAGGACTCTATTACTTCATTAATGAAATACGTTCCTCGATCACTCCCTATCTCTATTGGTAGTCCAAAGCGAGTAAAGATATGCTCAAAAAGAAACTTAGCTGTGGTCTGAGCATCATTTTTTCTAATAGCCTTTCATCTACCCATTTAGTCAGGTAATCCGTTACTACTATTATGTATTTGGCATGTGATCCTTTGGCTAGTGGGTTAATGGGTCCTATGAAATCAATACCCCATTTAGAAAAGGCTCTCATGCAAACCATAGGTCTTAATGGCATGTCATCTCGTCCAATCGGATATTTGGCTCTTTCGCATGTCACAACTTCGTACATAGGTGTCTGCATCCATATGTAGGGTTGGACACCACAGGCCTGGAAAGAGGATCATTTTGACAGTTCTCTCCGCTGAGAAATGTCCTCCTACAGCACCTGAGTGTGCCATCTCTAATATGGTTAAGTATTCTCCTTCATGTACACGTAGCCATAGTTGATTATCCTTACCTCTCTTGAATAATTGTCTTCCCATGATAACACAGTCCTTACTCATTTCTTCCAGGGTTCGTTTCCTTGCTAAACAAATTCCTTCTTCATGCTCTCGTGTCTTTAGGAATTTCACTAATGTGTTACTCCAGTTGGGTTATGGTAGAGAAAGGTAGAGATGTGTGATCATCTGGAGTGGTTTCCTGACATTCTATGCAATTGTTGACATATGCATGGACATCTTTAGGCATATCAGGCCAATAGACTCCTAACCGTTGTCGGGTCGTGAAGATGCTCGGATGGTGGATCAAGTCATCCGCCAAAATTGATCGGCACACGTAGGGTGTCTGTAGCGGACTCAGGCTTATGAAAAACAAGGGTTTTAATGCTAAACAATTTAGATTACCTATTTAAATGGAAACTAAAGACAACTTATAAGAAATACTTTAATACTTTATGCATCTAAGGACCATAAGGATGCGCTGCTCTATATCTGGCATTAACTTCCTGATAGGATGGTAAAATCAATGATTCTTCGATTATCTGATTTTTAATTACCTCCTCTACTTCGGTTTCAATTGGCTTTGAATGAGTATGTCTATTTAGAGGTGGCGGGAATACGTTTTCACTACTATGTGGTTCAGGAGATGCAATGGAAAATAAAGTTAAGAACTTAGTTAAACAATGGTCATAGGATATGGAAACTAAAGATTCTGAAGTAATTTGATCTTTAATGACTTCTTCTGTTACTACTTCTATAGACTCAGTTCTAGTTTCAATGTTTTCAAAACTACTATGTTCAGACTCATTGGATAACTCAGAAGACATCAAAGAAATCAATGGAATAAGATATTAATGCTAAATCTGTTTGAACAAATGAGTTGATAAAGCTAATGAATTAAATCAATTCCTCTAATACAAATATAAGATTTAAATGATATGATAAAATGTCTAAAACAAATGGATAAATGGCTAAATGAAAATATAAGGTAGATGGAATGTCTTCAATCTGTCACTTCACGGATCTCTTCACTTCAACTGCTCTTTAAATCTTCAATGTTTGTCTGCAAAAACAAACATTAGATATAAGTAGAGTTACAAGAAATCATCGAAACATAAATAAATTTACAAAACATAAATCACATGTACATATAACATTCTCATTCACATGGATCACTCACCTTTGAATACATATAATCATGCACATATATTAACACTAATTGGTATGCACTAACACTCTTTAGCTCATGTATGTATACACATTAGCACATGCATCTACTACATACACTCATGCATATACTCATGCTAACACTCACTGATATGCATGCATATGCACATATTTATATATATTATCATGCTAATACACACACTCATATATGCATATATTAACATAGCTTCTTACTTATGCTAACACAATTTTAATGAAAAATCATATGCATACTAGCACTTAGATGTATGCATGCACACACATCCATTAACTCTTATGTATAAGCATACACTCTAATAAAAATATTAACACATGCTTATGCATTAAAATCATATGCTAAGTCATTTATGTGCCTTCATGATCATTCACTCAACTATATATGCAAACATACATTCATGCATCTTAGCATAACTTATTCATATGCATGCTAGTAATCACTCTTATGCTTACATACATATGATTACATATATGCTAACATTTCATATGCATATGCAATTATATATACATGCATTCATTATAAATATGCATATACATCTTCATTCATGCTCACATATATGCAGATTTATGAACACATGCATATTAATGCATCCATACAACCATCTATAAGTATTACTTAGCTAATATATAATGTTAAATTAAAACATTAACTAAAGATAGATGAAATAACTTTAAAATAAAACACATAACTACATACAAATCTTTAATTCTCTCTTTTTCTCTTTCTCTCTCACTTTCTCTCTCTCTCTCTTCCTCTCTCTCTCTCCTCCTTTCTCTCTCTCTCTCACTTTTTCTCTCTCTATATACTGTCATCACACAGCTTCTAAAGGCGTCGAGCCCCCATTTCTCTCTCCTTGTCTGACATGCAGCATGGAAATTCTCTCTCTGTGCGCTATTGCTCTGTCGCGCCAGCCAGAAAAATATGGGAAGGAGAGATACAATCTCTCTCACTCTCTCTTCTGCGTGTTTATCAGACCGCCATTGGTGTTCTTCATCGCTCCATTATGCTCAGCACTATACATTAGTTTAGCAGCCACCGGATGGAATCTGCCTGAGAGAATTCAATTCTCTCACTATACTTACACCATCACTATCATCACTGTCTCAATCGTTGGGATCAGAATCGCCAGGATAGAGAAAATTCACTTATAGCATCTTCTCACTCTCTTCATGCCATCGTGTGCTACCAAGAAAAACTCTGTCAGAATCTCCTACCTCCTCTCTCTCTATCTTTTGGCATGATGCGCACCAAAAGAGCTATCCGAGGAAAACGAAAAATCATCTCTCTACCTCTGCTCTCTGTCTCGTGGTGATTCCTGCCCATGCGCAAGCAGCAACTAGGCTTAAAGTGCATGCTTATCTCTCTCTTCCCATTCAACTCTTTTTCTATCACACAACAGCCGCCATGGGTCATTTCACTCTCACATTGACAGAGGTATATGCTACGTGGAAAACCATCTCTTTTCATGAGGCAAAACACACGGGCAAGAATCAAGATAATGATCACTACCACACTATGTGTGTGTGTTTCATCAACTACAGGAAGAAGAACATAACACGACTTCATTCTCTATGCTTAGAAAGAAGAGAAGAATAATACCTGCAAAAAAAAACATTAGGAAGAACTCAAGCACAACACACATATATATACTCACAGAAGTCATGAGCTTACCACTCTCTTTGAACTTGCTTTAATTCCTCATCCACACTTTTGCCCATTTATTTTTACCACACTTTTAATTTAACTTTAACTACTTTAACCACACAATTCACTCACAACACTCTTTTATCTACTTTCCACACATACTGCTCATTTAAATTTTCTCTTTAACCTCCTTTAATTGCATCATCCAACCAGACCACTCCTTAAATTACTTAAATTCCACATCTTTTATGAACCATTCTTTAAATACATACACATATACACCACACATTATTTATCCACTTTTTTTTACCATTTTAATTTAATTACCCTAATTTCTTAATTAAATAATTCATTTTAATTTACGCTTACTTTAAGATTTTCATTAGTTAAATACCTTAGTATATATATTCACACACACAATGAAATTAACTAATTAAACCATAATTTAATTTTTAATAAATAAATGTTCAATTTATAGATTAACTTAATTAAATGTCCAATGTTTTAACCCTTAAAACATACTAAAACCCCTAAAATCCTTTTGAAACCCATTCATTAACCCATTGAAACCCTTTGGAAACCTAGCTTTAACCCTTTTTAAAACCCTAGCTTTAACCCTAGAATTAACATTCTGACATCAATACACATAAATTTAAGTAACCCTAGGGTTTCACACCCATGAACCAATATTTAAATGGCTCAAACACACAATAAATGAACAGTTTAGGTAAACCCTAATATGAACACATTTTCTTCTTCATCAATTGTACCTGTAAACACTTTAAAAATGATTAATTCCCAACAAATCAGCTGAACAACAGTGCTATAAAAAAGTTTTAGAATTCACCAATAAAATATTTTAATTTTCCTGGTCGTCAACTAGAAGGTGCAAATCCTCGGTGCGAAAGTAACGGTTGATGGATCAGTTCAACCGCTGGAATTACGGCGCACACCGGGTGCTTGGAGCAATCTCAGGTACACAAAAACTCAAGAAGTTTGTTCAGTAATGCATATACAAAATAACCCAACAGATATGCAAGAGCTCAGAACACATTCAATTCATTACTTATAATGACCTTTGCTAATCAAAATTGCATCCACAATTCTACGAATAAGTTGTATACTTCGGAGGCTTAGATGCATCAAATAGCTATGTATCAATCATGGTCTCAAACATGCACAGAATTGTGGAACGTACTCAACAAGCGATGGACATACAAAAAGAGTTAGGACTCATTATCCATCATTCATATGAACTCAATCAACAAAGATCCAAATGTATTTTCCCTATCATAAAATTTTGAAGGGCTTTTGCACCTTGCGCAAATACATTCATAGGATATGAATACTTATGCAATTACTATTTCTCGGTTCAGCAAAGCATTAAACTTCTTAGTGCAACTATGTAAGCAGCATACCAATCATATGCGAAGAGCAGCCATCTTAAACTCCAATGTTGATTTTTGTTTTATAATGCAAAGAGAATTGAGAATCAATATAGTGTTACATTTTCACTTTGATCACTATATGCCATATGCAAATATGGCACTACAACACATGAATAAGTCATACTGCAACTATAAATAATACATGTCTCCAGGAAAACCAATCCAAGCATAAGCGCATAACATGGAAGATCGATTTCCTCATTTGCAGGTTTTCTTCTTCTTGTAAATACCCATCCAATATGAAAGGCACAGACTCATATGTAAATTGGCAGCATATTTTATGTAATACATTAGCATGGCTCCACTACATCCAGGTACTATGTGTTTAAACTTTGGTATTAAAAGAGCAAAGGTAGACAGAACAGAAAACTATGAAGTTACATGGTGTGGAGCTTCACAGTTTAATTCCATTAGTTTCAATGATTTTCATTTGGGCGTTCCAACATTTCAAGATAACAAAGATAAAACCAAAGATACGAAACTTCATGCCTCAATAAGGACAATAATTATAGTTCTATGGTGAATTAATATGTTAATAATACCATACGAAGTTCAGAGAATATATTCCAAAGAACTGCATTCCAAAGTCGTTTTGATGAATGATGAGCCTGTCATTAAGATATTTTCATCCTCTGTTGATTTGTCATTAAGATATTTTCAATTGAAATATTTTAATTTTTAGTTAAAATTCTACATAGATTTCTGACTCTGTCTAGGTGACACTTCAGCGCTCTACAAGCAACAAATTATTCAGATTTGTACAAGAAACACGAGTAACTATAGCGAAGAAAAAGTCTCAGCACATATATATTAAAAAAAACATGTTTAAATAAAGAGTAAGAAAACTTCCTGTACCTTCCAGCTATGGTAACGCATCATCGAATAAATGAATGGTTGTATCACAACAATCATTTGATGTTAGCATAAATCAAAATCTGCGTGATGTTGTCATCTAAACCTACAACATGCAACTTTCTAGTTGACAAAATCTGCTACTCCAGCGCCCTGTGCAACATGTATCTACTTGTATTCAATGCGCAACAACTCGATGATCAATAGCATCCGCTCCCAGAATTAAACAAATGAAGAATGCATAAAGGAACTCATGGAACACTGAGAGAACTGAAACGGTGTCGGAGAGATTTCACTCTCCTCAAACAGATGATGAAGAAGTTCTAAATACATGAAGAGCAAATTCATTCATCTAATTGCCCATGGTCTTTCAAACCGTGATTTATTATGCGATATGATTTATTGGTCAAATCTCAAGGTTATGCAAAAAATATGTTATATATATTGTTCCTCCATCTTTTGAAACATATGTATGCATGTCCGAATCCGTGGAGCAAAAGTTATATTAATAGAAAATATAGTCAGTGCAATCGCAAGCTGTTGTTTTGTAAATAACTCTAACTATAGAGTTATAGAGTTTAGATTCTAAATTCTAGAGTGTTAGCACTCTATCTTTTAAGAGAGAAACACATCTAAAAAAGTAACGACAAATAGAGCAAACTATTTTGATACGCATTTTTTTTGGACAAAAGCTGGGAGGAGGGTGTTCTTATCAGAGCGCTAAAGGCATGCCCATGTTTTTTTTTTGAAAAATGAAAGGAGGAGAAAGCGCACATTGAGAAAAGCAAGGAATAACGAATGATCATCAGAGAGACAATTGATTTACATAGAAGCTATGATGGATGAAGAAGGGGGGTCAACTTTATGGAGAACATCGGACACACAACGCCTATCTGTTCGGAGGCCGAGTCACATTCTATGGCGGGTAGACTTGGCATGTGCATGAAGGTCAGAGGAGAAGGAGAGCGCTGCTACAGCGGTGAAGGAAAGGAGGTCACATTTGTTTCTGGCAATTCATAGAAGAAGAAGATCTGCTGGAGGAGCAAGACATTTGGAGGGAGGCGGCTTCATCTTTGAAGGAGGAGGGGAAGGATACGGATATGTGGGCTTGTTCAATCAACTTCTTTTGTTCGTCTTCCTCTATGCATCTTGACAGTACACCGTTGGATTCTTTATAATACACACTTCCATACTATAATGTGTAAGTTACGTGATTGTAGGATTTCCTTTTTACTCTCCTTATTAATTGAGTGTTGTGGTCCATGAGTGAATATTGGAATCAGCTTTTCTGCCCACTGCGGACATACTTCCACATTGAACAGATAAGTGTCTGGCAAATCATCAAGTACTCCGCTCGGTGATTCTCCATGTATTAACTTAGAGAGATGATCTGCCCTCATGTGGGTATTCCCTTTTTTCACAATTACTTCAAAATCGAACTCCATTAATAATAGGAACCATCTCACTAGTCTTCCCGTGTTGCAAGGCTTATTGACTAAGTACAATGAGGTTTGGTGATCTATGAAGAACTTGAACTTATTCCCTAATAGGTAGTGTCTAAATTTCTTAACCGCGTACACCATCCCTAATCCCTCTCGCTCTGTAGTTGTATAGTTTCTCTTGGCTTGATTCAGTTGTCTACTTGCATAGGCAATTGGATGGTCCAATTTTCCTTCGTCTGCTGGTTGAGTTAAGATGCATCCTATTGCATAATTGGATGTGTCTACATGAATATGAAAAGGCTTGTTCCAATTTGGTGTTTTCAAAATTGGAGCTATGCTAAGCTGCTTTTTTAGCTCATTAAATGCCTTCTCACATTCGTCAGTCCATGTGAATTGAGTCAACAATCCATACAAAGGTTTGGCAATTATAGCGTACATGTGGATAAATCGACGATAGTATCCACAATGACCCATAAATGCTTGCACTTCTTTTGCATTTTTTGGTCTAGGAAGTTCTAGAATTACTTTGATCTTGTCCTCATCTGTAGATATTCCGTTCCTAGATACGATACGTCCTAGGATTTTCCCTTGTCTTACCATGACAACGCACTTCTCAGGATTTAGGGAGACTCTATATTGTTTACATTTATCAAATATTTTCCTCAATTGAGGAATGTGTTCTTGCCTTTGATTTGAATATGTACATAGGTCGTCCACATATACTTCCATACTCTTCTTTAGAAATTCTTTGAAAACGTGACACATCAATCTTTGGAAAGTGGCAGGGGCATTAGTGAGCCCGAAAGGCATCACTCTGAAAGCATAGATCCCCCATTCAGTCGCGAATGCGATTTTATGTTGATCCTCAGTAGCAATAGCTACTTGGTTGTATCCAGAGAATCCATCCAAGAAGCTATAGACTTCTTTGCCTACCACTCTGTCCAAAAGGTGGTCGGTGATAGGTAATGGGTAACTATCATGAATCGTGGCTGCATTGACTTTCTTTAGATTAATGCACACTCTCAGTTTTCCGTTCTTTTTAGGTACAACAACTAATGGCGACACCCATTCAGTATGTTCTATCTCATAAATGAATCCAGCAGCTAATAGCTTATCTATTTCTTCTTTTATTTTTTCGGCATAAACCTCGTTATACGTGTAAGGGTGTTTCTTTGATGGTTTTGCCTCCGGTGTCATTGGTATTCTATGAGAGCAAATGGAGGGTTCCACACATTTCAGATCCTTATAGGTCCAAGAAAATACATCTCGATATTCTCGAATCAGTCTTATTAGTTCTTCTTCCTCCCCTGTTGACACATCCTTTCCTATGTAGGTACATCTTTCTTCTACGATTTTTTCCGTTTGTTCCTTTTTGTCATATGCCTCTAAATTGTCTTCTTCCTTATGTATGGGGTTCCATTGTAGTGGGGGTACATCTCTGTATGCAAAGGTATGCAAGTTTATCTTGGTAGTGTTTCCTTGATGTTGAAGGTATAATGAGTCTCGTCCCCAATCTTGCACTACCCTAACTTGTCTCATGAAAGGTCGTCCTAATATCATCTCATAATTATTTGCCTTTCCGAATTGACAGATAGCTAATGTATGCTCAAATTCCACTCCACAGGTGGTTAATTTGATCTTTTCTAATATTCCCAATGGTTTCTCGACGTGGCCATCTGCTAATTGGAGCTTCATGGGGGTTGGCCGTAGGGCTGGTTTTCCCCATTTCTCCCAAATCTCTTTGGTGGCAATACCTACTCCTACTCTTGTGTCTAGTATAGCCTTGGTCATGTATCCATTGTATGTGACAAGTAAACATGTGTTGCCCTCATCTCCTTTGCTGAATTCTCCAACCTTATCAATGGGGATCTGTACATTCGCTGGGTGTTTGTTCCCCTTGCTTTCCTTATCATTGTTCTCTTGCTCTAGCTCCAATTGTCCCGCTAATTGTTTCCATAATTGTGGTTTAACACGAAGTAATTCTTCCACAGTCAACTGGCATTGCACTTTGGTTTTTTTAAGTTCTGTCAGATTATGGGAGGTTTTATCAGAAGACTCCTTTTCTTTTCCTCTTACTGTGGGAGCACGAAAGATTATGGATTCTTTTTCATATTCTCCCATGTAATTTGGTAGGGTAGAAATGCTCTGGGCCTCCTCCCTATTTTAGTCTAGTCTAGAAACTTCTTCATATGTTTCTTCCATGTTTGGTGGTGGTTGATAATCTTCCACATCCAACTCCTCAAAAGGAGGTTTTGCAACTCCATCCTTTTTCCATTGATCCTCTCAAATCCTAGTCCACAATTCCTTTGGCCAATCAGCTTCTAAATCTAGGACTATGGACATAGGTTTATCCAGGATGTTCAGTAGCTCTTATGTATCATTCCCTTTTTTTGGATTCTAGTCCTTGGCTTTAGTACAATCATTGTATTGTTCTTCCGATATTCTTGTTTTGAGGAGGGCTGGGATAGTCTTCTCTAGGGTGGCCTGAGCTACCTCTATGGGTTTTCTACATATCGCTAGCCTCTCCTTTTCTAACTCCCCTTGTGGGTAAAGTTTTTCATGCTGCTCTACATTTGGTCCATTCTTGATTCTAGCTTGGTAAGCTTTCAACCACATGTCCAAATCATCTGGTCTTGGGTCTGCTAGAATTGATCCTGGCTTTTTTGGCTCTAGTGTATGTGGTGTAACAGGAATTTCTTCCTGAGTTTCGGGCTCTTTAGGTTTCCTTTTGCCTTTTGTGTCCTTCTTGTCTTCTTTGTTTTTATTTTTCATCCATTTTCCGTTAAGTTTCCCTCTCCTATCCTTCCACTTTTGGCTTTTCGTCATTTGGATACTCTCACGTGGGTCCTTTGAATCTTCCACTACTTGTATTTTGGGTTCTATGGTTTCACTCTTTTCTTGCTCAGGGTCTACTCGTTTTCTTTCTTGTCCTTTCATTTGAGCTCGTGTAATGGCCTTCAATGGCACTGTGTATTCCCTGTCACTTCCTAATGCTTCTATTACTTCAATCACGTTAATGGGTGCAGTGTCATGTGCCTTATTGGGATTTTTTGGGCAATCTCTAAAGAGATGTTCCGTTCCACAATCCTTGCAATACCCTTCCCACATCTTAGGGGGTGGTGGGTTGTATGGCCGAGTGCATTCTCTGATAAAGTGATCTCCTCCGCATCTATAACACGGTCCTCTTGGCACAGGAGGTCTAATGGTTGGTCTCACGGGTGCTAGTGCTTTGGGTGATGTGTACATTAGTGTTGCTAACTCTGGTCCATAGACTTTGTCATATCCCTCATATCCATAGTTCCCTCATATCCATAGTATTGCGGGTCATAAGCTTGCTCGTACTCAATCACACTAGCATCATAGGAATAATAATCTCCTTGCATCTGCTCATATCCTAGGTTTGTTGATTATGTACTGGTTATTGGTGATGTTGGCACTATGGCTCTTTCTAAGTTTTCCTCTGGTTGAGCATATTTGATAGGTACTACGTGTTGAGGAAGTGGCGGTTGTGGTTGTAACACTGGCTGAGGGTTTCCAAATTGTACTTGCTCATATGGTCTAGGTGCTCCTAGTGGTCTCGGATAGGGATTATACCTGGGAACCTCCCTTCCTGGTTCTCTAGGTGGGTATCCATATGGTCTATACTGAGGTTGATTTACAGGTCGTGTCTGCCTATTGAATGGACAATTGTCAGTAGCGTGATTGGTGTATTTTTGTTATATGTGACAATATAGGGTTGTTCCTTGATGTGTATGCCTATTGCAAGGGTAAGCTTGAGGCAAACCCATTCCTCCTCTTACACACATATGGGTGGGGTGGTCCCCTCCACAAAGATGCATCTCGTAACATGGGCATTCTCATTGGTGGATGCTGGTAGTTCCTCTGTCCATGGACTCCTAACTTCTTGGCTACCAACTCTGCTAACTCTTCTACATTACTATAGTTGGATGTTACTGTACTTCTAGTGTCTTTTGATTTCGTCGGACTGGGTGTATTTTTGAGATCATCTGCTAGGTTTTCCTCTAGGTCAATACACTCTTGAAGACATTCACTCAACATTTGTAGCCTCTTCACATAGACTAAAGTTCTCAGAGTTCCATTCGTCAGTCCGTCTAGGAATAATGATATCATTTTTTGCTGTGTGGGCATTTCTGCTACTGGGCATCTATCAACATATTGATTGAATCTTTGGGCAGCTATTTTCACAGTTTCATTTGGGTTCTGTTTAAAGCTATGGATTAAAGATGAAGAATTGTGTTTAATCCCTCTCTTAGTGAACTCCCCTATGAATTCTTGAAAGAATTGTTCAATATCTCGAAATTGGTTGGGATCTAGTGGTTGAAACCATGTCGAAGCCGTTCCTGTGAGAGTGAGTCCAAAGGACTCATACTGCACAAAGAAATCATCTACTTGTTTAGCTCTTAGAACTTGTTTAAATTTAGCTATGTGGTCATAAGGTTCTCCCATCTCATCATAATGGTTTCTCATACACTTAGCCACTTGAATCGGTCTTAATCTTCTTACGGGTTCTAGTTGTCTAGGCATTACAGGAATTGCTCGTCTATTTGGGGGTATTACAGGCTACACTGCTAGTGGCGGTCTTGGTCTCACTAGTGGCCGATGTTGGTTTCCTAATCCAGGGTGTGTTTGATTGTGTGCTTGCATTCCTGACATGGTAAATTGCACATGGGTTCGGTTTGGAACACTCTGATGGCTTGTCTGTCCTGACATTGTATGTTCTATCTCTTGTTGTGTCCCAAAGGGATTTTGAGAGGTGGTTGCCTTCTCTCGCTGAGGGAATATAGGCAACCCCATATACTTCAATCGAGCCCTATCTATGGCCTCAACAAGCCAAAACCTTCTTTGGTTCTTGTCTACGTATGTGACTCTAGACTCATCTTTAGGATCTTTTAATTCGTAGAAGGTCATTGGACTTTCCTCTTGTCCATGTGTAGGCGAGTCACTTTGTAACAATAGGTCTGATCCATGGATCAAGTAGACCTCTAACAGGTAATCATCTTGAGGTATCAAATCCCCTCTCAAGACTCAAGTTACTATTGATTTGCCTCTAGGAGTGGTTACCAACTCTTCACGGTCCGGTCTTCCTGAATTTCCTTGTTCTTCCAACCCTCCTCTCTCATTGATCAGATCTGGGTATTCTGTCACTACATAGATGTGACCCAAGTTATCCATGTACGCTCCTCCTTCATACTTGAGTGCTGGTCTGGGCACAATTGTGGAATCAGTGGAAGTTACCATCCTGGCTACTGATCTATTTAAGCCATCCAAGTAGATGGGAATCTCCTGGGAATTAGTGGACACATATTGCAGAGAGGTACGATATTCCCCTTCTACTATAGACATGAAGTTTCTCCTAGGAACAGAACCTTGCATGTCTTCTGAAGCCATTGGTTTCTCTTCCTCCGAGTCACTAGAGGTGTCAGAATAGACAGAGTAGTGATTGGCCTGAGTTGCACGTCCTACCGATGAAATAACACTTCTCCGGCTACTTAGCACCTTTCCTGATCTCAAGTTCATCCACCCTCCTGTGGCTATCTTGGGTCCTAACTATCCCCTAAGTAGCTCCTCAATTGCCTCAAATTTTGCCCTTAAAAAGACTCAAAATGTTTTGGGCGATACCACTCTACCGATACTGCACTAGGTGATACCACTTTTGCCACGATACGATACCACTGTTAACCACGATACGATACTTCTGTCGGTAACGATACGATACTTGGGACACTCAACGATACAATACTACTCTTTGTACGATACAATACCATTGCACTACATGATACAATACTAGATGATTTAGGCAATACGATACCACCTGAATGCACGATACGATACTGATGCACTTCACGATACGATACCGATGAAATTCATGATACGATACCACTATTTACCGCGATATGACACTATGACCATCGGGCGATACGATACTAGAATTCCTCATGATACGATACTAGGTACAAGTCATGAAGTTGTTTGAGTTCACAATAGACAGTTAGCAGTCCTATGGTATCATGGTGGCTTCAAATCCTTGAGCTACAATGGGCCTCTTGTATGGGCACTCTTCTCTAGAAGTCTTGGGGTATGTTTCCCCACTTCCTTTATGCCTAAGTTAGTTATACATTCTTTATCTAATGAGTTTTATGTGTGATCCTTGAATGTGTAGTAGGATAGCCTCGAGGATGTGTTCTAAATGACGTAAACCTAATGTTCATGGAGTCTAGGGTTGTGTGTGAATCCATTATTGTGGTAGGTATTCTATGATTAGGGATAGATGGTCCTGGATACATATAGATAAGGTCTCTTGTATTTTTTTTCTTAGGATTTTTTGTTGTTTTTTATATATAGATGTACCTATAAGAAATTATGAAACTAGGTATGTATAATAGCCAATTCAAAATGGTCAATAATTTGGTCTTGTAATGTGTATAAACCAAAACAAAAATCATTTTTAGTAAGTGAACATGTGGAATAACATAGATATGCATGATTATAGAAAAAATTTGATAACATTTTGGATGCATGAAAGTGTAAAATAGAACTCAAGTACTCTCAAGAACTAGACAATATACGAGTGCTTGTAAGCATAAATTACAGTTGTATATAACAAAATATAACACTCTGACATTAAGAATTAGAATACATTTTCCTCAAAATTTTATACCTAGAAAAAAACCTAGAAGAAACACTATTGCAGAGGGTTGATAGAAAAAGAAAGAAAGAAGTGGAGAGAAGAAGAGAAGATAGGTAGGCCTACAATTTTTTTGAAAATAGCTATTTTTTATTTTCATATGTTCCATCATGAAACATTGAAAATCCATGTGACTGCACTAGACGAGTCCTCTAGATGCATACTCCCTGAAAATTGTAACATATCCTTGTACAATAGTAGGATTTTAGAGATTTCTAGAGAAAGTGTTGGTCACATGTGAAAGTACCAAACTTAGGGCACTTGTATGTAAGTCACTTTGTGACTCATTTGTAGAGAATTTTTTCCATAATACAGAGACTAAATTTTGAATTTTGAGTTCCCTTCTTCTTGCTTGTGTATCTTCTAAGCTTGTATGTGTGTTTGAGGCATGGAATGTGTGCTTGGAGGTGTTGTTGTTGGGTGTGTGTAGAAGTGCGAGAGACACATGAAAAGCACACATAGGGAGCACAAATGTAGTAAGACACATGGAGAAGCTGGATGGCTAGAATATCTCTCTCTATTGACCACGATTAAAAAACTAAAATAAGATTTCAATAATATTTGTAAGTACAAAGTACCACCACATATGAGTGAATCATGTATGTGTTAACAAGGGGGAAAAACCTCTAACTAGCACTAGAGTAAAAAGTGACCATGTATAGAGAAAAGGGTCACATCAAAGCTACTCAAGGAACACATAAGTGTAACAAACCCCCTAGATCGAATGATGTGAACACATACAGGGAGCAATTCCAAGGAAAAATTAATAACCACTAGTGGACATGGGAACATCATAACAACCAACACAATCACTATTTGTAAAAGCATGCAAGCATGGCTCAATATCTCTACCATAAAAGAGACCTAAATTCAAAGTTCCTTTGATATATTTATCTAAACACACATTTCATTGCTTGTCAATGCTTTGTGTTAGGCCTATGCATGAATCGACTCAATTGGAAAACTACATATTGTTTATCTGGCCTTGTGTAGCATACATATATAAGACATCCCACAGCTTGTTGATAAAGAGAAGTGTCAAATGCATCATTGGAATCCTCAACTAAGAACCTCAATCCTATCTCAACTAGTGTAGAAATTGGCTTGCAGTCCTCAAAGTCGAAATGTTGAATTATTTTTTTCAACATACCTTGCTCGATGCATAACAATTCCCCCCTCAACAGATACAAACTGGATGCCAAGATAGTAGCTCAAAAGACCAAGATAAGTGAAATCAAATTATGCTACAAATCAGCCATAAGGATGTCAAGCTTTGCATCACATGACCCAATCAAGATTATGTCATCAACATAAAGAACAAGCACAATAAGATCAGCCCCATCTTTACATACATAGAGTGTGCTTTAAATTGGAGTACATGTGAAGCCAACAACAACCAAGTGCTTCTGGATTTTCTCATGCCATGCACGTGGAGCTTGCTTGAGATCGTACAAGGATTTATGCAACTGACAAACCATATGCTCTTGGCCTTTCGTGGCAAATCCAAGAGGTTTCTTCACATAAAACTCTTCTTGCAAATCACCATTCAAGAAAGGTGTTTTTATGTCCAACTCATATTATTTCTCACCTCATTGGGTAGCCTATGCAACCAGGGTATGAATGGTAGTCATGCGTGAAGTAGGTGCAAAAGTTTCCTCATAGTCAATTCCATATTGTTGCACATGTCCTTTGGCAACCAATCTATCTTTGTAGCAATAAATGCTACCATCTAACTTTCTCTTAATCTTTTAAACCCACTTTGTACCAATGGCATTTTTTTCCTTTTTTCAATTCACATAACTCCCAAGTACCATTCCTATGTATGGAATCCATTTTTGATTGCATAGAACTCATCCAATGTGGATCATCCCATGCATCTTCAAAAGTAAGTGGCTCTTCACTACATGTTGTTGCAATAAGGTAATAATCCAAAAAATTACTTGATGCATGGCAAGAGCTTGACCTTTTTCTACCAATTAAAAGTTCACTCAAATTTGTTGTTATGCAAAGTTTGTTTCAGCCAATTTTGCATATTTTGTGCACTCTTGATAGACAAACGTTCATTATGTAATACATAGTCAGCATGTATATCATCTGTGAGCTGAATTTCATGTTCATTTTCAGCCATATTTTGATGCAAATGTTCAGTGGCTAGAAATTTCCAGTAATTTCAACCATTTTTGGTTAAACTAATTTAGCAATGTTTGGCTAGAAATTCTCTACATTTTTAGCTCTATTTTGCTGGAATTTTTCAGCCCTTTGAGCCTTAGTTGCCTGACCTACATGGCCATAGTCAAGTGCACCACTTTGGAACAAAGGCATGAGTGTCTCAAAAACATCTTGTGAGCTAACCATTGGCTATTTTTTTGCTATTTTTTTAGCACTATAACCAATAAGTATACATTCCTTTGCTTTTTCATCAATTTTGTGATGTTGTTGTGATGACATAAGAGCTTATGCCAAACTACCAAACACATGCATATGAATAACCATAGGTTTATGTCCATTTCAATCCTCATAAGGAGTGATGACTCGCAATGCTTTTGTAGGGTAGCGATTCAACACATAGTTTGCACACATGACTGCTTCGATCCAAAACATGTCGGGAAGGTGCTTTCCTTTAACCATACATCATGCCATTTCAAAGAGTGTTCTATTTTTATGCTCCACAACACTGTTAGAAGTCAATGTATGTATTGGCCCATTTTATACAAGATATAGTGTATTCTTTACATACCTCCTTCAAAGAAAAGCACGTGGCAGCGTGGATATGCAAAAAGCCTCTCAAAAGGGCCAACTGGGTTCAAGTCCTGTTAACAGCGAACAACGAATTTTTTCTTTTCTTTTCCAAAAATAAACATGCAACGGTGACGAACTCTGATAGCTTTTGGAAATCATAAGTGATGGCTTTTGTTTTATTACGTGAAGTTTAGCTACAACGATCATAGCTTTTTAGAATGCTTTTGGAGGGCACTTCAAAGCTATAAAATAAGGACCAAGCTCATTGTTGTATCATCACTCTTCAAGCAATCCTCTCAAGGAGATCAAGGAGGAGTCTCACACACTTGGAGGAGGTGATCACTCCAGCTCTTGGTGTTCTAAAGCTTTGGGGGTGGAGATTTGGTGAAGGAGCATGTGTAAGTGTATATGTGTGTATGAGTATGTGCATGTGCATGTGTATATGTGTGTATATGTATGTGCATGTATATGTGTAACTCTATGTGTATATGTGTGTATGTGCATGTATATGTGTATATGTAGGTATGTGCATGTGTGTGTGCATGTGTATATGTGTGTGTACGTATGTGCATATATATGTGTATATATGTGTATAATGTATGTATATGCATGTGTATATGTATGAAACATGCATGTGTATGTGGATGCATTTCCATTTGCATCCATGTGCATGCATGTGAATGTGCATGCATGTGGATGTGCATATACATGTATTTTCATATATATTAATGTGTGTGTGTGTGTATATATATATATATATATATATATATATATATATATATATATATATATATATATATATATATATATATATATATATATATATGCAATAATACATGCATGTAAGTCTTTTTATGTGGTTGTTAGCCATACTTTTTGCTTGGTTAGCTTCCTGAATAAGTGCAATAAAGAGAGAGAGAGAGAGAGAGAATTCAAAGAGAGAAAGATGTAGAAAGAGAGAAACAGAGACAGAGGGAGACAATAAGAGAGAGCTTAGGCAAAACAACAATTCTACATATACTTGCTTCAGCTCGTAAGCGCATCGCAATTGTGAACGTTGGAGAGCTCTTTGATCAGATGCATGAAAATGCCGATCGAAGAGCCTCCAACGTTTTAATTTTTTTCCGTCAACAGACCGTCGTGTAAGCGATGCTACGCGTCCAGTTATCGTCGCATAAGCGACATGTTTTAGCGTCACTTATGCGACGCCAAAAAGCATCGCTTATGTGATGTAAACAAGCGTCGCTTATGCAATGCTTTTTAAGACCGTCATGTTAGCGATGCTCTATGCGAGCGTCGTAGACCTCATCGCGCCATAGGTCGCAAAAAACGTCGTTCCACTCGTCGTTTAATCGATGATCCATGCGTGACGCTTAGTACGACGCATTTTGCAATTTTATAACGACAAAATTGTGTCGCCTTAACCGTCGCTATACGCCCGTATTCCTTGTAGTGTATACACAAATGAAGGAATGTATTTGACTCAAAGAAGATACATTCAGGATCTTCTTCTCAAGTTCAAAATGGAGAACACTAAACCTACAGGTACACCTTTGGAGATGAATCATAAACTAAGTGTTTATGAAGGTGAGAAAATTGAGGACATTAAAGAGTATCAAAGCTTGGTAGGTAGCTTGATATATGCTACTCATACAAGGGCAGACATCTCATATAGTGTGGGAGTGCTTAGTCAGTTCATGCACTCATCGAGAAGACCACACATGGATGCATCTAAGAGAGTACTTAAGTATCTCAAAGGTACAATCAACGAAGGTATATTCTATCCTTACTCTTCAGATTTGGATATCAAAATCTACTGAGATGCAGATTGGGCAGAAGCTAAGGATGATAGAAAAAGTACATCTGGTTACTTAGCATTTGCAGGTTCAAAGCTAGTGTCATGGAGTTCCAAGAAGCAACCAACAGTTGCTTTATCCTCAACTGAAGCAGAGTAGAGAGACTTGACCATAGCAACTCAAGAGGCAATATGGTTAAAAGCATTGTATACAGATTTTGGACTTGTGAGTTCCAAACCTCACATATTTGGAGATAATGTAAGTTCCATGCATCTAACAACAAATCCTATTTTCCATGCCAGAACCAAGCACATAGAAGTCCATTACCACTTCATCAGGGAGAAGCTCATGGCAAAGGAGATTGACATTTCTTTTGTTCCTACTAAAAAGCAAGTAGAAGATATGATGATGAAGGCACTTGATGGAATAAAGCTTTGTAGATTCAAAGCTATGGCAGGTATTCAACCTATCAGAGAATGAAGACTCAAGCATACTTTAGCTTGAGGGGGAGTTGTTGGAACATCAAGCTTACACTATGCTTGACGTGGATTTGATCTACATCAAAGGCTATCGCATCGAAAGAATATCCATTGGAGAGTTTTTTTTCTTATGCTCATTTATTGTATTTTTTTGAGAGATTTTTTATTGTTCATTTACCATTGTAAAAGCCTTGAGCTTTACACATATAAAGGTAGAAAGATAGAGCCCAAATCCCACGAATTTGTGGTGGTTGAAGTTGCATTCAATCAAGCAATCAAATCACCTAAAAATAGATCAAACTAGATCTTCACTTTTCCTAGATTGTAGGGAAGTGAATTGATTCCCTCCAACAACCATTCCCACCTTCATTTGAATTCAAATTTCACTTGTAGAAGTTACGGGACACTCCTAGAGTCTATATAAAGACTTGAAATCACTTGTACATTACATGGAAGCAATGTACATACACTTGTGACCATCATTGTCTTGCTCCTTCAATTCTTTGCATCATCTTCTTCGCCAATAGTAATTTTGCAGAGGCTGCTGCTGTCTCTTCAGAGCTCCAAATTGAGTGCAAGATGGCTCATTGGAAAGGTTTAAGTGTATAGTTTATGCCTAAAAAGTTTCATAGCATTTGGTTCAGTAAATTGGGAGAAATCTGAGTTTTTTTGTCTTGGGGTCAATCTCTGCATATTCCTGAAAAATAGGAAGTACCACCGATGAATGTCTCATTCATTCCTATAGCATATTTTGCTTATTCCTTATAATTTTGTGCATTCTATATAATCAACCCTATGTCAATCACTCCCATAAAAGGATTGTTTCTAATTGTAATCACGCTGGTCGCTATGGGCATTTGAAGTTCATTGTCTCTTCCATAGATAGTAAGTTTTTTGAGCTAGTCGACCCACGAACCTATCTGTTTTGTATCGACTCATTCTCCTTGATGCTCCAAAGTACATAGTGTGTTTCTTTGCACTTATCACATGCTTATAAGGTCTATTTGAGTCTCCATAAGCTCAAGGGCTGGTCTTGTGCCGGTTGGCTTGACCAAACCTCGTCGCTTCGAAACGCACTTTTCTACCTTCTGCAAGCTTCTCCAAGTTCTTTCATTCACCACGACAAATAACATTCATCATGTATGCTTAGTGCTTTTCCATGAAAGAACCATATGTATACCTTTATGGGGGTGCCTTCTTCATTGTGGACCTCCTCTCTTGACTTTTGGGATATTGATTCTTGAGTCTATTGAGGTTTACAATTTGAGTATTTTTGTAAGTGAGTTTGAGAGATTAGATATAGGGGATAGTGCATGACTGGGTGAATATTTGAGTAAGCTATCTTCATGCATGCTCTCCAAGAAAATAGCAGGTGTCTGATCATATCCATCCTCGGGTCCAGTGTGGCCAACTTGAATAAATGAGGAGTTTCATCAAGAGTATGACTTAGCAATTGGTGTCAAATCCAACACCTATGTAATCGTGTGATAGCATGACGACAAAGAGTCCACACATGTGGATACGGGCACAGGTGGCAGAAGAAGCCAACGGGTGTATGCTCAAGCAAAGGGAGTTTCACTCCTCCCATTTCTCTCTTCTCCTCCTCTTTGGTGAATGAAGGAAGGAATGAGCACACTCTATACATCCAAAATTTTGGTTCTAAGAATATAAATATCCGTGCAAGCTTTTGAGAAAGAAGAAGTTAGTTTGCATTTCTTTCAAAGGAGGTAAAAGTTTGTTTTTGAGTTTTTTTTTCTTCAATTTGGGGGGAGAGTAAGCATCAAGGGAGCATGATTGACGGAAATAAGGACATATACATGTACTATGGTTGTGGACATGGGATGAGGGCATTGGGAACAGGTGAAATACCATTGGAGAGACACCTTCTTCAAGTCTCCAAAGTATTCCTTGCATGAAAAAATTGTTTTTCACCTTCCCACTTTGATATACCCATTTTCTCTAACCCATAGCTTCACGATCCCACATCCAATTGAAGTGATTTTTATCATGTTATGAAGGTACACCCCTAAGCCTTGTTAGCAACAAACAATGCTTGACTTGCAAAAGTTTTTCCCAACCAAAATGTTGGGTGTGTGTAGAAGTGTGAGAGACACACGAGAAACACACACAACATGCACAAATGCAACAAGACACACAAAGAAGGCGATGGCTCGAATAGCGCTCTCTATTAACGATGAACTAAACTGAAGTAAGAGCTGAATAGTATCCCTAAGTACAAACTACCACCACATATGAGTGAATCAAGTATGTGGTAACATGGGGAAAAAACCTCTAGCCAGCACTATAATAAAAAGTGCCCATGTATACGGAAAAGGTTCACATCAAAGCTACTCTAGGAACACATAAGTGTAACAAACCCCCTTGGAGGGAATGATGTGAACACATACAGGGAGTGACAGATCAGCCCCCACAAGGTAATAAGCCTAAAGCTTTGCGAAAAGCTTCAAACTTTTCCCATGGAAGAGCTTTGGTGAATATGTCTGCCACATTATCTTGTGTAGGCACATATACCAAATCAATATCTCCTGCATGAAGGGGAGCTTTGGTGAATATGTCTGCCACATTATCTTGTGTAGGCACATATACCAAATCAATATCTCCTGCATGAAGGTGCTCTCTCACATAGTGATAATGCACCTCAATATGTTTGTTCTGTGCATGAAACTAGGTTTCGTGCAACAACCAATGCACTCTGACTATTAGTGAGAATATGCGTAGCAACATAAATATCCATGCAAAGATCCATCAATAGGCGCCTCAACCATATCCACTCCACTGTAGCTGTGAAAAATGCCCTGTACTAAACTTCACAACTTGATGTCGCCACTGTAGATTGCTCTTACTCAACCAAGATATGCATGAGTCTCCAAGGAAAAAGCAAATACCACTAGTGGACACACAAGTATCATAACAACCAGCCCAATCACTATCTGTAAAAGCATGCAAGCATGGCAGAATATCTCTGCCATAAAAGAGACCTAAACTCAAAGTGCCTCTGAGATATCTAAACACATGTTTCATCGCTTGCCAATGCTTAGTGCCAAGGCTATGCATGAATCAACTCAACTGGGAAACTGCACATTGTATATCCGGCCTTGTGTTGCATGCATATATACGACATCCCACAGCTTGCTGATAAAGAGAAGTGTCAAATGCATCATTGGAATCCTCAACTAAGAACCTGAATCTTGTCTCAATTGGTGTGGAAACTGGCTTACAATCCTCAAAGTCAAAATGCTAAAGTAGTTTTTCAACAAACTTTTCTTGACGCATAACGATTCCCCCCTCAACAGATACAAAGTGGATGCCAAGATAGTAGCTCAAAAGACCAAGATAAGTGAAAGTATGCTGCAAATCAGCCATAAGAATGTCAAGTTTTGCATCACATGACCTAGTCAAGAGTATGTCATCGACGTAAATAACAAGCACTGTAAGATCAGCCCCATGTTTGCATACATAGAGTGTGCTTTCAATCAGACTACATGTGAAGCCAAGAGCAATCAAGTGCTTATGGATTTTTTTCATAGCATGCACGTGGAGCTTTCTTGAGACCATACAAGACTTTATGCAAGTGACAAACCATATGCTCTTTCCCCTTCATAGCAAATCCAGAAGGTTGCTTCACATAGACCTCTTCTTGCAAATCAACATTCAAGAAAGTTGTTTTTATGTCCAACTGATGCACTTTCCAACCTCGATGGGCAGCCAATGCAACCACGGTATGAATTGTAGTCATGCGTGAAGTAGGTGCAAAAGTTTCCTCATAGTCAATGCCATATTGATGCGCATATCCTTTGGCAACCAATCTAGCTTTGTCGTGATCAATGCTACCATTAGACTTTCTCCTAATCTTGTAAACCCACTTCGTACCAATGACATTTTTTCCTTTTGGCAATTCAGATAACTCCCAAGTACCATTCCTATGTATGGAATCCATTTCTAATTGCATAGCACTCATCCATTGTGGATCATCACATGCATCTTCAAAATCAAGTGGCTCTTCATTACATGTTGTTGCAATAAGAGAATAATCCACAAAATTACTTGATGCATCACGAGAGCTTGATCTTGTTCTACCAAGTAAAGGTGCAGTAAATTTGTTGTCCTGCAAGGTTTGTTTCAACCACTTTGGCATAGTTTGTGCACTCTTGATAGACATGCATTCATTATGTAATACATCATCAACATGTACATCATGCATGGGCTGAATTTCATGCTCCTTTTAGCCATATTTTGATGCAAATGTTTAGCCATATGTGGCAGGAAATTTCCAATAGTTTGACAATTTTTGGCTGAAAATTTTTAATCATGTTTGGCTAAAGATTCTCTGCATTTTCAGCCCTATTTGGCTGAAATTTTCCAACCCTTTGAGCCTCATTTGGTTGTTCTACATGGCCATAGTCAAGCACACCATTTTGGAACAAAGGCATGAGTATATCGAACACATCTTGTGAACTAACTGTTGGCTATTTTTTGCATTCAAGTAGAGGGAAAACTGAATTTTCAGCAAATGCCACATCTCGACTCACAATAATTGAGTTCATCAATGGATGGAAAAAAATGATATCCCTTACTTTCAGCACTATAACCAACAAATATACATTTCTTTGCCTTGTCATCAAGTTTGTGACGTTGTTGCGATGGCACAAGAGCATATGCCAAACAACCAAACACACACATATGACTAACCATAGGCTTATGTCCATTCCAAGCCTCATAGGAGTGATGACTCTCAATGCTTTTGTAGGGAAGCGATTCAGCACATAGTTTGCACACATGATTGCTTCCATCCAAAATGTATCAGGAAGCTGCTTTCCTTTAATCATACATCGTGTCATTTCAAGTAGAGTTTTATTTTTATGCTACGCAACACCATTTTTTGAGGTGTATATGGCACCATACATTGGTGTGAGATACCTCTTTCATGAAGGAAATCATTAAACTCATGTGACATGTATGAACCACCACGATCCGTGTGTAGAGTCAAAAGCTTTTGTGAAGAAAAATTTTCAGCCATAGCTAAAAATGATTTGAAGCAAGAAAATACCTCATTATTTGCTTTCATAGGATACACCCATGTATGGCGAGTAGCATAATCAATGAAGGTAACAAAATATACATACTTCCCAAAAGATGGAGTCTTGACGGGACCACATACATCACTATGAACAAGCTGCAATTTTATTGTAGTGTGTGTATGACTATCTTTTGGAAAAGAAGCATGATACATTTTTCCAAGAATGCAATCTTCACATGCATGCTTTTCAATGGATTCAAGTGTAGGCAAACCAATAATCATGTCCATCTTTGCAAGTAGAGCAAAGTATTGAAGTTCAAGTGACCAAAACAAGCATGGCAAAGCTCCATTTCAGCCATGGAAGAAGTATGAGCAACCAAGGCATTCGAGGAAGCCCTCTTGTATGTATCCATGTGATACAAACCATTACAAAATGTACCGAACATCACGATAACATCGCCATTGCTGAAATCATGAACCCTATGCTTATCATCAACAAAGTGTACATGAAGTCCAACTTTGGCAATCAACGGAATTGAAATTAAGTTCTTCTTTATACCGGGCACATACAATGCATTTTTCAAAAGAATCACACCTCCATTTGCAACCGTAAGCTCAATTTCTCCTACTCTAATGATATGATAAGAGGCATTGTTTGCACACACCACATATCCTCCTTTGGTGCATCTTTCAAAGAGGCAAAAAATATTTTGCATGAAGTTATGTGCTTTGAAGCACCACTATCAAAGAACCAATCCAAATCAACCTCACTCACAACCATACATTTAGAATGCAAAGATGCATCATAATGACATGTAACAACACATGCCAAAAATCTTGAGCCATGTTAGCTTCATCATTCTTTGCATTTATTGAATTTTTAGCAATAGACATGCCGGATTCCTTCTTCTTTTCATTGCATTTAGCAAGCTTTCTACACTCATCAATAGTATGACCAGCCTTTCGAAAATATTTGCATCTCTTCTTCTTTCACAAATCAGCATCATTAGAGGAATGAAAGGAAGAGGAAGGTTGAGGCTTTGGTTTTGATGAACCCAAAGCTAAACCATACTTGCTTTTCCCCTTTTCTGAGATAGCAAGTGCTTGCGTTCCCTCAATCAAACAGCTCCTATTCACTCTAGATTGCTCTTCTTGCAAAAGAAGAGACACAACCTCATCAAATGCATACATATTGAGATTCCCTTTTGCAACCAAACAAAGTGTAGTAGCAAAGCTTTGAAAAGATTTCGGTAATCCTTTCAAGAATGTAGAAATGAGTGATGCATTTGGAATAATCTCATCTATGTTTGCCAATTGCTCTTTCAAGTCCTTGATGCGTGCCACATACATATCCACCAACTCATTTTCAGCCATACATACATCCTCAAGTATGCAACACATGCTTCATTACGCATGGCATACAAAGAAGCAAGAGTGTCATGCTTGTCTTGATGTAGAACATGACCGAATGTGTGGAACTATATGAGGCTTCACAAAAAGCGCAATCAATGCATGAGCTTCAGCATCTTTTCCATCCCATCTAAGTTGCTCCTGTGTAGCTGGAGAAGGAGAAATCATTGTACTCAAAGAAAAAGCTCCATCTATGATAGTAGATTGTGAAGTAGAAGAACATTCTGGTCTTCGATCTACATCTTCCATTATGTTCCAAAATTGTTTTACAACAAGAACATGCTTCATCATGTAAGACCACATCGGATAATTGGTCCCATCAAGCTTATCTTCAGCTTGAAGCATGCCAAACAAGTCATTGATGCCCGCCATTTCACGAAAGAACAAGAATGTGACAAATAATTTTACTTTGAGAAAAGCTAAAATGAGTGCTGAAATTTACGCTCACAAATTGTCACTCTAATGACAATTTTGATTGCACGAATGGCTTTGAAATGGGGATAAAACATTAGTGCAACTGGTGGAATTGTTTCTTATCTACTAAAATTGATTGTTCTATGCTCCGAAGTCAATTTGCAGTATTAAAAGTGCACACACGCCATGATGTGAAAAACTAAAAGTTGAGGAGGAGCTAAACATGCTCTTATACCACTATTGGGTGTGTGTAGAAGTGCGAGAGACACACAAGAAGCACACACAAGGAGCACAAGTGCAGTAAGACACACGGAGAAGATGATGGCTGGAATAGCTCTCTCTATTAAGGATGAAGTGAACTGAAGTAAGAGCTCAATAATATCCCTAAGTAAAAAGTACCACCACATATGAGTGAACCAAGTATGTGGTAACATGGGGAAAAAACCTCTAGCTAGCACTAGAGTAAAAACTGCCCATGTATAGGGAAAAGGTTCACATCAAAGCTACTCAAGGAACACATAAGTGTAACACAAAATGCACATTTTTTTATATGTTCTTTAATAGAACATATAGTGGTCTAGTCAACCGCAGACGGTAAGTTCGATCGCATTTGCAGCATCTAAGAAGTCTATGTTTGTGCTCCCTATGTATTGTGTTTTTTTGTGTATTCTGTAGCCTATGTGCGAAGTACAATGTGCGGCACCTGGATCTCGGTTTTCTACTCTGATGATATCGTTGTGGAGCTCTCGAGAAGAAGAGTTTGTTGTGGAGCATCACCATCAAAATACTTCAGTGATATCATACCATTTTGACAAAAAGCTACATGAAAAGGAGGACCTCAATGATCAAGGAAGACAGAGGTTCCCGACACTTCTCGAGAGGTCACCCATCCTAGTTTGTTCCCCCCGGAGCCCGCTTAATCAACAAGCTCTCTTGCAACTAATCTAAACTCTTATGGTGTCTAAGAAGGAGAAAGAGTAAGGTTAACATTACCTTGAACATGTTTTGGTCCCTCAAAGCTTCATTCTTTACTTTCAAAGCCTACTTTGAAGCATTTTTTGGGTGATTTTTGGAGCCATTCTGGAGTACTTTTATGCATTGTTCTCTTTGCATAGTCCAAGAACATCAAGAAGAGTGTTCTTTGTACTTCTTTGATAACAACTATTCACCTTTTGGGCTGTCTTTTTTAGCCACACTCGTAAAACTATAAGTTTCTCAAAAGGTTTTTGCTTGTGGTGGGAGGGTCCACTGCAAATTTATGTAGGTTTTTGGAGCCTAAAGAACAGAGTTGACAGACACTTGCAAGTGTTGTTGGCTAGTGTTTGGGCTTTGAATTCAGACTTTAAGTGCCATTTTACTGCATATATTGAACACATACACACTATGTATGCTTCTATGGATATCACTTATGTACATCCATGTGGTCATTGATATAGCGGTTACGTTTTTTATCCATAAAGCCTTTGGTGTTGATAAAGAGGGTTGTGGTGAGGTTTCCTTATCTCGAAGACACCCGTGTTGGGGTCTTGTTAGACATTGGTCTATAAAGACCACTCCATGTGTGTGTGGGACAAGGGACCCAAGCTAGGGGGATAGCCTAAGGTATTCAATGGTAATGGCGATGAATGTTGCATGATGGCCACATGGCAGCATTAGACCATTCTAGATCATTGCTATTTTGAATACAACGAGATATAATGGATGGGAGGAGAGTGGCACACACATCATTCACTAGTCTTTGATTTTCAAGCTTAGAGAGAATTTTTAGGCTTCACAATTGGTATCCAAGCATTTTTCTTGGGTTTTTTGCATCAAAATTCTTCTTTGCTACCTCGAGGCATGTGCCAAGCAATCGTGTCATCACTCACCATCACATGAGGAGGAGCCGACGTGCAAAAGGAGCAAAATGAGGGAAGTAGACCCCCCCTGACAGTAGTCATAGCTCCCCCAAGGTAGCCCAAAATGGTGTTGCCCATGCAGTTGCCCAGAGGTTGACACTGTACCCGTGCTCAATTCAAGCTACCCAAAGAGAGGGAGAGAGAGAGATTGTTCACCTTCTCTTCTCATGAGATGAAGGTAATGAAGCACTATGAGCATATATGAAGTCATTTTTCATGTTCTTTGTTGATATGTGGGATAAAAGAACGTTATACACATGCTCTGTGCTGAAGAAGAGAGAAAATTTGAGCTCTTTGTGAACTCCATAGCCAAGGTTAGGCTAATCTAGCCTATTTGGACTACCTACCTCCACTCATTTGGCCATATCTTGCTCATGTCAACTCTGAATTGAGTGATTTTTCTTGCTATGGATTCCTTACTAAGAGTTCTTTGGGATGGAATGTTTTGCAACCTACTTTTTGGATCCATTTTCAAACCTATACAAAGCTTCAAACTTGGCTGTTTGACATCAAGGACCCCCATTCAAGCACTTCTTTGATGCAATTATCATCAAGAGACTCGTGGAGAAGCAAGAAGAGTGTGTGTGGATCATATCCAAAACTTGCACACACATGCACATCAACTTTGGACCTTAAGATAAGTTGTCTTGTCAATTTTGATGCATTCTTGCTCTCTTCATGCATCATGGTGCACATAGGACAAGCATTTTGCATGGCATACATGGTATATAATTAGTTAGAAGCTTCTTCAGCTTTGCACTTTGCATGAAAGTAGTGTTGTAGGTATAGGTAACACTTGTTTTTGTAGGTAAAACAAAGAAAACATGAACTTACAACGTTCTTATTGTTATACCTTGTCACAAGCAGGAGGAATATTGCAAGGGCATGTAGTGCCCTTTTGGTATCTTTGTATATATTGTGCGTGCTGGCATCATTTGTTTGGAGAAGTGCATGTAGTGCACTTGGTTTCACTTTTTTGATTTTTCTATCTTTATGCCATTATGCCACTGAAATTTTTAAAATTTAGCATGCATATGCATAAAAAGTAGGTAAAGCATACTAAAGGTTTCTTTTCTGTTATTTCTTTTATGCAAACGCTTGTGACTTGTCTATTTTTGCTACCACTTGGATAACTTAGGTGTACATACAGTGCAAAAACTTAAAAAAAAGAACATAAAAATCTTAAAACCATAAAAAGATACCTACACTATATCCTAGGATGGATTCACAACCCCCTTCACCAGTTAGGATAGATACACTCATGGGTGAGTGCACTTCAGACCCCATAGAGACCATGAGTGCTAGAATAGCATATTTAGAGAGTGCACTTCACAACATCTTGGAGCACGTGCGTGGCTCCAAGAAAAAGGAAGTGATGCCTGAGACCAAGTTGCCAGGGATGGAGGTAGATGCTCTAGGCGAGCATCAAGATCCAGAATTCCCTAGGGATAGCATACTAGTTAGAGAGGTATGATGGAAGCCTAAGGACCTTAAGTCGTCTACATATCATGCAATTGGTGCTAGGGCTATAGATGTTGTTGAGGGCTCAGCAAGTGGGAGCAATGCTTCCACTCATGCCATATCATGGATGATAGGCATAAAATTCCACAGGCCATGTATAACCTTATGGACGTTGCCCATAGGTGGTGGCATAAGATATAACAAGACAACAAAGAGCCCATGACTGTTTAAGTCTTGTTCTACAATAACTTTATACCGCTTGACAAGAGGTCTAGAGTGCTAGAAATCTGGTTCTTCATCAGCCAAAAGAACCAAACCGTTCAGGAGTACTCGAATACATATAGAGAGGTACTTTCTAAAGTACCTGATACTATTCATGAGTTTCTCGAGGTCCACAAGTTTGTCTTGGGATTGAGGGAAACTATTAGACCTTTGGTGAGGAAGGAGATATGTCACTCCTTGGCACAAGCCATGGAGATGGCCTTAATCTATGAGGATGGCCACAAGGGGCATAGGCTCCCAGGGTCAGAGCTCCTTATGGACTAAGATAAGTTGACCCTTCCCCACATCTATTCTTGGCTCAACCAATGCATAGCCTTCTAGAGAGGCTAAGCAGCTGCATATGATCAACATAGTTTTACGAGGGAAAAGGAAAGTATTTGCTATGGTTGAGAGGGCATATAATAAGTCTATTCTTACTCCCCAAAAAAAAGAGAAGGCAATGAAAGAGAGCTTATGCTATGGGTGTCTAGGGCAACACCTTTTCAAGGACTATCCTAAGAAAAAGAAAATAGCAGCCACCATAGTTATTAATACCACTCAGGTAGGGAGTGATGGAGATGAGGACTTTGGAGATTCCCTATCCCAAATATCGTCTCCCATAGTGGCCATGATGGTCACGAAGAAGGTTCGTATTGTGCCAAAAGTTGTGCTTTTGCGAGTGGCGCAGAAAGGATACCAATTACTAGACACTGAGCTCATTATCATGAGGGGAATCGTGGTAGGAGAGCATGTCAAGGTACTCTTTGACACTCGGTCGATGCATAATGTGATTAGTTCCCAACTAGTCAAGAAGCTACACTTAGAGACTGTGCAGTCAGACTATCCCTACATAGTAGAGTTAGTCGATGGGAAGGGAAATGAGACTTGGGATCTATGATTAGTTGGTTTGCCCATTGAGATCGAGTCTTATGAGGATAGATTGGATTTTGAGATACCTAGACTGACATGTTTTGATGCAATCCTAAGTAAGAAATGGCATGCCAGGAAACGACTACTCATTGACTCTGCTTCGCATGTGTACCAGTTTAAGCATGAGGGGAGGTGACTATTGATCCGTGGAGATCCAGATCTCCAAGAGACATGATTGGTAACTGCTACCAAGTTGCTCAAGATTGATTATAAGTATATTTATTTTCTTTATTTTGTGTATTCATCATGTATTATGATGGATTCATGCAATCATGGAAACTCTAGTTGGAATGCATAAGCACTTTTAGAGAAAGTAAGACCAGAATTCCAAGAATTATTCTTGAAAAAACCTTTAGGTCTACCTCCTTATGGGAACATTGAGCATAGAATTGAATTGGCACCAGGAGCGAGTATGATTGCTTGGCCACCATTTCAAATGAGTTTGCAAGAGGAGAATGAAGTTTGCAAGCTCCTAGACAAGTACCTACAAAAAGGGTTGATTAACCCAGCTACTTGCCCTTTGCAGCACCGGTTCTTCTTGTGAAGAAGAAAGATGGATCTTATAGGATGTGTGTCGACTATCGAGCACTCAATAAGATTACCATCAAGCACAGATATCCCATGCCTATAGATGATCTTTTAGATGCTCTAGGTGGAGCCATTGTATATAACAAAATAGATTTAAAGAGTGGCTACCATTAGATTAGGGTAAAAGTTCGGGATGTATATAAAATAGCTTTCAGGATCCATTTTGGGCATTATGAGTACTTAGTTATGCCATTTGGTTTGATTAATGCACCTCCTACTTTCATGATATTAATTAGTGATGTTCTATGACCGTTCATTGGAAAGTGTGTTGTGGATTTTGTTGATGATTTGCTAATGTATAGTAATTTTGTTCATGAACATGAAAGTCATTTGAGATTAGTATTAAATAAATTAAAAGAAAATTAGTTGTTTGTAAATCTAGATAAGACTTAGTTATTTCTTCTAGAGATAGAGTACTTAGGGCATGTGGTATCGATAGATGGGGTCCAGATGGATCCCAAGAAGGTCTCAATTATTCTAGCTTTGCCTATTCCTTAGGATGAGGGGCTGTTACGATCATTTCTAGGACTTTTTTATTTCTCTCGGAATATCATCTCTTCTTATTCATCGATAGCAGCACCTATGACGAACTTGCTTCAAGGCAAAGTGTCATTTGTATGGGAGAAAGAGCAAAAAGAAAGTTTTGATACTCTGAAACAAGCTATTTCAGAGGCCCCTATACTCAAAGTGGTAGATCTGCAAAAACCATTTCAGTTAGAGACAGATGCTAGTGGCATAGCCATAGGGGTAGTCTTGAGCCAAGATGGCAGGCCAATAGCTTTTGAAAGTAAGAAGTTGAGTAGTGCACAGCACAATTGGCCAGTGCATGAATAGGAGTTGTTTGTAGTGGTGCATGCTCTTAAAGTCTAGAGACACTATCTTTATGGTACAGACTTTAAGGTATACATAGATCACCATACACTCAGGTACTTTTGTAGTCAGTCATATCTTCGAGGCAGATAAGCTCGTTGGGTTGAGCTCATGCAGGAGTTTTACATGGAAATTGTGTATAGAAGAGGCAAAGAGAATGTCGTAGCTAATGCATTATCACGAATAGTGTATCAAATGAGGTTTACAGTTCTAGAAAGCTCATTGCTTCAAGAAATAAAGGAAGCACATGTGGACGATCCACATTTGTTACAGATTATTAGAACCATTAGTGATGACCCTATCATAGGAGACAAGGGAGTTCCAATTGTTTCTTCCCCTAGCACAGCAAACAAGTCACGTCTGTATTCCAATTTCTCAAAGGAGAATGGAATAGTCAAACGAAAAGGAAAGGTTTGCATACCACATTCTCGGGATTTGAGAAGAAAAGTCATGCATGATAACCAGGATGCTCCTTACACAGGGCATCCTAGTTTTGACAAGACAATACATCTTGTTAGAAGAACATTTTAGTGGCCTCGATTAGCCAGAGATGTCCACACTTATGTTCAACAATGCTTTATGTGTCAAGTCAACAAGACAGAAAGGGTAAAGACACTAATTCTTTTACATCCTTTATAGATTCCATATCATAACTAGGATAATGTATCCATGGACTTCATAGTGGGGTTACCACAGATCCAAAGGAAGCCGGATACTATCCTAGTTGTGGTAGATAGATTGAGCAAGTTGGCTCATTTCATACCCATGCAAGAGATGATAGAAGCTCCATAGGTAGCAGAGTTTTTTTATCCAGCATGTCTTCATATTGCATGGGTTATGGACATCCATAGTTTTAGAGAGGGATATCAAATTCACAGGACACTTCTAGAAGTTTGTATTTCACAATCATTGAAAATGAGTAGTGGCAATCATCCATAGAGAGATGGTCAGACCAAGAGGGTCAACCAGATTCTAGAGGACATGTTGAGGGGATATGTGTCTAAGAGGCAAACAAATTGGGATAGTTACTTGCCACTAGTAAAGTTTGCTTATAACAATAGACCTCATAAGGTGATAGGAATCTCTCCTTTTGAGATGAACTATCACATGAATCCCACTGGTCCCAGTACCATAAGAATGCCAAAGAAATGTCCTAGTGCTTCCGAGTTCTTAGCAAACCTCCAAGCAAATCTAGAAATAGCTAAAGCCAAGATGCAGCAAACAATTGATAGGGAAAAAGAGTATGCTGATAGGAAGAGATCTCCTAGAGTCCTTGAGGAAGGAGATAGAGTTTTTCTTCAAGTGCCAGCTAGATCTACTTCACTATCCACTGGGAAGTGTAGTAAACTTTCGCCAAGGTTTTTGTGGACCTTGGAAGATAGTTAAGAAGCTTCGTGATGTTGCATACCTATAAGAGCTTCCTCCTGATTGCATAGTACATCCGTTGTTTCATGTCATGAAACTTAGAAAGTATATTTCCAGGGAAGATAATCTAATATAGGGTATTTTTTCTTTGTAGGAAAGTGATAATACAGATCATTCTCCAGATATGATACTAGATTGGAGACAAAAGCGATTGAGAAACCATGTCATCTAGCAGTATCTATAGCCTAGAAAGGATTACCACTTACCGACACTCTACTTGGGAATCATAAGCTCTAGTTTGTAAGTACTTTCCCTCATTGATCATTGAGGACAATGATCTTTAGAAGGGGGAGAGAGTGTCATACATTGTTCTACAGAGACCACTCCATGTGTGTGTGGGACAAGGTCCAGGCATAGCCAAGGTCCCAAGCTCAGAGGATATCCTAAGGTATTCAATGGTAATGGGGATGAGTGTTGCATGATGGCCACATGGTGGCAATAGACCATTCTAGATCATTGCTATTTTGAACACAATGGGATATAATGGATGGGAGGAGAGTGGCACACACATCATTCACTAGTCTTTGATTTTCAAGCTTAGAGAGAAGTTTTAGGCTTCATAGGTCTCTTCGGTGATGCAAGTGGAAGACTTACCCAACCTTGCCATAGGAGATGTATGCTAGTTGTTCATAGGTGCTCGATAAGCCAAGTTGGATTCTTTTGGTTAACTGATTATATGTATTGGAGTCAATGATTGCCTATGCAGGTTTACATGTCAGTACTTGCAATTTTATGAGAATTTCATACTCATCATATGTTCATTTTACAGAGGAGAATCTGGCAAATTTTTTCCAAAATTTTTGTTTTTTCAACTATATATTGATCAATTTACTCCTTGATACACTTATTTGTGTGAGCACATATATTGTCACAAAATCCTATTGGTTGTTCATTATTGCTCATTAATCCATTTCTCTGGGGAGACTTTGTTTATTTTCCCTAGATCTTGGTCATCCTTTTTTGATCCTTTGTGCTGCTTGGACTCTTCTAGCTCCATTATCATTCTCGTTAGTTCTCGATCATCATGGCATCAAAGATCTCAAGCACATCTGGCAGATCAGCGTCTAGTGCCGGTGTTTCCAAAAGGAGCTATAACTTGCAAGGCAAAGACCATTTTGAGATCCAAAAATTTGATGGCACAAACTTTGCTCTATGGAAGAATCAGATTAAAGATGTGTTGATTCAGAGGAGGCAATGGAAGCCAGTAAGTGGAATCTCAAAGAAGCTTGCTAACATGGATGAAGATGAGTGTGATGAGTTGGATGGCTTGTATACCATTGGATTGCACCTAGTGTGGAAGACTCCAATGATTCCCCTCATTTTGCATGCATCTCGAGACAGATGAAGCGTTGACAAACACACGGAGCTCTGAAATTTCCTATCGCCCTGCTGCATAGTGTCATTTTCCTCTTAATCCCTCTCTAGAAATCCTCAATGAGTAGGACTCATGGTCCCTCACATGAGTGCCACTTGGCACTCAAGTGCATACTCTACTCTAAAAGGCTAAGAGGTGGTTCACACCTCTTACTAAGGACCATGAGCAATGCTCATGTTACATTTCCTTCCCCTTAACTCCATTTTTGTCCTCAAAAATGGTATTGGAAGTTCTGGCTGAAGGAGAGGAATAATAGGACACCACTCCCACTATATCCCCATGTATAACAATACATGGTCATATCTTCGTGTTGTTTCCCCATATCCTTCCCCTTAAAAAGACACTTGGGAAGGTAGTCTAAAGTTGGGAAACCGTCTCTGAAGGGTGCTAACCCGCTCCCATGTGGCACTATCTTCTGAACTATCTTTCCACTTTACTAGACACTCTTTATGTTAGTGACTTCTCGTCCGTTTCTCTCGAGTGCGTAGTATGCTCTCAGGCTCATGTGGAATAGATTGAACAGAAATAGGCTCTACTCTCACTATCTGGAATGAGGTTGTCAGATTCACCCAACCTTTTCTTAAGTCGGCTAACATGAAACACTGGATGGATTTGACTATTCTCTGGAAGTTGGAGCTGATAAGCCATCTTTCCTATTCTCTTAAGTATTTGGAAAGGTCCACAATACCTAGGAGATAATTTTGGACAAGGTCCCGTCTTCATGGTTTCAGATCTAGATGGAACTCTAAGATAGACTTGCTCTCCTACCTCAAAGTTGATGTCCCTCCTTTGAGGGTCAGCATAGGCTCTAGCTCTATCCTGAGCTCTCCTAATGCTGTCCTTAGCAAGCCTAAGCATATCATTCATCTCTTCCAAGAAGTCCTTTGCAGCTTGAACTTTTTCATTCTGCAAGCCTACTGCATAAGGAGCTCTTGGCTGAAACCCATACATAAGCATAAATGGACTATGCCCAATGGAAGAGTGCTTGGCACTATTATATGCAAAGTCTATACTATAGGTAAGTACTCTTCCCAATTAGTTTTCCTTTCATTCACATATGCTCGAAGCATATCCTCTAGGATTTGGTTAACCCTCTCTGTTTGCCCATCCGATTGTGGATGCTCGGCCGTACTCATGCTAAGTTTCGTATCCAACCTTTTGAAGACCACTCTCCAGAAGTGGCTAGTAAACTTCCTATCTCGATCAGAAACTATGTCCAAAGGAAGACCATATAACCGGTATAGGTTCTCTACAAAGAGTCTAGCCAACTCTGGTGTCTTCACTGTAGTACGTGTCAGAATAAACCTAGCCATTTTGGTTAACCTATCCAAAATTACCCAGATCAAGTCGTGCCCTCTCTATGTCTTAGGTAATCCGACTATAAAGTCCATGGAGATACTCTCCCACTTCCCATTAGGAATATCCAATGGGTGGAGTAGTCCTCCAATCCTCAACCTCTCAGCTTTGTTGACCTGGCATTTGCTGCACTTAAGCACATACTCTAGGATGTCCTTATGAAGTCCAGGCCAATAAAACTGCCTCTTAACAAGATCATAAGTCTTGTTAACTCTTAGTGTCCCGCACTAGGTGTGTCATGACACTCATACAAAATATGATGTCTCATCTCAAGATCTCTAGGGACACACACCTTACCTTTATATAACAGATATCCATCATGGACACTATAATTCTTCCACTTGAATCCTTCTTGAGTACCCGTCGATACTCCATCCTCACTAGAAACTCGTATAACATGATCCCCATTCTCTATGGCTTCCCAAATCTCAGAATATGCAGGATCAAGCCTACATTTCCCTCTAATGGACTCAAGTAGCTCACTAGTGATCTGATTAAAACTCAGTCCATTGAGCATAGGCATGCGGCTAAGTGAATCAGCCACTACATTAAACTTTCCCCTTCCTATACCTAAGCTCATAATCAAACTCCTGAAGGGTCTCTGCCCATCGGGCCTTACGACCTTTAAGGTCTGTTTGATTAGAGAGCCACTTAATGCTCTCTTGATCAAACACTATCGTAACTTTGGCACCATATAAATAATGATGCCACTTCTTCAAAGCATGGACAATTGCATACAACTCCTTCTCATAGACGGAGTAATTCTTCTGAGCCGATTCTAGTTTCTTACTCTCAAAAGCTATTGGTCAACCATCCTGTACTAAAACCGCTCCTATGGCAAAGTCACTCGTGTGAGTCTCAACCACAAATGGTTGTTGGGATCTGCTATATGCAAAAGCGAAGCTGTAGCAATTGCTACTTTCAATTTCTCCATACTTTGCTTCTATTCGTCTCCCCAATGAAAGGCTTTCCCTTTCCCTTTAAGCTGTTTTGTCATCGGGACAGCAATTTTGGCATAACTCTTAATGAATCTTCGGTAGAAACTTGATAAACCTAGGAAGATCTGCAGCTCTTCCAGGTTTCTTGGATGTGACCATTCCATAATAGTTTTTTATCAAGTTTCTTGGATGTGACCATTCCATAATAGAAACTTGATAAACCTAGGAAGATCTGCAGCTCTTCCAGGTTTCTTGGATGTGACCATTCTTGGGCATATAGTCTCTCAGGATTCATCTGGATTCCATCCTGAGAGACTATATGCCCAAGGTATCTAACCTCTGTCTTGAAAAATTCACACTTTGACTCCTTAGCAAAGAGTGAATTTTACCTTAGCACTTGAAATACCTTCCTCAAGTGTTCCAAGTGCTCGTCTTCTGATGCACTATAGATTAGAATGTCATCCAAAAAGTCGACCACAAAATGTCCTAGATAAGGCCATAAAACACTATTCATGAGCTTCATTGTAACTGATCAAATAGACCTTCCAATCTAGGCATTGGAAATCTATTTTTGATAGTTACCTTATTAAGTGCTCTATAGTCTATACATAATCTCATAGAGCCATCTTTCTTTTTGGCAAGGAGCATTGGTGATGCCCAAGGTGAGTTTCTAGGTTTAATGAAGCCCTTATCTAAATAATCCTGCAATTGCTTCTCAACCTCCTCATGCTGAGAAGCACTAAGCCTATAGGGTGGTCTAAAAATAGGGTTAGTGTTAGTAACAACCTCAATGGCATGGTCAATGTCCCCTCTCTGAGGTCCATATGAGGCTTGGCATGGTTGCAAGCCATCTATTGCTCATCTGCGTGTTTTTGGTTGTCTGGCATATGCATTAGTGCCTGAATAACATCACAGGAAATTGGATGATAAAGGAGTAAAATGTATTTTTGTTGGGTACAGCTCTAAAAGCAAAGGCTATCATCTATATAATCCACATAGTAAACGCATTTTGGTTAGCCATGATGTTGTTTTTGTGGAAGATGTTATTCAACATTTACTTTCATATACAAAGGAGACATCGGTTAGCTCCAAAGACAAAGGAGACATCGATTAGCTCCAAAGACATGTATAATACTTTGCTGCCTCTTTTTACAAGCGGAAAGTCTAGTGCTTGTCCTAATGAGGGAACTTCTCAGCCTTTACAGGTTTCATGTGATGATGCAGATCATTCTATTTCTGATGTAGATTTACATGATGTACTTATTGATGAGAGAGCTGATATTGAGGAGACAAAAACTATGCCAAAATGGCTAGTGTGGACTTTGCGTGACAACAAATTAGATGCACCTCTGTCATACCGTGCTCCTCTAGACTCTCATAGTGGATCTTTTGCATCAGATTGCTATGCTATGGCTGCCTCTAGTCTCTGTGATGAGACTGAGCCCATTGCCATTGGTACTAAGTGGGTATACAAGCTGAAGCATAAACCTGATGGAACAGTTGACATCTATAAGGCTAGGCTTGTTGCAAAGGGTTATGCGCAGGAAAGAGGCATTGATTTTGATGAAACCTTTGCTCCTACTTGCCGAATGACTACTATTCGTAGCATCTATGCACTTGCAACTCATCATGGTTGGAATGTACATCAGTTGGACATTAAAACAAAATTTCTTAATGGTGGCTTGCATGAAGAAAGTGTATGTTTTTCAACCTTGTGGCGTTGTGCAGAAAAGGCATGAAAACCAGGTGTGCAGATTTAAAGAAGGCCTTATATGGTTTAAAGCAAGCACCATGTGCTTGGTATGAAAAGATACATGCCTATCTTATTGCACATGGTTTTGAGAACAGTCCAACTGAAAGCACCTTATATGTTAGGCGTGCTAATGATGTGCTTCTAATCATTGTGGTGTATGTTGATGATATGATGCTCACTGGTCCTCATGAGAAGCATATTACTGATTTCAAGGCTGATTTACATGCCTCATTTGAGATGTCTGATTTGGGGCATTTGCATCATTATTTGGGCATTCAATTTATGCACATTGATGGTGGAATGAATTTGTGTCAAATGAAATATATTGACACATTATTGTAGTGTTTTGGCCTTAAAGTCTATAAACCTATTGCCACTCCTATGGACATTTACGATTGAGTCTTCATGATGCCGAAGATTCATTTGATGCTTTTCTCTATCAGCAGCCTGTTGGATGCTTGATCTACTTGTGCATTACTTGGCCAAATATTCAGTTTTCTATCTCACAAATGAGCAAGTTTATGCATTGCCCAGGTGTCAAGCATTGGCAGGAGGTTAAGCGCATCTTTTGCTACTTGAGTGGTACCCAGCTACTTGGGTTGTTTTATCCCAAGGGGGGATCACTACCGCCAGATTTGCATGCTTTTCCTGACTCTGACTGGGCTGGTTGCTATGACACTCATGTGTCCACTCATGTTTTTGCTTCATGCTTGCTAGCTCATGCATATCTTGGTTGAGCAAGAAGCAGCCTACTGTGGCCACTTCTAGTTGTGAGGCTGAGTATAGGGTAGCTTTCACAACAATTATTGAGTGTGTGTGCCTCAGATGCCTTATGGCTGATTTGGGTGTTGGTCAATCTTTTGCCACCACCATCTTCACTGACAATTAGAGCCCATTGGCAGTTGCGAGGAGCCCTGTGTTCCATGCTCACACTAAGCACATTGAGGTGCATTATCATTATGTCAGGGAGAGGTTCTCTGTTGGAGAGATCACCTTGATAGAATTTTCACAAAGGCTCTGCCTAGGGAGAAGTTTGAAGCTTTCCGCAAAGCTTTGGGCTTACTTCCTTTTGTGGATTGATTCCACATAGCTTGGCACTTCCTTATACATGAGTGTTAGCTCCTTGTTCACCGCATCACTCCCAAGGGGAATTTGTTGATATATTTAGGTAGTGATGTGTGTGAACACACTAGGACCATCGAGGCATTTTTTTCCCTCTTTAGAGGTTTTTTCCCCCGTCTTGTATATATGCATATTGTCCTAATGGGTTACTTATGTTTGTACATTCTAGTGGTAATACATTCAGTATTGTGTGTTGTGCTCCAAGCTTCTTCTTCTTCCTTGTGCTATTCATGTGCTTCCGCACACGTCTAACTCCAACAGTTACAAGGTGGTTTTCTATTCCCAATACTTTTGCATATCAAAGGGCAATATGGTTATTGCAAAAGGAAGCAAAGTTGGATCACTTTATCCCTTATTCGTATCACACAAAAAAAATTTGTTAGTTGTTACTAAACAACCTATGGCTTGTATTTAGCATGGTCATTTGGGCCATATATCACATAGTAGAAATTGACTTTTCAATTCAGCCTTTAGATCTCGTTCATACATGTGTGTGGTCCTATGCCCACAAGGTCATTAGGTGGTTCTCTTTACTTTTTCACTTTCATAGATGTTGCTACTAAAAAATTCTTGGTATATCCTATCAAAGCAAAGGATGAGGTATTCCCTACTTTTAGAAAATGGCTTGCTTCAGTTGAGACTAAAAAAGGAACTAAGCTTAAGGCTTTACATTCAGATAATGGGGGTGAGTATACCTCACATGAATTCAGCCTTTTCTATCAGTCTAGAGGAATTTGTAGAGAGTTTACAACTCCTTATAGCCTGATACAAAATGGTGTAGCTGAAAGGATGAATAGAACTATTTAGGGTAGAGTAATTTCTATGTTGCATCATGCAAACCTTTCACAAGGCTTTTGAGTAGAAGTAGTATTAACTATAGCTCATGTGATTAACCTTTCACTTAGTATTGCCAAAGGTTTGAAAGTGGTAGAACATTTATGGATAGGGAAGCCACCATATTATGATCATATTGGAGTTTTTGGGTGTGAAGCATATATTCATATACCCAAGAGCCTTAGACAAAAGCTAGACCATAAGTCAAAGAAATGCATTTTTCTTGGATATGGTCAAGAAGGCCAATTTGGATATCACTTATGGGATTTTGAAGCACGGTCAGTGATCAAAAGTAGTGATGTCATTTTCAATGAGTCTAAAATGCATAAACAACTCATTAAAGAGGTTGAAGTGAGAAGAGTTGTGTTTGAGGATACTAGTCCTCCAGTTAGCATGCATAAAAATGTTGCACATAGGGATGTTCAAGAGAATGCCCGATCGGATCAATCTGCAAATGTTCATGTTTAGCAACCATTGAGATATTTTGCACATGTCTCACATCTACCTAATAGATAAGTTCCAAGTTTGGATTTTGTTATGCGAACAGATGCTGGTGAGCCTTCTTGCTACAAAGAGGCTATGCAGACATAGGATCATGTCAATTGGGAGCATGCCATGAAGAGTGAGTTGGATTCTATTCACAAGAATGGTACTTGGGATTTAGTACCTTTGACAAAGGGCAGAAAAGATTTACCATGCAAATGGGTATATAAGCTAAAATTCACATCAGATAGTGCTTCTCTAAAGTATAAACCACGACTTGTTGCAAAGGGTTTTAAGCAAAAACATGGTGTTGATTTTGAGGAAATCTTCTCTCCAATGGTCAAGATGACTACCTTGCGAATGTTGCTTGAATTCTTTGCAATGGAGGACTTAGAACTAGTCTAGGTAGATGTGAAAACTGCTTTCTTGCATGGAGATCTTATATATGAGATATATATAGAATAACTAGAGGGTTATGTATTTCCTAGAGAAGAAAGTCTAGTTTGTAAGCTAAAGAAGAGCCTATATGAACTTAAACAAACCCCTAGACAATGGTACATGGTCACCTTGGCCATATTGTCCTTTCATGGGAGATTTTTATCATTAGTGTCCATGTGAAAGGCCAAATGGCCACCGAACACTTAACATATAGTGGTATGGTCAATCATAAATTGTAAGTTTGACCACATTTGTAACACCTAAGAAGTCTATGTTCATGCTCCCTTGTATTTTGATTTTTTTGTGTATTTTGTAGCCTCTATGTGGAGTACCGTGTACAGCACTTAGAACTTGGTTTTCTACTCAGAGGATATCATCGTGGAGCTCTTGAGAAGGAGAGTGCACTGTGGTGCATCACCATCAAAATACTTCACTAGGCATGCACTCTTGCACCTAGTGTGGCCTTGTGGCCTTCATTTGCAGGTGTTGGGCCGCTCATTCTTGATTGCCAAGGATTGGTGAGGACCAAAAGTTCTTCATTTTTGCTCAATTTTCATATTTTGGGCTATTGTCACACACTCTTGGCATCACTTTTGTTGCTATTTGGTGTTGAGATCCCTCTCGGGCCAATCAGACATTTCAAATTTTCATTTGAGCCTTGTGAGGATTGCAATCAGAGCCTCGATGCTTCTAAGATCGCTTCAAATTTTCTTTGGAATGCTTCAATTGTATAAGGGAAGTGCTATAGTGCTACTTTTTCTCTCTTTCTTGCTTATACAGTTTACTTTCATTGCTTTTAGACACTCTAGTTAGTAAACAGGGGGAATAAAACATGGATCCTAAGGTAAGCAGACTTTAGAGCATACTTCTCCACTAGAGAGAAACAACTAGAGGACCCAGACCATAGGATGGAAGAAGTAGAACAAGAGCAAGAAGTAGAGCAACAAGAAGAGGAGTACCCTTATGTAGAGCTCTATGATGAGCTTCTTACACACATGAAATTCATAGAGCTAAAGGAACAAAATCTTAGGTTAGAGAGAGACATTGGTAGCATGACTTCTCTCATTGAACAACTTAAGTCTCAGATGATCTCACTAGAGACCCATGTTACCTCTTTCCTAAAGAGAAATGCTTAATCTTCCTATAGTTGAGATGGCTAGGAAGGATGTTCTTTCCTAGCGAGCATTAAGGAGAGGGTTTTAGGGAAACTCCCCTCCAAAAAGACTTCAAGCCACCAATCTTTATGGGGGATGATCGTGATAGAAATAAGGATGTAGTCTACACTTTCTTGCAAAAGTGCAATGACTTGCATCAATTGAAGGGCACCCTACTTGAGTATCGTGTGCTAGAAGCGAGTCTCTCGCTTAGGCTTCATGCTTATAAGTGGTGGATGAATCTCAAGGGGGCAAATTCCATCCCAACGGATTGCACTAAGTTTGAAACTCTTTTCTTAAAAGAGTTTCTTCCTGAGAATGAGGAAGAGAGGAACTGGGATGAGTGGGATAGGATCACTTGAAGAGGTAGGCCTTTGTCAGTGTACATATCCCACTATAAGGAGATCATACTGAAACTTAAGGGTTTGGATGATTTTCAAAAGACTAGAGGGTTTGTCAGGGGCTTAGACAAAGCCATCAAGAGAGGGATAAGAAGGAATACACCTAAGACTTTTGAGAAGGCGATCAAGTATGCTTAGATTTATGAGGACCATGAATGTCCTCAATATACTCCTATGGAGACGGATCAAACCTCAAACCTCTTAGTACAACCAAGTTCAAGAAGAAAGTTTCAATGGGGAAAAACAAAATCTTTATCAAGAAACAGAGATCACAAGGGCCTAGGTTACCTACTGAGCAATATGAGAGGGTTGAGATAGAAAACTTGTGTTTTAGGTGTTTGTCTCCTATCCTTGCATAGTGGAACTATCCACTAAGGAAGAGGGAAGAAAAAAAGAAAGGGCCAGAGATTAGTACGGCCCTGATTGTTGATATATTTTGGCAATGATGTGTGTGAACACACTAGGACTGTCGAGGCACTTTTTTCCCTCTTTAGGAGGTTTTTCCCCCCTAACTTGTATATATGCCTATAAGCCTAACGGGTCATATATCTTTGTACATTCTCTTGGTAATACATTCAGTATTGTGTGTTGTGCTCCAAGCTTCTCCTTCTTCTTCCTTGTGTTGTCCGCATGCTTTTGCAAACCTCAAACTCCAACAATTGATATCAGATCAAGTCATCGCTTCATATAGGGCATAATCAACACCCCTCTAGTCATAGTCTCAAAATCCTATGAAAATTGGTGAGCATAATTAGGGTGATTAGGAGTTCAAAACATCTTCACTTTGTGGTGTCAAAATCGCAATCTAAGCTCGTTTTGGCCTCCAAAGGGCACTATCACATCCCCTATGCACGCAGTTTCATCTTTTTGTGCCAAACATATATACAAGTTTTGGTTCGCCAATATAAGCTACTCGAAGTCTACTATAGGTTTAGCAGAGCTCGACATGGTAGTTCTGTTCAACTTTTTGAGATATAGCCTTTTTTTGCATTAGGGTATTTTAGTCAGTGGCCATGGTTGAAAGAAGTGTAGTATTGTGTACGTTGGCTATTGAGGATAAGTTGGATGGTATCAATTACCCATTATGTGCATATATGATGCATCATGTATTGGTCACAAAAGGACTGTGGAATATTGTGCAAGGTGTTGAAAAACATCCTCCTACATCAACAAATACAGTTATTGAAGGTGGTGCAGATGGCATTGAAGATGATGTTCTTCAGGTTCTTGCTCGTGATATGGTTCTTGCTGCACCTATCATAGAGCGACTTTGTTGGGATGGCAGAGTTGTTCAGGCACATGCATTGATAGCATTGTCTATCAAACATGCCATTATTCCTCACATTCACTCTTGCAAAACAGCAAAGGATGCTTGGGATACACTTATCACTTTATATTAGGCAAGAAATGAGGCTCATTTTTCTTGCCTCCAAAAATAGTTTGAGAGTGAGCACATGAATGGAGATTCCATGGATAGTTTTTTGATAAAGATCAAAGATTTGAAGGAGCATTTGATTTTTGTTGATGAATTCTTGCCAAACAACTCACTTGTGCAAACTATTTCTAAATGGTCTTCCAGATTCATATCAGAGTTTTGCTTCTACTCTTCTATTGATGATGAAAGGAAATCCAAATGCCTTAAAAATTTGAGGAGTTACTCTCTATTCTATTGCAGGAAGGTCACTCTAGGAAGAATAGGTCCATTGTGTGTGTTGCATATCAAGCTTTCCTAGCTAGTCAAAAGGGCAAAGGTAAATGGAGCTCATCTACTACTAAGCAGAAATCTACTGATTATGCACAATCAAAGAAGGATGAAAAAGATGAGAAGAAAGCAGAAAAGCAAAAATTCTTTTGCAAATATTGTAAACGAAATGATCATGTCATAAAGATCTGTCCAAAATTGGCTACAAAAGAGGCAAAGAAAAAAGAGGTTGGAATGGTTGTTATAGAGGCCTATACACCCAAAATAGGGTCTACTAATCTTGTGCAGAATGATGAATGGGCATTTACTATTGTTTGCAGTTATGACCCGTCTTCTCATGAGTAGTGTATGTCTACAGTAGACTCAGATGTTTGGTACTTTGATAGTGGGGCAACCAAACATATTATCCTGCAACACAATTTCTTCACTTCACTTAAGATTGCCCCTACAAGGAATACTATCACATGTGCCAACAACTCCTCTTATCCTATCATGGGAGTTGGTAAGATCATTCTGATTACTGTTGATGGTAGTTCTTTTACATTATTAGATGCTTTGTTAGTGCCAAGGATCAAGAAAAATCTGTTATCAATTTCAGTATTAGCCAAGATCAGCTTGGTTGTGAAATTTATTGATGATAGATGTACAATTCATGATATTTCAAATGCACATGTCATTATTGCTTTTGACATTTTATGTTGTGCGCTGTATAAGCTCATAGATTATGAAAAATCTTTGAATGGTTCAGCATGTGTAGTTCAAGATTCTCAAGCTATGTCAGATGCAAAGCTTTGGCATGCACTATTTGACCATCTGATTTCTAGTTTTCTACACCTACAAAAATTTGGAATGGTGTCCTCTCTACCCAAACTTGAGGCACTTAGTTAAACATGTCTCTGAAGGCTGTATTTGGGCAAAATGCAACGTTTTTCCTTCCCAAAAGATGGTTTAGTACAAGCTACTAAAAAATTGCAACTTTTCCACAGTGATGTTTGTGGTCCTATGCAGACACCTTCTTTTGGGAGCTATCTTTACTTCATGAATTTCATTGGTGATTTTTCTAGGCATGCATGGGGTATACCCATTGAAAGCAAAGTCTGAAGTGTTTATGTGCTTCAAACAGTTTGTAGTTTTGGCTAAAAATCTATCAATGTGTAAAATCGGCACCCTCCATTCTGATCGGGGGGGGGGGGGATATATGTCCTCTGATTTTAATGTATTTCTAGTTGAATGTGGGATAAAACATCAGTGTATAGTGCCATATACACCTCAACAGAATGAAGTTGCTGAAAAGAAGAATAGGTCACTCATGGAAATGGCAAGGTGTATGGTCAAGAGTCAAGCTTTACCACATAGTTTTTGTCTTGATGTTGTTATGTGTGCAACATATGTACTTAACAGGTGTCCCACTAAAGCATTGCATTCTATCACTCCATATGAGGCTTGGCATGGTCAGAAGCCATTTGTTCAGCACCACATCAGAAAAGATGTGTCAAAAAATGAAGAACAAGAACTAATAGAGTTGATTCAATACTATAGGGATGTATTTGCTTGGACATACAAGGACTTAAAAGGAGTGGATCCCTCAATTTGTTCACACCATATTTCCATGACTCTTGATGCTAAACCTTCTAAACAACGACCACACACATATAATGATGTATATTCTACCAAAATCAAGGAAGAAATAGATAAATTACTAGCCGCATGGTTCATATATGAAATAGAACACACAGAGTGGGTCTCACCCTTGGTAGTTGTACCCAAGAAAAATGGTAAATTAAGGGTTTGCATTAACCTCAAAAAGGTTAACGCATCCACTATTCGAGATAGCTACCCCTTACCCATTATGGATCACCTCTTCGAGAGAGTGGCAGGTAAAGAATTATATAGCTTCCGTGATGGATTCTCTAGTTACAACCAAGTTGCAATTGCTCTCGAGGATCAACACAAAATTGCATTTGCCACGGAATGGGGAGTATATGCTTTTGGGTGATGCTGTTTGGCCTAACCAACACCCCTGTGACTTTCCAAAGATTAATGTGTCATCTTTTTAAGGAATTCCTTAGGAAAATCATGGAAGTATGCGTGGATGATTTGTGCACCCGAGTTGAGGAGAATTTTTGAAAAGTGCAGACAATATAGAGTATGCTTAAACCCAGAAAAATGTGTCTTCATGGTACGGCAAGGAAAAATTTTAGGACATATAGTGTCTAAGAATGGAATATCCATAGATGAAGACAAGATCAAAGTTATTCTAGAACTACCCCAACCTAAAAATCCAAAAGAAGTACAAGCATTTATGGGACATTGTGGATACTATCGTAGATTTATCCACATGTATGCCATAATTGCCCAACCTCTATATGGCTTATTGACTCAGTTCACTTGGATTGAAGATTGGGAGAAAGCATTCAATGAGTTGAAAAGCAGACTGAGTTCAGCACCCATTCCAAAAGTACCAAATTGAAACAAGCCATTTCACATCCATGTGGATGCTTCTAAATTTGCCATAGGATGCATCTTAGCATAGCCTGCAGATGAAGGGAAACTCAACCACCCCATAGCCTATGCTAGTAGATAGCTCAACCAAGCTGAATGTAATTACACCACCACTGAGCGAGAGGGATTAGGAATGGTTTACGTTGTAAAGAAATTCAGGCACTACTTATTGGCAAACAAATTCAAATTCTTTATTGATCACCATGCTCTGTTATACCTAGTCAATAAACCCTGTAACATTGGAAGACTAGTGAGATGGTTTTTGCTTTTAATGGAATTTGACTTTGAAGTAGTGGTCAAGAAAGTAAACATGCATGTAGAACCCCCAACTAGAGTCACGGATGATCTACTTAAACTTGGAAGTTTGCCCATAGTGGGCTGAAAAATTAATACCTATACTCACTCATGGACCTAGTCATAGAATTAACTCAGATAAGACCCGACAATTATGGAAGACTAGGAACCTTCACATTGTAGTAGAAAGCCTATATAATCAGGATTCTCATGGACTTCTTCTGAGGTGTGTAGATGAGGATGAACAAGAGACTTGATTAAGACACACCCACATAAATCCATGGAAGAAACATAGAAGTATAAGTGGTACATTACAAGAATTAAAAAGGTTAGGGGTGTATTGGCCAGAGATGCACAAAGATGTTCATTTGCACGTAACAAATTGTCCCACATGTCAAGAGGAAAGACCAGAGGAAAAATCTACGATATGCTATTCCACAATAACACCTAGATGGAGTTTACCTTTAGTGAAATTTTTAAAGACACATGAATACCCGAAAAGGGCAAACCTAGCAAGAAAATGGGCTTTAGAGGAGCAAATTAAAGATTATACCCTTACAAGAAAACAACTTTTTAAATGTGGACAGGATAATCAACTATGATTGTGCGTACATGAAGATGAATATGTCCATGTTTTGGAGATGGCCAATATCAGAGTCACAAGAGGTCATTTTTTGGCAAAAAAACCAGAAAAATGATTCTTTTGTCGGATTATGGTGGCCAACTTTGTACCAGGATGTGACAACGTATGTTCAGAGGTGTGATGCATGTCAAAGAACAAAATACACCATCCGAAGAGACAAAATGCCACTACGACCTATGACTAGTGCTAGAGCCGTCACTAAATGGGGTATAGATTTTGTTGGGCCAATTAGCCCACCTGCTTAAGATTCTCATGCTGAGTAGATAATAGTAGTAGCTACGGACTATTTGACCAAATGGGTGGAGGCAAAGGCCACAAAGAAGAATGATGCAAGAACCACTGTCAAGTTTCTCTTTGAAAACATATTTACAAGGTTCGGGCTACCCATTGAAATTGTGAGTGATAGAGGCACACACATCATTAACGAAGTAATAGAAACTTTGATGAATGAATTCCTAGTAATTCATAAGAAATCGGCCCCATATCACCCACAAGCCAATGGATAGGCAGAAAGTTCGAATAAGGTGTTATGTACCATTTTAACTAAGATTGTGAATTATAGACAATCTGATTGGGCTAAATAATTACATCATGCCTTATGGGCTTTTCGAGTTGCATACAAGACTGCTATTGGCACAACACCATTCAATCTAGTGTATGGGTAGAATGTAATCTTACCAATTGATTTCTTGGTTCCTACTCTTTCAGTAGCTAAGAAATATGAGTGGACTAGACACAAGTTATCCCAACAATTGGATCAAATTGAAAGATTGCATAAGACCATATTACAAGCAGTAGTAGGCATTTATGCAGCCAAAAGGCGACAAAAAGCATATTATGATGCCCATATTAAAGATAAGGGGATCAAAGAAGGTGATTTGGTCCTGGTATACACTTTAAAGCAACACACAAAAAAATTACAAAAGCGAGGACATGGATCGTTGGTGATCAACCATATTTCTACCAGTGGAGCAGTGAACCTAGCCACCCTAGACGGAGAAATTCTACCTAATTATATCAGTGGTTGTCGAGTGAAGAAATATTTAGAACTCTTGACGGATGAGATGATGAGTAGACTTATAAATGCAAGGAAGAGAAAGGAAGAGGACGATAGAATTAGAGAAGACGCTAGACTTGAAGTATTAGGATGCATACGAAAGCGAAAAGGATGGATAAGAGAGAGAGAGAGAGATGAAAGATATCAACAAGGAGAGGAGCCAATTTCCATAGCCAACTATAGGGCATCAGAAACCAAGACTATAGGACGACAAGTAAGACAAGCCTACCTAAATCTAGGAGTAGGAACTGAGGAATACCACTTAGTGGATGCATTGATTGATATCGAGGCAGCATTAAGTTGCATATGCTTTTATTTTGCATGGCAATTAAATGCATCACTTAATCCAACTAAGGCATATGCAATAGTAGCATAGCCACAGGAATAACTCATGAGTGAATGACTCTCCTCCCAACCATATGCCTCTATATATAGCTCTATCCAAGGTTCTACCTTCTTGGGCAGGTTGATTCTAATCATCCAAGTATCAGCCATGTAACTACATGTGTGACAAGTGTCCCAGTTAGCTAGAGTTAACTCACGTGGATGCTTCTAGAAGGTTCTAGAGCTCTTTGGGCAAAACACTCTCCCCATGTACCCCATGGGGGTTGAACCAAGACCTCCTCCTTCACACCCTTGAGACTTAACCACTAGGCTAAGTGGATCATTTGGTTACAAGAGTAAATGACCTTCTAGTAATTCTAAACTCGAGATCTTTGGTCACACATACGGATGACCAAACGGTGTCCGATTTCAAATCCGTCTGAACCAATCGGACCCTTAGATCATAGACTTACTTTATTACAACATATATGATGGGCATAGGAGGAAACACCATTGAATGTTTGGGGGAAGTCTTTCTATCCTTGCATTTGGGTAACAATTCAATGCAACAAAGGCTTCTAGTATGTGAGGATGAGGACCTGCTGGAAGAATAAGTGCTAGCTCAAGACTGGATATACGAATTCAAGTGACAATCCAGTTGGCCTTAGGGTACATATCCGCTAAGATTGGACAGAGAGAAGTCTTTAGCCTACTAGATGAGAAACATCTAAAGACGGTCAGCCAGAAGTTTAATGATAGCAAATATATGCATGCATGTGAATCTATACCAATGTCCAGCCCTAATCAACTAGCTTCTGACTCTGAAAAAAACCTACAAACCCCTAATCTTCTTACACAAGATACTCAACTAAGCCCTTCATCTCCATCTAGCCAATCGAAGGGAACAAGTAAGGTTCTTATTACTAGCGAGCGACTGGAAGTCCCACAACCAAAAACAGAATTGCCACCAATTCATCCATCGACGAGAAAAAGAATGCGGCAAATATGGATTCGCAAGGATCAGTTAGACAACTACAAAAAATCAAGTGAAAGATAAGCACAGGGGGTTTAATCGAAGGCGACAATGACCTAACGAACCAATCAAAGATGGGTCCACACAAATGGTGCAAGTGTGGATACCAAAAACATTGAGAGCAGCTCAACCTTCAAGGAACCAAATATAGATACCCAAGACAGCAATCAAGACCATCAGGAGCAACCACGAACTCTACTTGGAGATCACAGTCGATACAGGAAACCTTCTAGGAGACCAAGAACCCACATGAAGAAAATAACACCAGACGAACAAACAAGAGTTCCTACCATGCGACAATACAAGTGGAGAGTGAAAGTACAGAGAAACCAAATAACTCCAAAAAACACAAGGAGATTCTAGAAGGACCTTCAAAGCACCAAAGATAGGAAAATGTGGATTCCAAAGTCAAGAATGGCATTACCATTGATGAAGGCAGAAAATTCCTCTCACACTCATGTTGAGTCGAATGCACCTCGAGTATGCATAATAGGGTCACATTACAAGACCATGCATTCAACACAACAGCATCTCTGTATTACTAAGAGCGCACACTTCCCTCTGTGGGAATAGGAAACACCTTCTACTATAAAATAATAATAAGACAAATAAAATTACCTCGGCTATATCACTAATGTTTTCTATTTTCATTTCAGCTTAAGAAAATATTTTTTATAAAAAGATTAGGTACTATGTTCCTTGTACACTCTGTGAACAGGGACACAACACACGGAGTGAACGATCACAACACCAAAACAAATCACTTCTAAGTTGGGCACTAATCATTTGAATCATTCAAATGCAGATGGTTTCCTCTAACTCCGAAGCTATGCAAGAGGCATCCTTTGATTCTGAAGCCACTCATGATGCTAAAATACTAGAGTTTCCTCTAGAATCGGCCATTAAGGCTTGTGGACACTGGTTCCGAGATGATAACCCAGTGAGCAAACATTTATTCCTCAATGGAAGTAAAGACATTGAAAAAGCAACAGGTAATGTATGAAGCAGAGAAAGTATGAATAACAAACCGAAGCAAGATATTAGAAAATCAAATCAAAGTATATATGGATGAAGTGGACAACCTACATAACAAAGAATTAATGAGCTCTATTATGTTAAATCAACCCTATGAAATCACTAGCACAGAAAAAGAAGGAATACAGGAACTGCAAGCAAAGTTGTTAGAAATGGAAGATCAGTTAAAACAAGAGGAAAGGAAATAGGCCGAGTTAGAAGCAAAATATACAATGGACAACAAAACACTGGGACTCAAGTGGCAATAGGTAGTGCAAAGATACATAGAACAATGCATTCAAGATGCTAATCAAGTGCGAATCATTTGCGAAGCTAAGGCAATAGATGAAGACAAGCTCAAGGCTAGTAGAGTACAACATGAAGAGAAAGATCAAATCATAGTGGAGCTTAGGGCATAGTTAGAACATGCAAAGAACTTGGGGACACCAATAGTGCAACCATCCAAGATGGCTACTGACGAGGCTGAGGTACACCCTCTTTCTCCCCCAATCATTCATTCACCAATAAGGGAGTCGGCTATAGACGAATATGATGACCTCCCAATGCCATATACTACAGAACTAAGTCAGAAAGAAAAGGCACTACTGGTGTCCCGTCTCATAGAAAATTTTGAAAATGAGGTAGTGAAAGTCATGAAAGAGGCTCAGATTAAAAGCAAAGATTTGGATGAGATAATGAAGCCCTTCAACCTTCCTTATGGAATCATGAAAGAGCAGACCCGAAGATACATAAAAAAGACCATGGGGAAGGATCCAGATGTGCAGCTCAACTTCAAGGCAAACACTTTTAATTATACTCAATAGGAGTTCAAAGCCGTCGATCCCATTTGGAGAAGAAAATTTTTGGAGAAAAATCCAACATTATGGGTGCACTGGCAAGAGGCACCATATTTACTCCAAGTCAACCCAACTTTTTGTCCTATGCCACGTCGATGATATTGGCCAAAATTTGGGACTTGCAAAGTCAAGGTAAAATAAATAAACAGTGGCTCAATTTTCCTTTACTACCGAGCCCGCCACATAACTACCTCCCCACTAAAGAGTACATGGTGAGAACAATCAAATTTTGGTTATCTCGGTATGCCAAGGTCCCCGATCTCACTATCAAATTAACGAATAAAATACTTAGCATGATCCTAACAGTACTCAAAGCCTTCAAGATGCAAAATACACATTTTTGGACTTCATTGGCATTAATCAAGGAACAGATATATTAGTTTTTGACCTTTCTGTCATGCAAATCCGACTTATTGAAGACTCATGTTTTTTCCCAGCACTTATATGCAGACTTTCAAAGAAGCATTCTTCACAGGCTTCTTCGAGATAGACTCAAAAATATTCCTAAAGATGTCTACTAACCTAAACACACAATTGGTAGCATATGAATTAATTTTTTTTGTCGACCACAGACAAGCACCCCATGACAGAGTTAAATCAGAACAATGGAAACAATTAATGATATGTGAAGCACATTTGCTAAATGATACAGAGCAAAAGGTATACTTGATGTACTCTCATCGACTTCCAAATCCTCTTGTGGATAAAAGAGTTCAGGAGGGGGGACGTGTGGAAGGAGAAACACAAGAATCAAGTAAAAGAAGAAGAAGAAGAAAATAAAAAAGAAAAACTGCTCAATAAAAAGAACCACCCTCTACTCAAAGCCCCACAGGGGCACCTATCAGGCTTCACATGCATCAGGCTTTAACGAGAAACAGGGAGGACTTGAGCATAGCGAATAAGAAATAAAAGCTCAACCCATTTGGATGCTCAAGAACTCTATTTAGGACGCTGAACCCTAATGAAAGGTGACCAATAGCAAAGTCACCTTCGCTGTTGCATGTGTGCAGTGAGAAGAAATAAGCAAGCCTCATCAATGCAACAAGGTTGGAGGAGTGCAAACAAAGAAGTAAACAAGGTCCTTCCAACATCTGGAGGTTGAAGCATAGCAAAGAGTGACCAATATCAATGTCACTCTAGCCACTAGATGTGTGTAGTGGAAAGAAATGAACAGGCCAAAACCAATGCACCAGGTCCCGAGTTATGATCACTTCCTTGACTGCTGGTAAAACTATATCGTTACGACTTCCATAAGAGTTGGTAGTGGTCAACCATAAAGATGCTATCAATTAATACGGAACCAGATCGACTACAGGCACAGAGCTAGAGACAAGAAGCAAAGCCTATCAAGGGATGATAGAGACAAAGAGGGGGAGAGTGTTACAAAAAAAAGGGAGCACAAAAAAGGATCCCGAAAAATTTTCAAGTATCGGCATCATTTTTCTTCTTCGAATTTCTATGAAGACCTCATGAAGCCATGCAAATGCACTAGAGGAGTCCTCTAGATGCATAAATCTCAAACATTGTATCATAATCCTTGTAAAATAATAGGAATTTAGGCTTTCTTTAATAAAGTGTTGGTCTCTTATGTGAAAGGACCATTTTTAGGGCACATGTATATAAGTCATTTGGTGACACTTTGTAAAGACTTTTTGCCATTGTGAGTAAGGGAGAACTCAGATTTTCGAATTTGCCTCTTCTTCCTCCTGTATCTCCTTGCTTGTGAGCTTGCATGTGTGATTGTAGCTTGAATTAAGTGCATGGAAGTGTTGTCTACCCATTTCATTGTTTTTATGAAGTGTGTAATGTATGTGTGAAGCTTGAGGAGGTGTGTGGTGAAACTAGGTGAGTTGCACAATTCAGTTTTTTTCCCATAACTTGAAGTAGATTTGTCAGAATCAGCCAAGAGTAGAAGCATTGGATGCATCTCATTGAGAGCTTCAAATTGAACCCACTATTGACCATATTCCAAGTTTGGAGTTGAGAGAAAAGTCCATTTTTGTGCTTATTGTTGTTCCATGTATCACAACATCATTTCCACCTGTGTGAGTGATGAATGTGAGTGATAGCACTCATCTGCATGCAATGGCAGCTATAGCACTTCTTTGACCATTGTGTAAGTGCATGTCTTCATACACTTGGTTAGGTTCAAGATACTTTCTCGATTGATAATTTAACTGTGATAATCCCCACTATATGTACTTGCTGGTGATAAAGGAATGGTCTCTTTCATCACAAGTCCCTAAGTTGTCACTTAGGTACACACATGACTAAAGACATATTAGGCACTCGTGTTGGAGTAGGAATAGCCACTAAGGAAATTTGGGAAAAATGGGGAAACACAGCCTTAAGACTGACTAGGATGAAACTACAATTGGTAGATGGTCATATAGAGTGTCCCTTACGACTCCTATAAAATGTAATCTGAACTACATGCCGAGTAGAATTCGAGCGCTAATTTTTCTCTTTGGCTACTACTAATTCATTTGTTTTCTTTCTCATAAAAATCATGAAATGAAAAAAAAAAAATTTAGGGATAACATGATGATGATCAACTTAATGCAAGCTGAGGGGAGTCACTTGAAGGAAGACAATTCATGCATGATCACTATGAAACTCCTTTAAAATTTTCATCCTCTCATGTTAATCGACTTGATGGATTAAGTGTAGATGGCTTCAAAATATACAATAGGAATTCCTCAAGTGGATGAGTTTCCATCAGAGTGTGTAGTTAAGCAAGAGGTCATTGGTTCAGAGATGTCAACCTATCGATGAACACATCTTCTTGATCACAATGTACATCATGGATCGTGATCATCAATTTCCAATATTGAGTCAAGATTTTCACATAATCCATAATATGCCCATAACCATTGAAACTTGGACCAAAGTAGGGATTGCTACATATCTAAAACTTCCCATTTACAAACCAAATTTCCAGAGGTGCACAGAGGTAATGAATACAATGCAAAACTAATAATGAGCCTTTTATACTAGAAGCACAAGTCTCTGACTTGAACGGGAGGCTTAGAACAATTAGGTTCACTCATGAACTCATGGAAGATTCTTTGGATGGGTTAAAGATGGTGTGGTAGATTTGAAATATGAAAACCACGACACTTTTGTTCTCCTAAAATGCATAGTTACAGAGCTCCCTAGAAGATCATGGTTCAACTACTATCACAAGCAATAAATTAAGTAGGGAATCAGATCAATCTGACTCTATATGTTCAAGAAATATCATTTGCGGCCAAGAAACAGTGGGACATAAAGAAATTCTTGAATGGAAGTACCACATTGACAATCTTGATCTATCATGTTTTGAAAATTTGTGATCAATGGCGACCTATGCCCACAACATTCAAGATGGCCAAATATATGAAATCCGCTTTAGTTCCTAAAAAGAAAAGAGTCTTGATTTCAATCGATGAAGCAGGAACCACCTCTATGCCTAGAATGAGAGGATCCAAAAGAGCATGGGACTATGATGATGTGGCAACAACACCATCTTCCAAAGACCTCACACAATCCTCGCATCCTCTTTGGCTCAACCACCTTTGATCATTGAAGAAGAATTGGAAGAAGCCTTAATAACTACTCATGCATTCATGGAAGGTTAGGTTAAGTTGAATGTCCAAGGCCATCACTATAGACAAATTAGTGAAGCCAACGGTAAGCAACGGGCAAGAAAAAGACTTTTCAAGATGTCTCATTACCAAGATCTTGGATTGGAGAACTCAAGTTCTTACTCGGGTTCTAAAGACCAATATGATCAATCTATCTTGAATGTTGATCTACATACAGATGAGAATGATGATGGCAAATGGGATGAAATAACATGGTAGATGATCAGGAAGTTACTTGTCAACAACACGAGCCCGAAAAGAAGCTGAGGATGTAGAGGTACTCCATACACCAAGACCGTGCATGGATTTCACACTCAGAATCAACCCAACCACTAAATTTTAGATTAAGGAAGACGTGTCCTTAAACATTGTTAAAGATAAAGTCCATGTCAAAGAGGAACCAGCACAACAGGAAGAATGAGAAGAGCCAAGATTACCAATCAGGGTTATATCAAAGTCCTAAAAAAAAGATATTCAAATAATAGATAGCAATTGAGAGGTAACTCTTGAGCAAATAAAGAATCAAACTAATGTTCATCTTTAGATTCACCAACGATTCAATGAGACCGTACACACTGTCCAAGGGAAGCAAGTAGAAACTAGTGAACCACCCATCATACCAAAGACATGGTTAAATGTTGATGTTACCCAATTGAAACTAGTGGTCAAACATATGATATGAAATGCACTAGATACTCAACAAGAGTTAATCAAAGCCAACAAAGATTATGAACAAGCATTAAGCGAACAATTATTAGAGTAGCTTATGGAATCTCAAATGCAACTAGAACATGCAAAGCAAGAATTGTCTGAAGCTGATACTATCTAGAGAAAATATTTTTTTGGAAAAGAATCCAACTCTAAGAGTCCATTGGCAAGAAGCACCTTATCTATTACAGGTTAATCCATCTTATTGCCCAGTGCCTCAAAGAAGACCATGGCCCGAATTTCAGAAAGCACACTTGTTATAACTTATGGAATATGTTGAACAATGCATTGTTGGAGTGTAACATGGAATATGTTGGCCAATGCATTGTTGGATTGTAACATGGAATATATAACTTATGGAATATGTTGAACAATGCATTGTATGTCAGTGTGTCAAACGTCATCATGGTAAACCATTTGGATTATTAATGCCACTTCCTATTCCAAATGAACCATGGGAACAAATCTCTATGGATTTCATCACAGGTCTTCCATCACTTCATCACATAATGATATGATTTGGACAATAGTTGATAGGTTCAGTAAATATGCATATTTCATTCCATGTAGAAAAACTTTGACTGCACCTCAAGCTGCAAAATTATTCATTAAATGCATTTTTCCACATCATGGATTTCCTAAAGTAATGTTATCTGATCGTGATGTTAGATTTTGTAATCATTTTTGGGTTGCCTTATTTCAACATTTTGGTTCTAAAGTAGATTTTAGCTCTGCATTTCATCCTGAAAGTAATGGACAGAGTGAGGCTACAAATAGTACTATTCTTGATTTATTGCGTTGTTATTCTTTAGATAATCCTAATAACTGGGATGAAAAGTTGCCATTGCTTCAATTTGCTTACAATAACACTGCACACACCACTCTGGTCGTGCACCTTTTGAAATTGTTTTTGGTAAAAAGCTTCCCACTCCCATGTCCCTCACCCAAACTGACATTCCGATGGCTAATTCTATTGCTCAAGTTCATGTTTCTATACTTCATGATGTTCATGAGCACATTAGGAAAAGTCAAGAGCGATATACACGTAATATCAATACTAAACGATTAGCCAAAGAATTCAAGGAAAATGATTTTGTATGGTTGCGTATCATTAAAAGACGTCTCAAAAATATTTTGCAGCATCCTAAAATTAAACTTGCACCACGCTATTATGGACTGTTTCGCATTATAGAAAAAATTAATGATAATTCATTTAGATTAGATATTCCATCTCATTGGACTATACATAACACTTTTCATATTAGTTTACTTAACCATTTAAAGGAACTTTGCCACTTGCTCCACTTCTTGATGACCCTCCTTTAATTGAAGAACAATCTGAAATCTTAGTTCCTGAGAAAATCACTGATCATGATGTCACTACTACATGCATAGGTACTCAATATCATCGATATTTGGTTAAGTAAAAAAATCACTCTATTGAAGAATGTCAATGGATACATAAAACACAATTAACACCTCATTATGACCACTTAATTTTTGCATATCATACACAAACACATTAATGTAACAGCTCCATGAACATTTCCATGCATGTGTTTTTACATGGCACATGCCTATTTTTCTTATTCAGTGATGAAAAATGTGATTGGCCATCCATGTTTATTATTTTATCAACTGAGGTCAGTTGCTTTTTCAACTGAGGGGCATGTTATAACTTATGGAATATGTTGAACAATGCATTGTTTGAGTGTAACATGGAATATGTTGGCCAATGCATTGTTGGATTGTAACATGGAATATATAACTTATGGAATATGTTGAACAATGCATTGTTGGAGTGTAACATGGAATATGTTGGCCAATGCATTGTTGGATTGTAACATGGAATATGTTGAACAATGCATTGTTGGAATGTTAAATTATTATTGAACAATGCATTGTTAGAGTGTTAAATTATTGATGTATTAATGTGTTTTTGATGTTTCTGATATAGCAGCTGAAGGTTCGTGAGGAGAGTGCAAAGCGTGAAAGGGCGGATTGTTGATATATTTAGGTAGTGATGTGTATGAACACACTAGGACCGCCGGGGCACTTTTTTCCCTCTTTAGGAGGTTTTTTTCCCCAGCTTGTATATACGCCTATTGCCCTAATGGGCTACTTATATTTGTACATTTTCTGGTAATACATTCAGTATTGTGTGTTTGTGCTCCAAGCTTCTTCTTCTTCCTTGTGTTGTTCGCGTGCTTCCGCAGACGTCTAACTCCAACAATTGGTATCAGAGCAGGTCGTCGCTTCATCTAGGAGGGTGTTGAAAGACGTCCTATTACACTTGTAACGACTTCTCTCTCACTTTCTCTCTCCTCTCTTTTCTTCCCTTTATCTCTCTTCATCCTTCTCTACTCTCTTCTTTCACTCTCTTCTTTCACTCTCTTCTTTCACTCTCTTCTTTCACTCGCTTCTCTCTTCTCTCTTCTTTTTCTCTCATTTTCAAGATTGTGGTAAACGACATCTTTTTTCTAGCTCATCATGATCATTTTAGATGCTGATTGAATAACATGCAAGATTGTCTCATCCACAAGATGCTCAACAATGTATATAGAATCTCATCTCTACAAATACATAAGATAAAATCTCTCAAGTTCATAATTTAACAAACATGAGTTCTCAGGTTATGAGCTTTGTCTCTACATCTCATATGTTAGCATTGTATGTATGAAGTTTCAAAGAATATATGTTATATGTTAGCATTACATTTCAACAGAGTTTCAAAGAATATATTCATCTATTTCATTTGATTACAATGTCAATATCTCTTTTAAAACAAAGGGAATTCATCTAGGTCATTTTCTTGAGATGAAGAGAAAAAAAAAATTCTCTGCTTTTAATGAGGAGAAAGATTTTTTTCTCTGTTGTTAATGCCTTGAAATAAACAACATAGAAGCTCACTATTGGAGAGAGGAACTTATATAATTAAGTGTTGTAGGTGCTTACTTCAATAAACTTCAAGAAAAAGAAGCTATTCAATCAAGAAATGAGACTCGTGTGAGTTAAAGGAGGAGGTTGTTGTCCCTTTTGTTGAGTCAATGAATGGAAATGGAGGAAACATGGAATCTATTGTTAAGCAAGATCAATCTAAGAATAATGCTCCAAAAAAGCAAGCTCAAAGAAGGGTTAAGCAGATCCTTCAACATTAAAAAGGATTATAATGAGCTTGTGATCTTACTGATAATCTCTCACATGCTTTTAAACAAAAATTTCTTTGAGTAACCTACATACACTGATCAGCAACAAAATTTTCTTGAAAATAAAGTTTTGGAAAGACATTAAATTCTATGAAATGCTATTCTTCTATGAGACTCATTTTCTTCGATGACATAAAGTTTAAGAGCTTCTATCACTATCATATACAAACTATTCTTCCTCCATCATTCATTCTGTTTTATCAGACAAAAACCATAGTTTACTTGTTTGTAGATTCTCTTCATTCTGCAAAAGAAGTCGTGTAAGATGTTCCTTTACTGCTTTTCACAACCAAGAAGCAAGAGTTCGCAAGGTTGCAATCAAGGTTGCTTTACAAACATTTAAACAAACATGTCAATCCTAAATCAAGTTGGAATGAGTAAAAATAAAAGTTTAGTTTCCAAAGGAAGGGTCTTGAGTTCTAATCAAAATTTTGATGAAGATTTTTTATGACATTAATCAAGCAAGTATGAAACATTTCTTTCAGCACTTCAATAATATTTTAATCCATTCCTGAAAGTTGCAAGATGACATTTATTCATGATATTACTAAAATTGTACACACATAAGCCTAGACTTTCACGTCGGGTTCACAATGTGGAGGTTTTCTTGAGGTTAAGACTTGCTTATAAAGAGCCCTTGTGCAAAGTTTTCAAAATTTATGTAAATATCAAACATTAAATGATCAAAACCATTGAATCTGCAAGTTTTCAATCAAAAACAATGTAAATAGAAACACTTTGTGAAGTAGAAATGTTGGAAGATTTGTCAAATCATGTTTAATCATTCAAGGTTTCAATAAAATTCAATGTAAATGAGAATGGAATGAAATAAAAAGGATTACCTTGAATATTTCAATTCAAAACTCACAATCAAGGTTTTTATTGCATCTCCATTGTTGTTGAAATTCACCAAGTTTGTTGACGAAGATCATCACACCAACTTGAAATCATCATCTTCATGAACTCTCAAAACAATATCATTTATGCTCAAAGATGAAGTTTATATTTCTAATCAAAATGTGTAAGAATTACAAAGTTCAATGAATCAAAAGATCCATATGAGGTTTCTCACAAATAGTTTCTCAAGGTTAGCTCAAGGGTTTAGGCTCACACATTCTCAATTTTCTCTAAACAAAAACTCTCAAATCTAGAGAAGAAACTAAAAAATGAATGAACTTGTCCTTTCAAAGGAAAAATGACCCTTTGATCCATGCTTGATCTAAGTGAACCAATCAAACTCCTTTATTTTTCCTTTACAAACAAACACAAGTGTGTTTTCTATATGATCTTTTACATAAATTGTTGAGAGTCAAAAAGTATCCAAATTTGAATATTTTTGTTGCTCCTTGCTCCTCTTCTTCATCTCCATCATTTGACTATAGTTGGATCCTTTGAATTACCTTCATGGTCCTTCTTTTATTTTGAAAACTTCATCTCCTTCCTTTATCTTTTCTTTTCTTCACTTGATGTAGACCAATGTTTGAGCATCTTCAAGGTTGAGAACTCCATACCGTGCTTTAACTACCCCATCTTCATGACTTCATGAGGGTGCATGGCTGCAATCACTACCACAATGCCCATGAATCTAAAGGGCCACTTATCTATGTAAATTCTACACTTAATAATACATTGTCTTATGCTCCTAGATTTCTCCTTCTTCCTTGTGTTCTTTATGTGCATAAACTATCCCCAAGCTCCAATATTAATGGTTGCTTTTTATGAATTGTAGATGTCAAAAGAGGATGCACTCTTAGATCTCAAAAAGTTTAACAAACACATGGTTCAATAAGATTTGGTGGATGCATCTATGTACAAAGATATAAATATTGTACTACTTAAAAATTCTACCACCTTCATATGGTGTTATTATGACGATTGTTCATGTTAGGGGAGCATTAGACTATGCCCTCTGAGACTAGAATATACATAAGATTATTTTATGATTACAAGATAACACACATAGGGGAATACAATATAAGAATATGCAACTAACACAAGAACTCCTACAATCAAATAATCAACATAAATAGCCACAATCATGATGCCAACATCACTTTTCCTTGTGTATAATGAGTGATCTACACCACACATAAAAAATCCAATGGAGGTTTAATAATATGCAAAGCACGAGGGGCTTGTTTAAGCCCGTACAAGCCTTTTTCAACCTGTAGACATATTTTTTATGCTTTGAATCCTCATATCCTTTTGGTTGGTCCATGTATACTTCTTCCTACAACTCATCATGTAAGAAAGCTTTATTCATATGCATTTGATGCAAAATCGATCCTTTTGTTGTAGCCAATGCAACAAGTTCTCTAAAAGTATCCATTTCATCTATAAGGCTAAAAGTTTCCTCACAACCAATGCCATATGTCCGTGCATATCCTTTTGCTACCAATCATGATTTATACATGCTTACACTACCATCAACATTGTGTTTTATCTCATAAACCCACTTTTAGCCTATGGATTTCTTTCCTCGAGGCAATGGAACCAGTTTTCATGTTTCATTTCCATAAAGTGCAGCCATCTCCTCATACCTAGCTTTCTCCCAATTTTCATTTCCAATTGCATCTTCAAAACCATAAGGTTTAGCATCTTGTATTACCTTGTTCATGTAGGCACAATGATGATCCATGTAACTATCATATGTTAATTGCATTGAATTATGCATCCTCCCATATCTTCTTGGTCTTGAGTCACTTCTTCTTGTTGTATCATTTGCTTATGCCTTCCTTACTCCTAGAGTCTTCACAGAGGGAAATCCAAGTTCCTCATCAAGGATCTTTTCCAAACCGCTTGATTCTCCATTAATGTCTTCAAAAATTGTAGATGTTTTATTACCATCAAAAACCTTTTCCTTACCTTTTTTGAACATAGTCAATGAGTTTGATGGATTGAAATTTCCATGCATTCTTCCACTCCATGGGTTTGAGTTGGAAATATTGTTGGGTGACATATCAGGTCCACTAAGAACCTGAGATTATGCACTTGAGTTTTAGCATCTCCTTTATCATTTGAGTCAAGATTAAGTCCTTCTTTGGCATCTTCATAGAACCTTGACATTTCATCAAACACCATATCTCTGCTTACCTTCACTTGTCATGTGAGTGGGTAGTAATATTTAAATCCTTTTTGCTCAAGGGAATACCCAATGAAGATACATTTTTCTACTTTTGGACCAAATTTCATCATCAACTCATCTGGAACATGTACATATGTAATAGACCCAAATAATTTCATATGCAATAAGTTTGGATTTTTACCTATAAACTTCTCTTCATGTGTAGCTTGATGTACAACAGTAACAATGAGGCATATTTTTCTCAACCATCAAGGTTCTTGATATTTTTGCAATATGTCTATTTTTTCATTCAAGAATGCCATTCTATTCTGGTGTTTACCTACATGAAATATGCCTTTGAATTCCATGATTTTTAGAATGCTAATGATATCATTTGATATATATTCACCTCATCCATCTAGTCTCAATGTTTGAATATACCTTGTTGTCTACTTTTCCACCATAGCCTTGAAATTCTAGAAGTGAGTAAATACCTTACTCTTCTCTTTCATGAAGTATACCTATACTTTTCATGTATGATCATCAATGAAAATGACATAAAACCTGCAAGCTCCCATAGATGTGTTCTTTGCGAGAACCCAAACATCTATATGTACTCTTCTTGGCACATTCTCACTACCATGCTTTTCATACGAGAATGATGCCCTTGGTTTTTTATCGAATCGACATGCTCCAAATAGCTTCTGCATCTCTTAACAAGCTCCTTTGAGTACATCAACTTCAGCCTTTGCAAATTTGCATGTCCAATTCACTTATGCCAAATCTCTATGTGACCAATAACACCTCCAACTTTTGCAAACATGGCCGCATTTCACATTCAAGGTGAACATCCTATCCACTTTGTTCTCTTTGGTGATCAACCTTCCATTTTGTTTGTACTATTTTACATATAAACCATCAGCACTGAACGTGAATTGCAATCCTTGGTCAACCACTTGTCCACCAAAAACTAGTTTCTTTGTTGTAATGAGAACATGCAATACATCAGCAACATGTTTTACCTTCCCATACTCCATGGATAGTGTTATGTTTCCTATATGCTCGATAGGATGTGATGTATCATTGCCTATTTCAACAAATCTATGAACTAGAAATTTATGCAAACTACTAAACCATTATGCATGGCTATTCATGTGATTTGAAGCTCTTGAATCAACATACTAGACATTTCCATTTGATTTTGAAACATCCGTAGACATTGTATTCATCATGTGATGTTGGACCATTAATAGCTTCTCTTAATTGACACCTATGGATGCATAGTTTTTTTGTTGCTTTTTGTTGTTTTGATCCTTCAACCTACAATCATGTTCAAAGTGACTAGGTTTACCACAATTCTAGCATCCCTTATTGTCATTACCTGAATCATTTCTTTGGAAATTTTTGTGGCCTCTTTGGGTCCTCCTACCTCAAAATTGTCCTCTACCTCTTGCATTAGCCTATTTTTTACCTTGGTCCTAGTTGCTATTTCTTCTTTTGCTTCCAAAGCCTCTACCTCTTGCCATAATAGAATACCTTCTCAAGACTAGATTTTCCTTGTGATTTTGAGTCTTCACCAAGGTTCTTTTCTGCAATTATCTACATGGACACAATATGAGAAAAATTTGGAATATTCTCCTTGTTCTAAATAAAAGTTCTGAACTGCTTTATGCAACTCCTAAACCATAAAAGCACACTTCAACCTTATCATCATCATCATCTACATTGATGCCAATAGATGCAAGTGACTAACACATAGTTTTTATTTTTAAGGTGTAGTCACTTTCAACCTGCTCTTTTCCTCCAATGTATGCAGCTCATTCTTCAATTTATGTGCCTTTGTATTGGCCTCATACAATGTGACTAAATTGTTTGTGCCCAATCATGATACCTTGTATGCTAACAAATAATTGATACATTACCTTTTGTGCTTCTTGATTCCACTCTTCATATGATCTTAACTTGTATGTATTCTAGTTCCTAGCTAATAACTACAAAGGGTTTTCATTGTCTTCTTTAGTGTACTTCCAATAGCCTTTTTGGATCACAAAATTTATCATTCTAAATCTCCAAGCATGAAAGTTTTTCTTGTTCGACTTATCACTCATAAGTTGACTCATTCCATCAGCATTTACCATTTTTGGAGCAATTCACAATACTATAAAAAGAATAGAAGTTGTACCTCTACTTGAACACTATCACAGTGTGACTTGATATTTCAATCTCAAAAAAACATAGTTTTCGTGTATCAACAGTATGTACACGAAATTGCTTGGAATTCTAGATCTCGAATATTTGAGAGATTCCAAACACAACGCAAGTTACTTTTTAAACCTAATCTATTTTCTTTGTGAGTACCCCCTTGCGAGATCAAAATGGAGATCGAGATGGCTTCGAAAAAATTCGAGCAAAATGAGTGATCCTAAAGGGATAACTCATGAGATGATTTGATGCCTTCTATCTTCACACTAAATTTAATAGCAATATGATATTGTTTATGATGTGTTCATTCTTCATGTCTTCTCACGTACTCTTCATTGTTGGCCTTCTACACAAGCTCTCTACATCCACATTGGCTCCAATACCATGTTAAGAGAAAGGAGATAAGGAGGAGAGCTCTCACATGCTCTCACACATAAAGAGAGGAGCACACAGATATTGAGGAAAGGAAGAATGATCCTCATCTTCTTCTTCTATTAAATAAAAGGAATATACATAAATGACCTAATACAACAATACAACTAGTACAATATATAAAGAATACTACATAAACAAAACCCTTATGTCTGTGAATGAGTGAGTTGGCAAGAAACAAATGTTCCATAAATCTCGATTGATAAATGTTGACCAGATCTTGTAGACACATGTATGCAAAGATAGTATAGAAATGAAATCTCACAAAGGTATACACAGAATAGAGACACAGAGAGAGAGAGAGACAAGAGACTGAACACAAGATTGGGTACAATCTCCCCCCACATACTCTAATGGACAACGCTATCAAAGTACATGTATTTATAGGTATTTTTCACTACATCCTGAATAGAAGATGCGTGAGGGTGGCACTTCAAAAAGCATGCGTTTACAAAAAAATTGCTTTATTTACAAATCGTCCCTTTCTAAGTGATCTACTATTTTTACAAAACATTGCTTTCTAAGTGATCTACTATTTTTACAAGAAATATCTAAAATACTTTATTTTAAATATCTTCAAAAATATCTGAATACATCCACATGCTTTCACATCCTCATGATTCTTCACCTGCTAAATCAAAACACAATCACATCAAAAACCTCAAGACGTTAAAATCCATTTAGCATTCCATTATTCGATACAGTATAACATGCCTGCCAGTTGACAAGCAACTGACCTCAATTGATAAGAATAAGATAGATATGGATGGCTAGTCACATGTCCCATCACTAAACAATCATAAGCATCTTCCATGTGAAAACACACGCATGGAAATGGAAAATTGAAAGTTAATGTGACTACAAATGATATGCAAAAATCAAATGGTCCTAGTGTGGAGTTAATGATGTCTTACGAATGCATTTGAGATTCTTCAAGTGAATGATTTTTATATTTAACTAAATATCTATGATATTGCTTATCAGTGCATATAATAGTAACATCATAATCAAGTATTTTCTATGGAACTAAAATTTTAGCATCCTCTTCAAGTAAAGAAGAATCATCTAAAATAGGAATGAGTGATAAAGTTCCTTTAAAGGATTTCAATAAATCAATATGAAAAGAATTATGTATATTCCAATGAATAGGTGTGTCTAATCTAAAATCATTCTCATTTATTTTTTGAATAATATGGAAAGTTACGTAATAATATGGTGTAAGTTTAACCTTAGGATGTTGTGAAATATTTTTCAAACCTCTTTTTATTATTCGTAACCATACAAAGTCATTTTCATTAAATTTTTTAGCTACTCGTTTCTTATTAACATTATGCATGTAACATTCTTGACTCTTTTTAATGTGCTCATGTACCTCATCAAGTGTAGAAATATGATCTTGTGCAAAAGAATCAGCCATAGGTATATCACTTTGAGTAATAGGCATGGAAGTGGGAAGCTTTTTACCATACATAATTTCATATGGTGCATGTCGAGTAGTGGTATGTTGTGTTATTATATGAAAATTGTAGTAAAGGAATTTTCTCACCCCAATTACTTATTATATGCAAATTGTAGTAAAGGAATTTTCTCGTCCCAATTACTTGGATTATCTAAAGAATAACAACATAATAAATCTAAAATAGTACTATATGTAGCTTCACTTTGCCCATTACTTTCAGGATGAAATGCAAAGCTAAAGTCTATTTTGGAACCTAAATTTTGAAATAATGCAACCCAAAAGTGATTACAAAAACAAACATCTTGATCTGATAAAATAACTTTTGAAAAACCATAATGCGAAAAAATACATTTAATAAATAACTTAGCAGCTTGATGTGCAGAAAGAGTCTTTTTACAAGGAATGAAATACGCTTGTTTACTAAACCTATCAACAATCGTCCAAATCATATCATTATGAGATGAAGTTGTAGGAAGACCAGTAATAAAATCCATAGATATTTGTTCCCATGGTCCATTAGTATGGGAAGTGGCATTAATAATCCAAATGCTTTACCATGATATTGTTTCACACGTTGACACACAATGCAATGGGAAACATACTGTGCAATATCCTTTTCCATAATCGGCCAAAAGAAAAAAAAATTACACATAGAAATAGTACTTTGTATGCCCCTATGACCCATATACGGTGGTTCATGCATTTCCTTCATAATAAATTCTTTGAAAACTTGTGTGATGCATAACTTGTGCTAGAAATACAAGAATCCATTATGAAGTGTGTAGTGACCCTCATTAGATGGTGTAGAATTATTGAAAGTGATCCATGTTCCTGAAAAATACAAATCAGATGCATAAGTAGGAATCATGTCATGAAATGAATGAATATGAATAGCAAAAATATGATTGATTGAAACAATATTCATTTGTGGGGATGGGAAACGATTAAGGGCATGAGCTACAACATTAGCTTTGCCAAGTTGATATTGAATTAAAGGCTAAAAATTTTGTATGAATGAAGTCCATTCAATGTTTTCTTTGGAAATCAATGGTTGATTTAATAAATGCTTAATAGTCTATTGGTCTCCTTTGATTACAACTTCAGAACCCACAAGGTAGTGTTTCCAAATTTTAAAGCATGCACAACAACTAAGAGTTCCTTATCATATGTACTATAATTCTTTTTGGAAGCTTTAAGTCTCCTACTTTCAAATGCAATGGGATGATCATTATGCATTAATACAGCACCTATACCTAAACCATTAGCATCTATAACTACATGGAAAGTTTGTGCAAAATCTGGTAATTGCAAAATAGGTGCATGAGAAAGTGCATGTTTGAGTTTTTCAAAAGATTGTTGTTGTGCTTATCTCCATGCAAATTTTAACTTTTCTTCAATAATAATGTGAGTGGAAGTGCTAAATAAGAAAAACCTTTTACACACTTTCTATAAAAACTAGCTAACCCTAGAAAAGAGCGAATATCATTAATAGATTGAGGTACAGGCCATTCTTCAATTACTTTAATTTTCTTTGGATCTACATGAGCACCTTGACTAGAAACAATATGTCCTAAATACTCTAATTCTTTTTGGAAAAAAGAACTCTTTTCAAGATCGGCATCAAGTTTGTTTTTGCATAACAAATTAAAGACTGTTGCTAAATGATTTTCATGGTCATCATCATTCTCACTAGGGACAAGTATACCATCAAAGAAAACAAGAATAAAAGCTTGGTAATCAAGAAAAATGGTATTCATCATACGTGCAAATATAGCAGGTGCATTGGTGAGTCCAAAAGGCATTAAAAATGAATTCAAAGTGACTAGTTTGAGCTCTAAAGGTAGTCTTATAAATGTCATTTTGTGTCATTCATATCTTACGATAACCAACTTTAGATCAATTTTGCTAGAACCACATGCTCCATGAAGTCTATCTAGAAAATCATTTATACTAGGTTTCAGGGAGCACTAGATTGTGCTCTCTGACTACAATAGACAAGATTTTGGAAACACACTTATGATTATAAGAATATCCACACAAGGAAAATGATACAAGAATACATAACTGATAAAAGACGTCCCACAATCTGGAGCCGATAGGTATGGAAAATTCGACTAGAGATGATACAAGAGATCGCACAACCTGGGACCGTAGGTATGGAAGAAGATATCTCAGTTACAAGAATTAACTTTAGGGATATTAACTAGATACAAGAAATAACTAGAAAGAATCTTTTACTATGAGATTACAACAGGACAAGAAAGGATGTCCACGATACAAGACTAGACAAGACAAGAGCAAGACACAAGACTAGAACTTGAACTGGAACTTGAAAGTAATTACTTGGTGGTCACGACCCCTTGAGCTCCCAAGACTGGCATTGGCAAGACTGAGAATGAATGTGGCCAACCGCTCATATAGGATTTCCAAGGGCGGTTATAAGTTGATGATGTCATTGATGATATCATCAACTCGAAACAAGATCTTCAAGTGTCAGAATTCAGCAAATAGACAGTCAATTTTGGGGTTTTGGCATGTTCCAGATGCAATGGTAGCATTAGTTTCTCTGAAATCTTAACCAAACATGAGATATAGGAAATCCACATGGAATCTAAGGTTTAAGATGGTTTTCTTTGTGTCCATGATATCACCTCGCCCTCAAGCAACGAGTTCCATGAGGAGTGGCCATGTTCTCTAGCTTGGGTTTCATTGGATTCTTCTTATGGAATTCATGAACCTTGATTTTTGATCTATCAAGATTTTCTTTAAGTTCCATAATACAATCACTGATGTCATACGCTTTCCAATGAATAAGGCATTCCAATCTTCCTCCAGAGATCCTTGAATATAATACATGCACGACCTTGAATTCTTCATTATCCTCAATCCTGATAGGTGGTGAAGGACTCGGTCTCTCTTGAGCTTCCTTGAGTTCTTCATGTGATAGATCCTTTGAGCTTCTAGTGTAATGTTGTGGTGTTCCCAAGATCTTTGATGGAGAGTGTTGAGTAAGCACACCTCCTTGATTGAACATGATCTCCTCCTTATCCTTTACCTTCTTGATATCTTCATAACATGTATACTCCATATCATTTGTAATGAATTTTTGGGCTTCAAAGATTCTTGATTCAGATTCTTGGGGAATAGTGCCTTCATTATTCAAGCCTTCTGACCCTTGGACTTGGCTTTCTTTTAACAATTGGTTCTCACACTGAATTTCTTGATTGATAGCTTCATCTAAAGCATTTAACTCAGATGTAGAGGATAAACAACCCTTTATTTCATCTCTGAGACCACTTTGAAACTGATTAACTAAGTCCTCTTGATATGTGGATCCTTGAAATACAATTTTGAAGTCTGATGCGAATTCTCCAACTAAGTGATCACCTTGTTGTAACCTCCATTCAAAGTCTCAAAGTTTTTTATATATGCTCTCTAACTACAATAGACAAGATTTTGGAAACACACTTATGATTACAAGAATACCCACACAGGGAAAATGATACAAGAATACATAACTGATACACGTCCCATAACCCGAAACTGATAGGTATGGAAAATTGGACTAGAGATGATACAAGAGATCCCACAACCCGGGTCCGTAGATATGGAAGAAGATATCTCGATTACAAGAAGATTTAGGAAATATACTTTTGATTATAAGGACACCCACATAGGGAAAATGATACAAGAATACATAACTGATACAAGATGTCCCACAACCCGAAACCGATAGGTATGGAAAATTGGACTAGAGAAGATATAAGAGATCCCACAACCCGGGACCGTAGAAATGGAAGAAGATATCTCGATTACAAGACTTCCCTTCAAGGATATGAACTATATACAAGAAATGACTAGAAATGATCTCGTACTATGAGATTACAACATGACAAGAAGGGATGTCCACGATACAAGACTAGACAAGACTAGAGCAAGACACAAGACTAGAACTTGAAGTTGAACTTGAAAGTACTTACTTGGTGGTCACGACCCCTTGAGCTCCCAAGACTGGCATTGGCAAGACTAAGAATGAATGTGGCCAACCCCTCCTTATATAGGATTTCCAAGGGTAGTTACAAGTTGATGATTTCATTGATGATATCATCAACTCGAAACAAGACCTCGGGTGTGAATTCAGCAAATAGACAGTCGATCTTGGGATTTTAGCACGTTCCGGATGCAATGGTAGCATTAGTTTCTCTAAAATATTAACCAAACATGAGATATAGGAAATCCACATGGAATCTAAGGTTTAAGATGGTTTTCTTTGTGTCCATGACACTAGGAATAGGATATATGTTTTTAATTGTGATCTTATTGCACATCTTGTAAGTCTTTTTCTTCTTCTCTACTAAGAGAACAGGTGCTCCAAAGGGAGAAAAACTAGGCCTTATAAGTCCTTTGTGGAGTAGATCCTTAACTTGATTGGCTATTTCTTCTTTATGTAAAGATCCATGCCTATAAGGTGCTTTATGGGGAGGAGAACTTCTAGGAAATAAGTCTATACTATGGTCAAGAGATCCCCTAAAAGGTGCCAGTTTAGAAGGAAAATCAGCCATAAAGAAATCCAAATAGGAATCCATAAATGATTTATGTGCATTAGGAAGTGTATGTGTATAATCAAATATGTTATTGACAAAAACAATACATGAATTGTAGCCTTTCCTAAATGCACATTTTACTTGAGTATGATTAATTAATGGAAATGGTTGGAAGTCATGCAGTGGAGACAAACAAATATCTTGATTGTTGAACTTAAAACTCATTGTGTGTATATGACAATCAATGCATGGATTATAATGATGACGAAAAGGCATGCCAAGTATAACATCATAGGGCTGTAAAGGATCAATTTAGAATGTGTATTCATCTACATATGAACCTATACAAATCTGAATGTTATGCATTTCACTTGTAACATTATATATATTTCCTTGAAATGCGACCTTAAACTTTATACATAGAAGGAAGTGGCTCTAATTGGAGATCTTGCACTAGTGTATGAGAAATAAAATCATGAGAACTACCATTATCATGTAAAATATTAACAACTTTCCCATTAATATGCAAACTAAAGAATGAATAGAAATTTTGTTACCCAAGGTACTTAGATCTTTTTCCAATGCTTCTTCGGTCCAATCAGGTTGAGTGTCTTCATGAACCACCTCCATGTTGTGTACTTGAGCTCCGACAGGTTTCATATCGTTAGTTTGGAACCTACATTTAGCTTTAGTATGATCAAACTTACCAAAATGCTAGCAAGTGATATGGGCCCTCTTTTGTTGAGCATCCATCATCGTAGTTTGAAGGTTGGAGGTTTGGTAGGTTGTAAGGGACTTGTCTTGTGTACTAGTGAGAAATTGGATTGAGGAGGGTGCTAAAAAGTAGGACTCTAAAAAGTAGTGAAAGGATGCTTGAAAGGAAACTTGGGCTTGATTGATTGTTGTCATTGATGCTTTTGTTGTAAACGAATGGACTTGGTGATGGACTGAAACTCCAAAGAAATAGCTTCATAAAGGGTCGTGGAGGTAGTGTGTTGAGCTTGACTTGGATTCTCATCTACAAATTGTCTTCATACTTTTGTTGCAACGTATATCAAGCGAACGAATAAGTAGTAGTCATTGCCAAAAAAGTTTGGTGTAGGTAGACATAGTATCTCCATCTTTCCATCCAAAAGTTGTCCATGATCGAGGAGCATGTAAGTGGAACTGAGGAGGGAAGGACTCCTTGATCTTTTCTTGAAAGGAAATCCATGTGGTAGGGTGGTCGGTGCTATGTCCCAAAACATTCCATCATAACTGGACCTTACCCACCAAATAATTAGTAACAAATTTCACTTTTTCAGTTTTAGAATGTGATTCGTCAAAATAAAAGTCATCAAATTGGTATAGCCATGAAAGTACAAATTGGCCATCCTTTCGCACATCAAATCAAGAAAATTGGAAATTGTTTGCACCAATCTTGGAATGTGTACCTTCTTCTTGAGCAGTGATAATGGCCTTCACCACCCTAACTAGGTCTTACAGTGAGTGTTTTCACATCGTAGAGAAGACATGATACAAGATAACACATATAATCATGATACACATTGGGATTGAGCACAGACATGCATTGAAGCATTGCATCAAACTTATTATATACGCATAGTTTGGAATGTCCATGACACTCAAACTCTTTCAAATCCAAATTTAGACTAAATCATTACTACACTTGAGAAGAAGAAGATGAAATCAAATTGAAGGAATCATTCCTTGTGTCAAGAGGCTTTTATGGTACCTAAAACAAAGAAATGAAACCAAAGAGAAGGTTCAAACATTGTGTCAAAACAAATCATGATGGATCTGAATGTTTCAGAGTCCATCCATGTAAAATAGTTGGAGGTATGGATCACATAAGAATTTTTCCTACAAGTTTCAAGAAGAAAATGCAAATGTTGCAAGTGAAGGATCAAATTTAGTTGCACAAGTTAATAATGGTAAAGATGATGAATTTATTTATTACGTATTTGGGGTCCCTTATCTTCTTCATTAACTCCTATTTTCAGCCCAAATTTAGCCCACTTCTTGATGTCATTCATTGTATTTGACCTATAATTTGAGGATGGTTATACATGTGGTCTCTACAATAATTCATAATATTATTAACTCTAAGTTTATATGTGAAAAATATTAAATTAACTTTCTAAAAATAAGCACTACATGCAAAATATACCCTGATGATAGATTCTACCATAAGATTCATTTGTTCCCTTTCTCCATAAGTCATGTCTTCAAGATGTACACCAAATAAAAAGATTGTTATGCTAAAGGACAAGAGAAATAAAGTGTGAGGAACCAAGAAAGCTACTGGAAATTGTTGATATATTTAGGTAGTGATGTGTGTGAACACACTAGGACCGTCGGGGCACTTTTTTCCCTCTTTAGGAGGTTCCCTGCCCCCCCTTGTATATACGCCTATTGCCCTAATGGGCTACTTATCTTTGTACATTCTCTAGTAATACATTGAGTATTGTGTGTTGCGCTCCAAGCTTCTTCTTCTTCCTCGTGTTGTTTGCGTGCTTCCGTAGACATTTAACTCCAACAATTGGTATCAGGGCAGGTCGTCGCTTCATCTAGGGCATCGTCAACACTCCTCCGTTTGCAGTCTCAGAATCACACGAATTTTGGTGAGCATACTCAACGTGTTTTCGAGATCAAAACGTTTTCGCTCTATGGTGCCGAAATCACGATCCGAGCTCGTTTCGGCCTCCGAACGCACTATCGTAGCGCTTGTGTAGGCTATTTCATCTTTTTGTGCCAAAGGTATATACCAGTTTCTGTTTGCCAGTATAAGCGTCTCAAAGTCTGCTACAGATCTAGTAGAATTCCTCTAGGCAATTCTGTTCAACTTTTTTTAGATACAGTCAATTTTCTGCATCAAGGTATTTAGTCACTGGCCATGGCTAAAAGCAATGATGTATTTCGTATGTTGGTTGTTGAGGATAAGTTGGATGGTACCAACTACCCATTATGGGCTTATATGATGCGACATGTGTTGGTTGCAAAAGGACTATGGAACATTGTGCAGGGTGTCAAAAAATGTCCTATCACACCTACAACTGTTACAACTGCAAGTACTGAAGCTGATGCAGAAGGTATCGAAGATGATGGTATTCTGCATATTCCTGTTCGTGTTGCGGTTTCTATTGCATCTACTACAGAGCAGATTCATTGGGATAGCAAAGATGCCCAGGCACATGCATTGATAGCTTTGTCTGTCAAACGTGCCATTATTCCTCACATTCGCTATTGTAGAATAGCTAAGGATGCTTGGGATACACTTACCACATTGTACCAAGCTAGGAATGAGGCTCATGTTCCTTACATCCGAAAACAGTTGGAGAGTGAGCACATGAATGAAGGTGATTCTATGGATAGTTTCCTAACGAAGATCAAAGACTTGAAGGAACAGTTGATTTCTACTGATGAGGTTATACCAGATAGCTCACTTGTGCAGACCGTTCTAAATGGTCTTCGTGATCCATATCAGAGTTTTGCTTCTACTCTTCGGTTGATGATGAAAGGCAATCCAAATGCCTTATCATTTGAGGAGTTAGTCTCTGTTCTGTTGCAAGAAGATCAGCCCAGGCAGAACAGGTCCATTATGCGAGTTACAGATCAATCTTTCCTAGCTACTCAGAAGGGCAAAGGAAAATGGAGCTCTTCAACTAGTAAGCAAAAATCTGCTAATTCTGCACATTCGAAGAAGGAAGATAAAGATGAGAAGAAATCAGAAAAGCAGAAATTGTTTTGTAAGTACTGTAAAGGGAATGATCATATCATAAAGAACTGTCCAAAGCTGGTTGCTAAAGAGGCAAAGAAGAAAGAGGCTGGAATGGTTGTTGCAGAGGCCTCTACACCAAAAACAGAGTCTGCTAATCTTGTGCGGGAAGAAGAATGGGCATTTACTATTGTCTGTAGTTTTGACCCATCTTCTCATGAGCAGTGCATGTTTGCAGTAGACTCAGATGTTTGGTATTTTGACAGTGGGGCAACCAAACATATTACCTTGCAGCATAGTTTCTTCTCTTCACTCGATCCTGCCGCTACAGGGAATACTGTTACATGTGCTAAGAACTCCTCTTATCCTGTTATGGGAGTTGGTAAGATCATTTTGACTACTACTGATGGTATTTCTTTCACTTTGTCAGATGCTTTGTTTATGCCAGGGATCAAGAACAACTTGTTATCAATTTCTGCATTAGCCAAGATTGGCTTGGTTGTGAAATTTGTTGATGACAGGTGTACAGTTCATGATCTGTCAAATGGCGATGTGATTATTGCTTCTGGCATTTTATGTCGTGGGCTGTATAAGCTCGTAGACTATGAAAGATCTGTAAATGATTTGGCATGTGCAGTAAATGATTCTCAGGCTATGTCATATGCAAAGCTTTAGCATGCACGCTTTGATCATCTGAATTTTGCTAGTTTGCTACGCCTGCAGAAATCTAAAATGGTGTCCTCTTTGCCCAAACTTGAGGCACCTAGAAAACATGTTTGTGAAGGCTATATTTTAGACAAAATGCAGCGTTCGTCCTTTCCAAAAGATGGTTCAGTTTGGGCTACTCTGAAATTGCAGCTTGTACATAGTGATGTTTGTGGTCCTATGCAGACACCTTCTTTTGGGAATTATCTTTACTTCGTGACTTTCATCGATGATTTTTCCAGGCATGCATGGGTATATCCATTGAAGGAAAAGTGCAAAGTGTTCATGTGCTTCAAACACTTTCTGGTTTTGGCTGAAAATCTGTCAGCATGTAAAATGGGCACCCTTCATTCTGATCGAGGGGAGACTATATGTCTTCTGATTTTAATGCATTTCTGGTTGAATGTGGGATAAAACACTAGTGTACAGTGCCGTATACACTTCAACAGAATGGAGTTGCTAAACAAAAGAACAGGTCACTCATGGAGATGGCGAGGTGTATGGTCAAGAGTCAAGCTTTACCACATAGTTTCTGGCTTGAGGTTTTCATGTGTGCAGCATATGTACTGAACAGGTATCCCACTAAAGCGCTGCAGTCTATCACTCCATATGAGGCTTGGCATGATCGCAAGCCATCTGTTGCTCATCTGCGTGTTTTTGGTTGTTTGGCATATGCATTAGTGCCTGAACAACATCGCAGAAAATTGGATGATAAAGCAGTAAAATGTATTTTTGTTGGGTATAGTTCTGAAAGTAAAGGCTATCATCTATATCATCCACAAACTAAACGCATTCTGGTTAGCCGTGATGTTGTTTTGGTGGAAGATGCTATTCAGCCATTGCTTTCATGTACTAAGGAGACATTTGTTAGCTCCAAAGGCATGTATGATACTTTGTTGCCTCTTTTTACAGGTGGACAGTCTAGTGCTCGTCTCAATGAGGCAACTTCTCATCCTTTACAGGTTTCATGTGATGATGCAGATCATTCCATTTCTGATCCAGATTTACATGATGCACTAGTTGATGAGAGAGTTATATTGAGCAGGCAAAAACTATGCCAAAATGGTTGGTGCAAACTTTGCGTGATAGCAAATTAGATGCACCTCTATCATATCGTACTCGTTCAGGCTCTCATAGTGCCTCTTTTGCATCAGATTGCTATGCTATGGCTGCATCTAGTCTCTATGATGAGAATGAACCTGTTTTGTTTGATGAAGCACAAAATTCAGAAAATTGGATGGCTGCTATGCAATCTGAATATGATGCTATAATGAAGAATGGTACTTGGTCTTTATGTGACTTGTCTCCTGGCAAGAAGGCCATTGGCACCAAGTGGGTATACAAGTTGAAGCGTAAACCGGATGGTACAGTTGACAGGTATAAGGCTAGGCTTGTTGCAAAGGGTTATGCACAGGAAAGAGGCATTGATTTTGATCAGACTTTTGCACCTACATGCCGTATGACTACTATTCGGAGCATATGTGCACTTGCAGCTCATCATGGTTGGAATGTACATCAGTTGGACATTAAAACAGCATTTTTGAATGGTGACTTGCATGAAGAAGTGTATGTTTTTCAGCCCCGTGGCTTTGTGCAGAAAGGGCATGAAAAACCAGGTATGCAGGTTAAAGAAGGCATTATATGGTTTAAAGCAAGCACTACATGCTTGGTATGAGAAGATACATGCCTATCTGATTGCACATGTTTTGAGAACAGTCCAACTGAAAGCACCTTATATGTTAAGCGTGCTAATGATGTGCTTCTGATCATTGTTGTCTATGTTGACGACATGCTGCTCACTGGTCCTATTGAGAAGCATATTGCTGATTTTAAGGCTGATTTACATGCCTCATTTGAGATGTCTGATTTGGGGCATTTGCATCACTATTTGGGCATTCAGTTTATGCAAGTTGATGGTGGAATGGCTTTGTGTCAAACGAAATATATTGACACATTATTGTAGCATTTTGGCCTTGAAGACTGTAAGCCTATTGTCGCTCCTATGGAGACAGGTTTACGATTGAGTCTTTCCTGATGCTGGAGATTCATTTGATGTTGTTCTCTATCAGCAAGTTGTTGGATGCTTGATTTACTTATGCATTACTCGACCAGATATTCAATTTGTTGTCTCACAGATGAGCAGGTTTATGCATTGCCCAGGAGTCAAGCATTGGCAGACAGTTAAGCGCATCTTTCGCTATTTGAGTGGTACTCGGCTACTACTGCTAGATTTGCATGCTTTTTTTTACTCTGATTGGGTTGGTTGCTATGACACTCATGTCTGCACTAGTGGCTTTTGCTTCATGCTTGGTAGCTCATGTATATCTTGGTTGAGCAAGAAGCAGCCTACTATGGCCACTTCCAGTTGTGAGGCTGAGTATAGGGAAGCTTTCACAATGAGTGTTGAGTGTGTGTGGCTAAGGCATCTGATTTGGGTGTTGGTCAGACTTCTGCCACCACCATCTTCACTGACAGTCAGAGCGCATTGCCAGTTGTGAGGAACCCTATGTTCCATGATCGCACTAAGCACATTGAGGTGCATTATCACTATGTCAGGGAGAGGTTCTCTGCTGGGGAGATCAGCTTGGCATATGTGCCCATGCAGGAGAACATTGCAGACCTTTTCATGAAGGCTCTGCCTAGGGAGACGTTCAAAGCTTTTCGCAAAGCTTTGGGCTTACTTCCTTTTATGGAGTGATTTTCACATAGCTTGGCACTTCCTTATACATTTGTGCAAGCTCCTTGTTCACTGCATCACTCCCAGGGGGGATTTGTTGATATATTTAGGTAGTGATGTGTGTGAACACACTAGGACCGTCGGGGCACTTTTTTCCCTCTTTAGGAGGTTTTTTTCCCCCAGCTTGTATATACGCCTATTGCCCTAATGGCCTACTTATCTTTCTACATTCTCTAGTAATACATTCAGTATTGTGTGTTGTGCTCCAAGCTTCTTCTTCTTCCTCGTGTTGTTTGTTTGCTTCCGTAGACGTCTAACTCCAACAAAAATGTGATAATATCCCCATGTCTATGAAGGAGAGATGATGTGATCAAGGACCAAGAATGAGAAGTTAAGCCATATCTTACAAATCTACTAAAAAAAGAATCTTATTAATATATCACCAAAAAGAACTAGTATAAGATGATCAAGATTATGCAACTTTTAAAACCAAAGAGAGATAAGAGAAATGAGTTTCAAATAATCAGAATTAAAAATAAATCCAATCTTTTTTGTACAATCCCCTATTTAAGTAGAACAAATTATCCAACAAAAAGATGAGAAAAAACTTTGCATTATCATATCTATAATTCTAAAGAATCAATTGCATTATAGATACATAGACTTTCAATGTCTCCATCTACATCATGAATGAAGTGCTAACATCTAGGTCCCCCAACTAGAAAACCTCAACATGACCTAAACAAAACCTTAACACATAAAGCATCAATGTCTCCATCTACATCATGAATGAAGTGCTAACATCTAGGTCCCCCAACTAGAAAACCTCAACATGACCTAAACAAAACCTCACATCAATAACTTCTTTTAAATGATAATATCCACAAAATTACACATCATAATACCGAAACAAGATCTTAAAAGCTCATAAGGACCTAATTACTAGACAATTGATCCGCACACTATACATCTAATTTTGAAAGTGACCAAAGGTGGAAGAAAGCCTACCAAGCATGCAAAAGCTTTAACACAAGCTCTAAGAAGAAGATGCCCAATAAGGGATCTTGAAAGAAAAGATTTTGAAAAAGGTATTATAACACTAATACTTATGGAGTACAGGTGTTCCAAAAATCTCAAAGATGCTATATGATAACCTAGATGCAATAGGGATGTGCAATTAATTGTGAAATTCAAAAGGTTATGCACTTGTGAATGTGATGAAGATCCATCGAGCATTACAAAAAAATCTTCTAATTTGATGCATCATTTCTAAAGTTTCAAGTCGTAATGTCCAAGAAGAAGATAAAACCTCCAAACATTAGCTCTGTTCCAAAAAAAAACAATCATCAAACATCTTCGACATGCCGCTCAAAAGCTCATATATGCACTCTTGAGCACGTATGAGAGATATCCCAATGAAGAATATGAATTTTAAATTCTTGGTACAAAATTTTAAAGATACAAGGTGAATCATTTCACTAAAGTCTATTCTATTGGTAATCCTTGGAATAAATCAAGTTTTGAAAAAATAAAATAGGAAATGTCATTTAAAAATGGGTCATCTTTGACTCATATGGTTGATAACTCTAAACTTGGAGCGAAAATGAAGCTTTTCCTTGAATTTTTTCCTTAGAATTGTGTTAGCTGGTATCCAAGAGTAAGACACTTCAAAGGGAGCTTGTTCTCATGTAGATACTATAATGCACTTTGATAACACATGGAAGTGCCATGTCAAAGTGTATATTGTTGTTCAACAGCCATGACTGTCCATGGAAGCAAAGAATAGCTTCTCTCATGCTAAACAATTACATACGTGCACAAAGAAGGGAGAAAGGTAGACAAAAACCTATGCATAAAAGACATTAAAAAGCTCATAAATAAAGATAAAAATGGAGTTAAAAGAGGAGTTATGAAACTCCAATGAGAGATTAGTGGTAAGAGTTTAAAGAAAGTGACATCTCTCCCCCCATATTTTATATTAAAAAGAGAAGTGAGGTGATTTCTAAGACTTAATGAGGGAATTTTTCTATAACTCAACTTTTGTTTGACCTTCTTTATAGGAAAGCATGTCATCAAAGAGAGTGAGAATAGGCATAGAGAGATAAGGAACTTCCAAAAAAGGATAAAACTAGGAGATCTCTAATACTTGGATTTGATTTTGTCTGGTTAGCATTTTTTCCTTTCCAACTATTTATTCTCAAAACTTTTGTTTATTCAAGTATGTGCTTGGAAATAGAAGTTGAGAGCATGGATAAGTTAGTGCTAGAAGGATGAGTGACCAAGTTGAATAAGTTGATGCACTTGGAATATTGAAATTTTTTGGGCTAGTCAAGGGCATCTAGAAATCCCTCTTTTTTGGAGATTGTAGCTCCCCAAAATAACACTAGTGTACTTGGATCCAATAGCAACTTTGAGAGTGAGTATGAGAAGGTCATGGTGTTAAGTTTTGATAGGACTCAAGGTGATGCCAATTACCAAGAATACATTGATTTGACAATGATTAAGTATCATACTATCATCTCGAACAAATATAATAACTCCTTACTAGCTCTAATATACCTAGATGGAATCAAATGACAATCGTAAGATTGAAAAATACTTTAGCACTTGTCACACCACTACACCCAATGGTAAGATGAACATGGAAGATGCATGGACCATCGAAGTTCTTTGTATATCATCATCAAAGACCTTGTAGATATGAATGAATTTGAGGAAACCATCATAAAATGTCAAAAACCTATAGTAGAGGACCTGAAAAAGATTTCCACTGCACCATGGAATATCTTAATACTTGATTGGATATATCATGCAATCATGTACTTTGTGATGGTACTTCGGCTATATTTGACATAGCTTTTAGGCTTAGTGAGTTTACCACATCATGAAAAAGCTTTTTATAGGTAATCATGAAAAAGCTTTTTATAGGTAATCACTAGCAGATAAGCCTCCTAAACTTCGTCAATAAGTTGAAAAACCCAAATGAGACTCCTAAGACTACCACATCATGAAGAAGAATTGTCATATGTAATCACTAGCACGTTAGTTTCCTAAAGACAAACACAAGGGAAGTTCACTTATACCCTTTACCAATCGAGTGAAGCAAAGAGATTCAAGCAAGGTTTAGTGAGATTGTGAGACCCTTAGGATCCCACATTGTCTCATTATGCCATAAGAAGAATCAATCAAGCCCAAACAAAGAGGTCTTGGTCAGACCCAAGGAAACCCTAAACAACAATAAGGGATGAATAATAAGAGATCAATACTTAGAAAGATGGATGTACAATGGAACCAAGTATTCCTCTTAGTTGACATCCACCTAAGCTAGTGCAATGGCACAAGAGACCCATATGAACACATGGTTGAGTTTGTTCACATGCTCACTGTTAAACAAGTGGATTGATATTTTATGTAGTGTAAGGCCTTTAGACTCAAGCTAGTAGGAATGACCCTAAACAACAATAAGGGATGAATAATAAGAGATCAATACTTAGAAAGATGGATGTCAACCAAGTACTCCTCTTCGTTGACATCCACCTAAGCTAGTGCGATGGCACAACAAACCCATATGAACACATGGTTGAGTTTGTTCAAATGCTCACAGTTAAACAAGTGGATTGATATTTTATGTAGTGTAAGCCTTTAGACTCAAGCTAATAGGAATGACCTTAACAGGATCCAGCCATTAATAGGGATGCATTTAGGTGGCAGGATCAACTACTAGAAGAATTCACACGAGAATTTGCAAATATAAGAGTTGAAAACAACCCCTCCTAATCCAAAACTTTATAGAACTATCCAGTTCATTAGTCTCACAAGTAGAAACCAATAATACATAGATTGGTGCCCCAAGACATGAACAAACATCTTAGCAAAAGATTATCATTTTTCCTTGGACACACTACTCAGGTGCTTGTGTATTTAAACTGCATAGAAACCTTGGATTGATGCATGAAAGAGGGCAAAAAAGAGAGAACATGGAAGCTCATGTGAAAATGGGGCTAGTACTACAGATCACTAGGAGCATTCAATCTACAAAGAGCTGGCTACTCCGATATAGCTAAAGCTAAGCAAAGGGTCTACATCTAAAATGCCACCCTAGAGTATGCAACCCCCTTGCCAATGTTTGAATTGTGAAGGAGATGATATTAAGGAGGGAAATCCTTTGAAAGATTAACAATATGTAGGAAGATTAATAGGATTAGCGCATGCTTTGGCAATAGATAATATCCATCCTATTGACACTAGGATTCAAGAGCCTTTATTGTAAGAGCCACAAGCCCACAAGCCCAGGTTGAGCTATGAGCACATGATCAAGTATGAATCCTAGAGGAGAATCTACTTGAACAACATTTCAAAACCATATACCTGGATCGAGCCTAATTCGTGTAAGAGATGGAAACAATGGCCATGCCATGTGCAATAACAGCCCCAAGGAAAAAGACGGAAAGAAAACAACAATCTTGTCTACATAAATAGCACCTTCTAATGGATATATCATCCCTCTCTAGGGATATGCGATCACAAGTGGCAACAAAAATAGACGCCATAAGCCTACATGCCTTGGGAAACTACATAGAGACTTATGAAATACTCTTAGGTGAAAAAATAATTCAAACAACAAGAAATAAGATTGTGGAAGAACATAAGGGAAACCAAGGTTAGACGCATGTAGAGTTGAGGACATAAGATATGAACGTACATTATAGCCACAATCTGGGAGAAATGGGAAAGCACATCTTGCATCCCCTTTTTATGCGTCGACTAAAATGAGTCCAAGATGGGGCGACAAACTCCTCTACTTGCAACAGGAGGGATTAAAAATTTATCGAAGGAATTTGTAACTTTGTTGCAAGCCTCACCTCGTTCGCTGCTGTTCACGACTTGCTCACTTATGACAAGGAATAAGCAAAGCAAGCAATTCCAAATAACTAAGAATAATCGCCAGAAACAATGTTTCGCACGTCTCAAAAGAAAAGCCATCATTTGTTTTTTCCTTTTTTTTGGGGGTTTTTTTTTTGGTGTGGGGGGCGGGGGGGAGGGGTATACTGCAAAAGCAACAATAATACCACAGAGCTCGGAAGGCTTCCTAATGCAAAGAAAAACTGATTAAAATACGATAAGATAGTAAATGACGTAACAAATGGTAAAAAGGAAATGCCTAATCAGCCACGGCCCACCACATAACCATTATACATTTGCACATTTGCATCTTCTTTTCCGAGCAAAGGAAGGGCCCACGTAAGAGAACCTCATCAATCTCAGAAATCAGAAGCTTTTGGCACTGATTTCATCTTCATAATCTTAAAACCCAGCCCTCAAGCAACTTATGCTACGGAACAAACATGGCAACCACCAAGAGACCCCATACAAAAACCCACTGCAAAAATCTACCCCGGCCTCACAATGACTCCATGCATATGATAGCATATATATGTGAATATTACAACAAAAACGCATATATATTCGTATAATATGAGCATTGGTCTAGTGAAAGAAAAATGACATGAGCATTTATAGTTCACAATCTGAACACCCAAAAACAAGTCAGTCAGCCACCATACACCTTGCGATTTCTCAATGGTCCACTCAAAGAACAATGACATCGCATTACAAAATATACTCAAAGAACAACGAGACTTCATCTTACACAATCTAAATGCCACCTGACAAATCATCCAACCAGCATTTCCGCCCTAGAGTAAGCAGCATTTGTAAAGTACCAATCTCATGGTTTTCTTGATGTAATCTTGTTCTATTACTATTTGCAATTCTTAACGAAGTGAAAGAAGTGATACTCATGAGGTTCTCTAAATGGGGAAGTCCAAGTCCCTTCCAAGGGGCAAAATGGAAATTCTTTTGCAACCTACAGCTGAATTTACAGGAAAAGGTCGTGGAAAACAACACACCCACCTTTAGAAGGTAGAACGCCTCCATGTCATCAATAAGAGGGTGTCCATAAATTAGCCATATATGACAACCCCTTGAACAAACTATTATACACAGCCTTGCCAATCACAAATAATAATACTCAACATCTTTCTCTCAAGCAAAGACTTGGTCTGCAAGGTTGAGTAGACTGCGTGTCTTGATTCGCAAAACATAAAAGAATGGGATAGTTATGGCATTAAATAATGGAATCCCACAACCTTGACTCTACGATGGGCCTATGTAACAGTAAAGACAAACAATTTCACTACAATATGATCTAGTATGCATTCTCCTTGTTCAAATACTGTATCAACTATAGTTACACGTATTACAGAGAAGGCTACATGAAGATTGCAGGACTAAATAGGTAAACATGTACAGAAAGTATTGACCAGATAGTGATAGTAATCTCTAAAATGTATAGAGTATGGATAAAACAGAGGCATAAATTCATAAACAAATCCAGCAGATGAGAAACGCATGAGCCTTAAATGGTTAACCTTATGGCATAGCATGAGCAATCGCTGTAAATAATAACTAACTACTGAGCTGCATATGCGTGAAGTTAGAGTGATGTCACCTCACAACCAACGGTGAGAATAATCGAGTCTTACATGTTCTTTCAGTGACCACTTCTATGTTCAAATACAGAAGCATAAGAAGAATTGATCATTTATTCACCTACTTGGATTGTTCTTATTGGCAAGCAATTGGCAAAAGATGACATGTTAACCTTCTCCTCTTTTAACCTTCAATCTCTCCATTCTCAATGAAATCAACAATTTACCACTTTTAATAAACCATCAACCTCTCCAGTCTCCAGACATTAGTGAAAATCATAAACTTCTTCATTTGCAGCTGCACAAAAGATAAGCCATACGAGACAAGCTTTACTTAATAGGCACAGAAACTCTTGTTAGGCCCCATCCCACCCAAAACAAAAACACATACACGCAAAAAAAGAGTTCAAAACGAAGCCATATTCACATTCATTAACAAAATCATAATCCCTCTGCCTCTAATAAAGACTGGATGCTGATGTGGCTTCATATCATATGCTTGTGCACAAACCAAATAACCACAAATATCCTGCAGTAAAATCCCTGAGGATAAATATGTATTACTGGTGTTGATAAGATATCCATCTGAATCCACAAAGGATGTTACATTCCAAAGATCAGTGGTGGCGTTTGACAACCATTTGTCAGCAGAAAACCAGACAAACTCATTGAATAATAAGCATGAAATATGATTCCCATGATGCGTGTATAATGTAACCTTCTCTAGGTTGAGGGAAAACGTGGATTATTCTGCACGCTAAAGCTACATGCTGGATAGATGAGAACTAGTGCAGAAACACTGAAACAGTCTTGTCACTAAAACACCCAAGTCTAATTTTTAAGCTGCGGCTTCCACACGCTTGTCTGGCCTCTCTATTGGTCCTGCAGGAGATGGCCCCCTGAAACCATTTGTAATTCTATCATGCACACATAAGTGAAAAGGGGTGGGATTTATCTTCCTCTCTTGGAATCTGTAACAATGTTGGCAAACCCCCGATGGCTTGTGGTTTTCATCCTCATAAGATGAGAGACCTCTTACAACCCCCCTCATCTTAGAAAGGGCCTGTAAATTCAAGTACATTTGTTCAGACTGTTGGGCCTGCACATTGAGATAATGGGCCTGTGCCTGCTGCAGATTCATTGCTGTGCTAGTACCAGCTCCTAACCCTGAAATACCACTTGAAACTCTCGGCAGCATCATATTTTCCATGGATGCAAATACTAGTGGTCGAGATGCTGGAAGTAGTGCAGGAGGAGTCGATGCAGCAGAAAGATTCAAAATCCCATTTCGCTGAAGAAGAACAGGAGACCTGAATATTAAGGGATCAGAATATCTTTCTTGAACTCCATCAACATTTCGAGGTGTCATGGCCTGCTGTAAATTATGGGAACCTCCCCATTTATGATCCTTTCTTAATAAAATCGACCGTGGATCAAGTGATTCACCTTTGAGTGATGTTTTATCACCACTTGTGTCTGCGACATGCTGAACAGAAAGATTAGCTTCCACTGTCTTGTCCATATTCTGCCAGTTAAGGATGGTGGTCATAGGATTATTTGGATCCCTCCTTAGAAAAATCTTCTCACTGCCATGCCTTATGTCAGAAACTGCACCGCTGTTTAACCAATGTCGTGAAGTTTGTGGAATACTCTCAGGTGATCTACTGGTGTTGAATCGTGCATTTGTTCCTTGAAAAGTTGAAGCTTGTGATACTGGAGTTTTAGGACTGCTTGCATATAGTTGAGGACTACCTTCATCAGACGGTCTATGAAGAGGTTTGGGGCTACATGTATGATGTAGCCTCTCTTGATTCAGATTAGCAACATTTGCACTTACCATTTGTGGACCTCTTTCCGATGCCCCATCCAGAGGAACTTGGATTCTACAAGTATCTTCTGTTGTGATTCCTGATGACAAAGTAGCATCAGGAGATTCACCACAGAATTCACCGTTGTTTATATCTTCACCATGAGGAGACACGTCTCCCCTTGGTGACACTGAACTGTCTTCCCCATTCTCCATCTCTGTACTGCGCCTCCTGCTGCCTTTTCTCTCCTTCTTTGATTTTTTCATGGACACCAAAAAATAGCAATCTTTCTCTGACTTAGGATTATGTTGATTTAAGATTATGTTGAAGTTGGTGTTCTCGTTGATAGGCAACTTCTGACGCTTATTGTCAGCATCCTTCCCAGTGCGCCTGCACACAAAGACTGCTGAGACCTGGCCAGCAGGAAGTCCAACTTTCTGGCTTAACAGAGCTTGAAAGCGCTTAAAAGTGAGAACTGAATGCAGCCCAATGTATCCCTTTTCATGTTCACGATCTCCATCATGGAAAATTACTGGATAAGGTGTAGCAAAGCTCTCCATGGCATATAACTGCTAATCTTCGGTTAAAATATAACTCCTGAGTCTAACTCACAGAGGATACGCTCATTGAATAATTCCGTGCAGCAAAACAACCTAAACACATAAATGCGCGAAAACAACGTGCCATGTCAAGCCCCTGAATAAATCTTAAAGTAATTAAAAGATAGTAACAATAGCTTTCCATTTCATTGGCAGTTCTGTGTGTCTATAGCTTTTTTTTATATATTGATAAATGGGAAACAAAAAAGGAAGACGCAGGGATGGAGCTGAAGGCAGTGAATTGGAATACTGTAAATGCTAGAAATCACAACGTCGCGTTCCTGAAGATCGAGGTGACGAGCATACAATAGAAAAAGCAGTAAAAGCATGGACGCCATCTGAGATCTAGGGCAGTTCAGAAACCACTGACAGCGGGAACTGCAGGGAGGGGCGACGGGAGAAAAGAGATAATGCAGATCGAACACCAATAAAACAGAAAAGAAAGAAAGTAGCGAAGTAAAACAGCGACAAAATATGGATCGCGTTCGATCTGCATGAAAGACGCAATCACCTGGAAGCCGCTGTAGATTGCACGTCTGAGGGACTTATAGGAGAGGACGGCGATGGAAGACTGCAGCGTAGACAAAATTGCCAAGGACAACGAAGGAGGCTGTATTCCCCCGCGTCTGGTGCACCATTAATGCTCGTGAGACCTGTTTCCTCACCTCCTCTCCTTGTTTTCGCCCCCTCCGAAAGTTGCCTTCTTCGCGTTTTTATAGGTACTTACAATCTGAAGTTCATGAGAGTTCGATGGCATATCAATCTTCAATTTTCCTTCCATTCTTTCACATCTGTCCGGACTTCATGCCAAATACGTGGAACATACATATGTAGTGGTGCACACAATTATGGAGTTTCCTTCATCAGCTTCCCAAAGCAAAATGGTCTCTCTCTCTCTCTCTCTCTCATATTGTAGGGTTTGGGCTTGTGAGGATAAGCGAAAACCTTGGAGAAGATGAAGCTTAAGACAACGTAAAACAAGAGTGAGCATTATGTCCATATGTATATATAATTCAAGGTAAAAACATGTAGATGCAAAAGTTTATAGGAGTGAGGTGAACTTTGGAGCATATTAAGCTAAGTTTGACCTTAAAAAGTTGAGTAGGTTGTCTCTTTGTGGTTTTGGGAAGGATTGTCTCATTCGTAGAAACTATGAATCTTGTATTTAGGGCTCATCTTGGTACCATGTGGAGTACAATGCATAAGGGGTGATGCTCAAGGCACAAATAGATGGACTATGTAGGTTAAATGTGTTACATAGTAAAAGAAGTGTGAGTAGGGCGAATGTGAACAAATCGGAATGTGAACCATAGTTATACATAGTCAAGATTTATACATAGTTATACTAGATATAGTTATACTAGATATAGTTATACTAGATAGCCTTGACATGCCTGATATATCCATAGTTATACATAGTCAAGATTTACCTCACTAGATTGGATATATTGAATTGATAAGTTTGATCACAATTTAAATCTAAGGAAACCAAGTTGGGTAGAGCATGGGAAACAATGCCTAATGTTAGACATAGACAAAGTAGGCCATCACTATGTGTGTATGGAACAACGGCTAGCTTAGCCAAGATCCCTAGTTCATGGGTTATCATAAGGTCCCTTAGTAGGTAGTAGCGCGAATGTGCATGATGGCCACATGCCCACATTAGACCACTCTAGAAAATATCTATTTTTGATGCAAGAAGATATAGACGATAGGAGGTGAGATACACATACAACCTTTTATGTGTCCTCTAGAGAGAGTCCTTAGATATTATGTGACTTAATATCTAGAGTTATATTCTATTTTTGGAAACTATCATATGTTCATCACTACTTTGGAGGCATTCATCCTCACAAAAGAGAGACTTAGTAGTGTATTGCATACAACAAATCAAAAAACAAAGAACTTTGGAGCCCCCCAACAAGCTTACAAGCCCCCTACAAAGACCTTCGTGCATTCAACATGCTCATCAATATCAAAGAGTTCAGCAGCAACCATCCAACCATCAAATAGCACCCAACTATGTGAGCTCACGAGAGAGGCTCTTCTCTTATGTTCTTGGAGAAAGAAAGATAAGAAAGGACTATGTATCCTTCCTTTTAGTGCTTTGTGTTTCACATATGGGATAAAACACAAGCTTTGTCTGCCCATATCTTCATGCCTCTTCTCTATGTGAGCCCATGGAGCCATCATCTCTCCATCTATAAGAATTATCAAATTTCCCCTTCATTGGGAGGTGTTGTTATCATACCTAGTCTCACTTAACTAGCCATAATTTGGGGATCTAATATACAAATCAAGTGCTTTAACTTGTTGAAGATTGTGCATGACAAGAGATTTGTTTAGGTAAAATGCATCCATCTCCTTCAAGAGCAATCTTATAGAGCGTGAAAGTTTCTTGCCCTACACATCTACACCCATTTTGATTCAAACATGAACCCATACGAGCGTCGTGAGGCTTCTTCTTTTTAACTAGAGCTTGGGGAAACCTTGCCCATACCAAGTTATATTTTTGCATATGCTCGAACCTATGACATAAGTGTTTTTTGCTTACATATGCATTGAATTTCTTTGTGATTTCACTCTTCTTTGTCTCTTACACCATATTATAGGTGGATGTGAATATTTTTTCATGCATTTCTCATCTTTGCATAGAAGTGATCAACCGACTATTCTTACCATAACATTCGTATACATGCAAAGATGGTCCATTTTCTTATAAATTCAAGGTTCTAGGTGATTGTGTGTCACACTCATAAAGTCCTATGCACTCGTGACAAGACAAGTGAGACTAGTTAGCTCTCACATGTCCAACAAGTGCACATAGTGGTAGTTTGATGCACACATTAAATTATCAAACCGAGAGTATAACCCATTCAAGTGCATGAAAATGTGTGCACTAGTGATGGCAGATGTGGGAAAGGGTCAAGCAATGCATGTGCAAGTCTATATTATGGAAATAAATTCTCTTCACAAAGTGACTTATATACACGTGCCCTAAGTTTAGGCACTTTCTCTAGAAATCTCTAAAATCCTACTATTGTACAAGGATATGTTACAATCTTTAGGGATTATGCATCTAGAGGACTCCTCTAGTGCATATACAAGGCTTTTCAGTGTTTCATGATGGAAAATATGAAAAGAAATATCGCTATTTCTCAAAAAATTTGTAGGCCTGATCATCTTCACTTCTTCTCTCCACTTCTTTCTTTCTTTTGTCTTCGGTCCTCTACAACACTCTCCCCCTCCTAGTCTTTATCATTCCTAACAAGTTTCATTCGAGTTTCTTGGATGCACAACAAGTGGTTGAACATGGGATACATTGGATTTTGATAAGAGCTTTCTTTATTGTTGCCCTCGCACACAACTAGTGGCTGACATGGCATCCATTATTATTTTCCTTCTCGGCTTTTGGTCCTTCTGGCTAGTGCTTCAAAAAACCCGTTTTACTTCTTCGCTTGCATCCACTGGGGTCTGCTTCCTTTGCTTTGGCCTGTGTCTTTTCTCCCCTTGTATCTTCTTTAGCCTAATGCATGCCCCTGTGGGGCTCTGGATAGAGGGTAATATTATTCTTGACATATCAATGGTTGGTTACCTTTTTCTTTGATTTTTGCCTTTTTCTTTCCTGCCAGATTCTCCCTCCACATGTCCCTCCTCCTACACTTTGTCATCCTCGATAATCTTTTGGTGGCTATGTGTTTAAGTTTGATAAAATCTTTGTTCTTTGGTGTTAAGCAGGTTCGCTTCACGAATCATAAAATTTTTCCATTTTTCTAATTTGACTCCATCATTTGGTGCTTGTCGATGATCAGCAAAAGAATGTGGCTCATATGGTACTAATATGGCATTCAGGCTAGTTGATACCTTTAGGAAGATCTCTGAGTCCTTCAAAAAATCCAATAAAAAATGCTTATTTGAATGTCTATAAGCTTAAGGACTCAACAAAAACATTAGCCGTAAATAATATGCCATAATAGCGGCTCGGCTAGGTGTTACTCATAAGTAAAAAATGAGAGGGTTTGTTCCTTGTTTGGTGCCGATGAAATTCAAAAAAGTGTATTTAGCACACTTAAAGACTTTAAAAAATATGAGGATCATGCTGAGTATTTATTCATAAGCTTGATTGTCAGGTCTGGGACATGACCATGTCACATTATCCAGAATTCTATGGTATAAATTTTTAGATTTATTTAGACCTCCATGGTCTACCATTGGTCTACCTACATTTGGTTGAGAACCCTAGCCAGGTCAAGGACCAGAGCTCGGGGGAGCCAAGGCTCTAGCACGGATCTTCGAGGTTATTCCATCTCCTCAGAGTGGCCATATGAGGAGTGTTTGGACCTTAGAGAAGATTCTAGAGGTGCCAAGGGCAATGGCTATTTAAGGTTGGGAGGAGAGTGGTAGGTAGCTAATTGGGATCTTTCATTTGGTATCAGAGCTTGAGTGAGAAAGGGGAAAGTCTTAGAGAAGAGGCCATTATGCCATGCGCACTACCGCCGCCTACACAAGGTGTGAGAAAAAGAGAAAAAGTCGATACATTATTTTTTTCTCTAAGTTTCATTTCTGAAACACCTACCTAGGTGCACCAAAATGGCCATATCTTGAGCTAGGATCATCCAAATTGTTTGAAATTCAAAATCCTATAGATTCCTTGCTTCAAGAGCTTTCCAATGATAGGTTATTTGATAGGTTTTGAGTAGATTGGCCATCTGTATAGAGCTTGGAAGTTGACTGAATAGTATCATGAAGGAGTCTTTAGGCATGAATGAATTCTTATTTCTTTAATAGATGTTTTGGGACATGGTTTCTTTTCATAGGAGATAATTTCCCTCATATTTATCTTCATTTAAGATCATAAAAAGCATGTCAAATCTTAAATTTCTTATAGAAAATGAAGTAGAAGAAAGGAAGAGGTTGTTGTTCATAGCTACTCTAGTATTAGGATGCATTAGATGTTGAAATTCTTCATTGATTGATTTTGTTGAATGAGTTTATGGATTGAATAAAAAGTGAATATTAAATTATACACGGAAGTTCATTAATGCATTTATTATTATTCTTCTTCATTGAAATTTAGTTGTATGGATTAGAAGATACAATTAGTATTACAACTAGTTGTTTACAAGAGAACGAGTGGATGTATGCATTGAAAAAAAGAAAATATGATTTTAGTAATCTATGGACATCAATTTGCATGCACTCCCCAAATAATTTGTCCTAATAATCAATATATATATACACATAGTTCTATTGATTTAAGCATTTAGAATTTTCTATATGTGTTTTGTTAGAACTAGAACCAATGCATAATTTGCTTGTTGTAAATAAATAAATTCATGATGAATGATTTGTTGCACATTGTGTACCTAAGTCACGAGGTCTTAGGGACTTGTGTCAAAGAGACTAAATCTCATTTGCCCCACAAGTGTGTATAGTGGTGGATTGACACACGCTTAATTATTAGTCCGAAGAACCACATGAACCAAGTGTATGAGGACGTGTGCACACATGATGGAAAGTGAAGTGGTTCAGATATAATGCATATGGAAAGACTAACCTACCTCTCCAACTCTCTCAATCTCTGGAAATGTCTGCCGCGATACCACTTACAACAGTAAGCACAAATTCGAATGTTTCTCCCAACTCCAAACTCCGAATACGGCAAATAGTATTTCATTTAAAGCTCTCAACGAGGCGCATCTATTGGTGGTATTTTCACTTGAATCTGACAATTGCTCTTCAAGTTATGGCCAAAATAGTGAATGGCAGGAAACACCTACACTTGCTCCACAACTCGTATTGGCTCACACACACACCACAGTAGTTCAAAAGTGATGGAGAGGGATAGACAACAGTTCTACACACACATTCCAAGCTTCACACACACACAAAAGATAATGGAGAAGATGAAAATCAGCAGGAAAGAAGCAAATTTGAAAAATTCAGTTCTCCTTCTTCACAATGGCAAAAAGTCTTTACAAAAGAGTCACAAAGTGACTTATATACATGTGCCCTAAAAACGGTCCTTTCACACAAGTGACCGGCACTTTATTGACTAATCTCTAATTCTCTACTATTTTACAAAAAGTATGTTACAATGATTTGGGGCTTATGCATCTAGAGGACTCCTCTAATGCATTTACATAGCTTCATGGGAATTTCCTAGAATTTTGAAGATGAAATTTATGCCCATTAATTTGAAAATTTTGTGGCGCCTCTTTTCTCTGCAACACTCTCCCCCTCTTTGTCTCTGTCGTCCCTTGATAGGCTTTGTTCCTTTGTCTGCAGCTTGTTGTGGCTCCTTAGTACATGCACTGAGTGGTCGAAGAAGCAATAAGGACTGTCAAAGAATTTGTTACTTTATCTGAAGTTAATCCTTTGCTTCTATAATCCCCTTGGTATTCCTTATATCACAAGTATGGGTTGTTGTATTAAGTCGGGCTGTCACGCACGCCATCAGTGGCTAAGAATGTGATATTCTTAGTCACTCTCTTCAACTTCTCAGCCTCTGCCTCTTTTTAACTTTTGGTCTTCTGATATGTCTTTGTCTTCACACATGTGACCTTGTTGTATTGCTTGGAGCCTGTTTACTTTTTCCACCGCACACCTTACTTTGCAGGCTTTTGCTCCCTTCTAAGTGAGCATTACATTTTAAAGTTCCTATTCTTAAATCTTCTTTGTCATTCTCTGGGACCTAATTCATTTCTTTCCATCGCACGTATCCAGTGGACGAGGAGACAGTTAAGACCTTCAGACAATTGGTTATCTTATCCGATGAAGGATCCTTTGTGTACTGTCCCCCTTCTCTGCTTGTTTCACTTCATCACCTGCACCTGGTGGATGAGGAAGCTGTGTGCAACCTCCCATGAAATGTCCTGGTCGTTATCTTTCTTTCTTTCCAATCCTTAGGACCTGGTTCTTTGGTGTTGTTGCCTGATGCGTGCCCCTGCGGGGCTTTGGGCAGAGGGTTGTTCTTTTCTTTATAAGCTTTTGTTCTTCACTGAGCTGTTTTATTCTTTGATCTTCTTCTTCTTCTTCTCTTTTTGCTTGATTCCCCTTCCACACGTCCCTCCTCTTGAACTCTATCATCCCCGATAGGCTTTTTGTGCCGACGTGCATATGTTTTGTATGACTTTCTGCTCTCGATGGTTAAGAGAATTGGCTTGACATATCATTAAATTCCTTCCATTGAGTTGACTTTACTCTGTCATTTGGTGCCTGTCTATGATCTACAAAGAAACTTAATTCGTAGGCCACCAGTCTTGCATTAAGGTTTGAAGATATTTTTGCAAAAATCTCTGAATCCATTTCAAAAAACCCTATAAAAAATGCCTTTTCAAACGTCTGCATATATGTACTTGGCAAAAACATGAGTCTTGAGTATACGGCCATGAGTGTTAATCGGCTAGGTATAGTTGATAAATAAAAAATGAGGGCATCTGACCCTTGGTTAATGCCGATGAAGTTCAAAAATGTATACTGCGCATGCTGAAATACTTTTATTACTGTCCGTAGCATACTCAAATTTTTTTTAGTCATTTTGACGGCTAAATCTGGTATAGCTGAGTATCTGGCAATCCAAAATTCTATTGTTTTTACCATGTACTCTTCGGTTGGTAAGTAATTACGAGGTGGACTCGTAATAATGGGTAGTTGAGCCATTAATTATTTATGCTTCCCTGGCACTGTCCTTCCCAAAATTGCGTCTAGGAGCATCTTTTGGGTACTTGGCAAAAAGATGGGTTGACTTGAAGTATATATGGTGCCAATTCCCAGTGTACCCATAGTGTAGGATTCTTCTCCAAAAATTTCCTCCTCCATATAGGATCCGCTTTGTCAAATTCCTCTTGTGTATAGGTAAATGTTTGCATGTTGAACTATAGGTTGCTATCTGGTTCTTTATTGGTTGTTGTCTTTATGTATTGGCATGTTTGTTCTTTGAGTAATCCATACGGTACGTTGAAAGGTTTCATCACCTGTTCTAGATTTTTGCTTTCAATCTTTGCTTCTTTCATGACTTTGACTACTTGATCTTCAAAATCTTCAATAAGCTGGGACACCAGTAGTGCCCACTCATGTCAGCTTAGTTCTGCAATATCCTGAGTATGTCTTTCAATGTTGGTCTCCATTTTTTGCCTTATCCACTCTTTCCATTTCTTGATATGCTCTAGGGCTTCCTGTCTTCCCTCCTCCCTAATCCTCTCTTCCTCTTTTTTTCTATTTTGTGCACCTACAAGTTGTGCCAACATTTGATCCGTCAAAGGCTCCATGCAAGGTTTTACTCGACAACCACTTATGTAATTAGGAAGAACATCTCCATCCAGAGTAGCTAGGTTAACAGCTCCACTCATTGAAATCCTATTGACTATTAGAGGTCTTTATCCGCGTTTCTGTAGCTTATTGGCATGTTGTTTCAAAGTATATACTAGAACTAAATCTCCTTCTTTTAGGCCTTTATCTTTGATGTGTGCATCATAATATGCTTTCTGTCTTTTCTTTGCCGCATAAATTCCCCCAACTGCTTGTATTCTAGTCTCATGTAGCTTCTCAATTTGTTCTAGTTGCTTGGACAATTCATGCCCCGTCCATTCATACTGTTGGGCTACTCTCAAGGTAGGTACTAAAAAATCGATTAGCAAGATTGCATTTTGTCCATATACTAGGTTAAATGGCGTAGTTCCAATGGCAGTCTTGTAAGCGACACGGAAGGCCCAAATTGCATGATGCAATTGTTTGTCCCAATCTGACCTTCACTATTGACTATTTTTGTAAATACTATGCACAATACCTTATTGGAGCTTTCCGCTTAACCGTTAGCTTGAGGATGATAAGGGGCTAATTTTTTATGGATCACTAAGAACTCATTCATTAAGGAATCTATTACTTTATTCATGAAATGCGTTCCTCGATCACTCACTATTTCTATAGGTAGTCCAAAGTGAGTGAAGATATGCTCAAAAAGAAACTTCGTTGTGGTCTGAGCATCATTTTTTCTAGTTGCTTTTGCCTCTACCCATTTAGTTAGGTAATCCATTGCTACTATTATGTATTCAGCGTGTGATCCTCTAGTTGGTGGATTATGGGTCCTATGAGATCAATACCCCATTTGGAAAATGCTCTCGTGCAAACCATGGGTCTCAATGGCATATCATCTCGTCCAATCGGATATTTACCTCTTTGGCATGTTTCGCAACTTTGTACATAGGTGTCTGCATCCATATGTAGGGTTGGCCACCACAGGCCTGCAAAGAGGATCATTCTTACAGTTCGTTCAACTGAGAAATGTCCTCTTGCAGTGCCTACATGTGCCATTTCTAATATGGGTAGGTACTCTCCTTCATGTACACATAGTCATAGTTGATTATCCTTCCCTCTTCTGAATAATTGCTTTCCCACGATGACATAGTCCTTACTCGTTTCTTCTAGGGATTGTTTCCTTGCTAAGCTGATTCCTTCCTCATGTTCTCGTGTCTTTAGGAATTTCACTAACATCTTACTCCAGTTGGGTGCTATTGTAGAGAAGGGTAGAGATGTATGATCATCTGGAATGGTTTCCTGACATTCCGTACAACTATTGACATACTCGTGGACATCCTTAGGCATATCAGGCCAATAGACTCCTAACCGCTTCAATTCTCTTAGAGTTCCATGATTCCTTTGTGCATTCTCCATTTGTTTATGTGCGATTCAATCAAGTTCTTTGTGCATTATCCATTTGTTTATGTGCGATTCAATCAAGTTCCATGATTCCTTTGTGCATTCTCCATTTGTTTATGTTCGTCTTCTTCCACACATCTAAACAATACACCGTTGGATTCTTTATGATACACACTTCCTGCAACAATGTGTAAGTTACGTGATTGTAGAATCTCCTTTCTACTTTCCCTATTAATTGAGTGTTGTGGTCCATGAGTGAGTATTGGAATTAGCTTTTCTGCCCACCTTAGGACATACTTCCAAATTAAACAGGTACGTGTCTAGTAAATCATCGGGTACTCCGCTAGGTGGTTCTCCATGTGTCAACCTAGAGAGATGATCGGCTCTCACATGGGTATATCCCTTTTTCACAATTACCTCAAAATCGAACTCCATTAACAATAGAAACCATCTCATTAGTCTTCCCGTGTTACAAGGCTTATTGACCAAGTACAATAAGGCTTGGTGATCTATGAAGAACTTGAACTTGTTGGCTAAGAGGTAGTGTCTGATTGGCTCTCACGTGGGTATATCCCTTTTTCACAATTACCTCAAAATCGAACTCCATTAACAATAGAAACCATCTCACTAGTCTTCCCGTGTTACAAGGCTTATTGACCAAGTACAATAAGGCTTGGTGATCTATGAAGAACTTGAACTCGTTGGCTAAGAGGTAGTGTCTGAACTTCTTTATAGCGTACACCATTCCTAAACCTTCTCGCTCCGTAGTTGTATAGTTCCTCTCGACTTGATTCAGTTGTCTGCTTGCATAGGCAATAAGATGGTCCAATTTTCCTTCATCTGCTGGTTGAGCTAATATACATCCTATTGCGTAATTGGAAGCGTCCACATGAATATGGAAGGGCTTGTTCCAATTGGGTGTTTTCAAAATAGGGGCTGTGCTCAGTCGCTTTTTTAGCTCATTGAATGCTTTCTCGCATTTGTCCATCCATGTGAATTGAGTCAACAATCCATACAGTGGCTTGGCAATTATGGCATACGTGTGGATGAATCGGCGATAGTATCCACAATGACCCATAAATGCTTGAACTTCTTTTGCATTTTTTGGTCTTGGAAGTTCTAGAATTACTTTGATCTTGTCCTCATCAATAGATATTCCATTTCTAGATACGATGTGTCCTAAGATTTTTCCTTGTCTTACCATAAAAACACACTTCTCCGGATTCAGACATACTCTATATTGTCAGCATTTTTCAAATATTTTTTGCAGTTCCAGAATATGTTCCTGCCTCCGATTTGAATATGTACATAGGTCGTCTACGTATACCTCAATACTCTTCCTTAGGAATTCTTTGAAAACATGACACATCAACCTTTGGAAAGTGGCAAGGGTGTTAGTGAGTCCAAAAGGTGTCACTTTGAAAGCATAGACCCCCCATTCCGTCACGAATGTGGTCTTGTGTTGGTCCTTAGTAGCAATAGCGACTTGGTTATATCCAGAAAATCCATCCAAGAAGCTATAGAATTCTTTGCCCGCAACTCGTTCCAATAGGTGGTCAGTGATAGGTAATGGGTAACTATCACGGATCGTGGTTGCATTGACTTTCTTTAGATTGATGCACACTCTTAGTTTCCCGTTCCTTTCTTCTTTAATTTTTGCTGCATATACATCATTATATGTGTATGGGTGTTGTTTCGATGGTTTTGCATCAGGTGTCATTGGTATTCTATGAGAACAGATGGAGGGTTCCACACCCTTGAGATCCTTGTAGGTCCATGCAAACACATCTCGATATTCTCTAATCAGTCTTATCAAGTCTTCTTCCTCCTCATGTGACACATCCTTTCCTATGTATGTGCATCTTTCTTCTCCATTTTCTATGGTCACTATGATTTTTTGCATTTCATTCTTTGTTGTCATAAGCTTCTCCTTCTCTCGCCTCTCTCTTAGGCATCTGAATGGCTATTTTCCTTTCTTCTACTTCGTATCTTTTGAAGTGTTCTGGGAGTTCAAATAAATACAGGGTTGGTTCGGTCTTACTCATGGTTTCCTCATGGTTCGGTACTATAGGGGCTGCTTTGATTGGTAATACTTTGGGTGTTCCACACTTGTCTTTGGCTTGAATGGCCGTATTGATCCTCTGAGTCAAACTCTGGTTCCATTTCTATGCTCTCGTATTCTTCCTTCCATTCTTTTTCTAATACTTCTCCGGCTTCTACCTCTTGACGGACTGCCATGTACAAGTTTACATCATAGCCTTCTTCATCCACACATTCATTCATGATCAATACTTCTTCATTCACATAGACATCCAAGGTTGCTAGGATTTCCATCCATCCGTGTGGTTCAAATGCTTCATCAGGAAAAACTTGAGGCATGTACATTGGATCGTCTATGGATCGATAGTTTTGATGTCCTAAGGGCCATAATTGAAGTTTTTTATCCTCTTTTTTTGCTTCCTTACACATCCATAATTGTGCATCCTCATGCATCCATGATTGATCACTTGATCCGGCACTATGGATAGACAAATCATCTTCTTCCTTGTGTACGGGATTCCATTGTAATGGGGGTACATCCCTGTATGCAAAGTTATGCAAATTTATCTTTGTGGTAGTTCCTTGATGTTGACGATATAATGAGTCTCGTCCCCAGTCTTGCACTACCCTGAGTTGTCTCATGAAAGGTCGTCCTAATATCATTTCATAATTATTTGCCTTTCCAAATTGACATATTGCTAATGTATGCTCAAATTTGACTCCACAGGTGATCAACCTAATTTTTTCCAATATTCCTAGGGGTTTCTCGACATGACCATCTACTAATTGAAGCTTCATATGCGTTGGTGGTAGGGCTAGCTTTCCTCATTTCTCCCAAATCTCTTTGGTGGCAATACCTACTCCTACTCTGGTGTCTAGTATGGCCTTGGTCATGTATCCATTGATGTGACGGGTAAACATGTGTTGCCCTCGTCTCCTTCGCTAAATTCTCCAACCCTATCCACCGGGACGTAGAAGGGTTATCAGTTTCCTTGCTTTCCTTCTCGTTCTTCTCTTGCTCCAACTTCAACTGCCCGGCTAGTTGTCTCCATAATTGTGGTTTGACATGAAGTAATTTTTCTATGGTCAATTGACATTGTACTTTGGTCTTTTTGAGCTCTACTAGATTGTGCGAGGTCTTGTCTGAAGGCTCCTTTTCTTTTCCTCGTACTGTGGGAGCATGGAAGATTATGGATTCCTTCTCATATTCTCCCATGTAATTTGGTAAGGTGGACATGCTTTGTGCCTCCTCCCTATTTCGGTCTAGCCTAGAGACTTCTTCATATATTTCCTCCATGTTTGGCATTGGTTGATAGTCTTCCACATCTAATTCCTCAAAAGGCGGGATCTTCTTGAATCCTAGTCCACAACTCTTTTGGCCAATCAGCCTCTAAATCAGAAACTCTATGAGTTTTCTACATATAGCAAGTCCCTCCTTTTCTAGCTCCCCTTGTGGGTAAGATTTCTTGTGCTGCTCTATATTTGGTCCCTTCATGATTCTAGCTTGGTAAGCTTTCAACCACATGTCTAAATCGTCGGGTTGTGGGTCTGCTAGAATTGATCCTGGCTTGTCTGGCTCTAGTTTCTGTGGTGTGATAGGAATTTCCTCCTGAATTTCAGGTTCTTTAGGTTTCTTATTGCCTCGTGTGTCCTTCTTGTCTTCCTTGTTTTTATTTTTCATCCATTTTTCCTTGAGTTTTTCCCTTTTATCCTTCCACTTTTGGCTTTTTGTTGTTTGGATATTCTCATGTGGGTCTTCCGAGTATTCCACTACTTGTACTCTGGGTTCTAGGGTTTTACTCTTTTTTTGTTCCAAGTCTACTGATTTCCTTTCTTGTCCTTTCGCTTGTGCTCGTGTGATGGCCTTTAATGGCACTGTGTATTCCTTGTCACTTCGTGACGTTTCAATTACTTCTATCACATTAATAGGTGCAGTGTCATGAGTCTTATTGGGATTCTTGGGGCAGTCTCTAAAGAGATGTTCCTTCCCACAATCGTTGCAATACCCTTCCCACATCCTAGGAGGTGGTAGGTTGTATGGCCGAGTGCATTCTCTTATGAAGTGATCTCCTCCACATCTATAGCACGGTCCTTTTGGCATAGGTGGTCTGATGGGTGGTCTTACAGGTGCTGGTGCCTTGGGTGCTGTGTACATTAGTGTTGCCATCTCTGGTCCATAGACATTGTCATATCCCTCATATCCATAGTATTGCGGGTCATACGCTTGTTTGTACTCCATCATACTGGAGTCATAGGGATAGTAATCTCCTTGGGTTTGCTCATATCCTGGGGTCATTGATTCTGTGCTGGTTAATGGTGA